>PVHT020000019.1:1876164-1904779 GCA_004024745.2 Catagonus wagneri | reverse complement strand
ACTAAAGAGACACAATGAACTTCTTTGAAGAACAGACAATGACTCACAGATTTTGGAAAACCTTGGTTTTTCAAATGAGACAATCTGGGGGGTGGGGGGATGCACTGGGGATTTGGGACACAAAATCTATCGTATTGACTTATGATCTTTGTACACCTATAACTGAAATAAAATTCATTGTTAATATAAAAAAAAAAGTAAAGTAAAGCAAAAAAAAAAAAAGATAACATGTAACATAACACCATATAAAAACCATCCATGTTTGCTTTGTACAGAAGGAAGTAATTGGAGAATGGCTTGAGGCATGCTACTTCCTTCCAAGGAGGTAATGTGAACATTTCAGCAAGCATGATAATGGATACTGACAACTGTGAAAGAAGGAATGACCACACTGTGTGGTGAAAAAAGCACAGACTGCAGGATCCTGGCAGCATTACTTGCTAGCTATGCGATACTGGGCAATTACTTCACTTCTCTGTGCTTTATTTGTCTTGAATATAAATTTGATCATAAGCCCTGTTTTGGAAGTAGATTTTGAGGATGTGATCAGATGATGTATTTGAAATACATCATGCATATCCCATTGCCAATAAATACTCCTTCCCCTTATTTCATCACTAAATGGTATCAAGCACTATAGATGTCATTTGGCCCTGTACCAAAAGATACCAAATTATAAACATTGAATCTGGGCGATATTGCAGTGGAACCCTCCAAGTGAGCAACAGCAGCGAAGAGGAACATGCATTCAGGATGGGCTTTGTGGAAAAGGCAGGAGTGACACGGACAGTAATGGACAGGCAATATCAGAGAATTGGTTTATTCTGGTTCTGTTTCTCTCTGACAGATGAATATCTCCAAAATCAGTTGCTCCTTGATGTTTTTCAGTTGCCCCTTTCCCTGTCTTTCTGTCTCTGTATATTTCAGTAGAGGAGACACTCACTTCTCATTACTTTTTATGCCCTTTACACACAGTCCTAAGCAAACAACCCACAGAATCCAGCCAGGGTGATTAACATTCCTTCCTGTTAACAGACTGACATCACTGGAAACTTGGCCTTCTGTCCTCAGCATCTAGATCTTCTGCTTACCTCTCTTATTTTTGTGACCATTTCAGATTTCCTTTTTTGTTTTTCCTTATCCAATTTGACTTTCCCACTCAGCCGCTGGCTGTTCTCACACCTCTGATTTTAAGATATTTGCAGTATAAGACCCTTGGACTGTAACTGCCAGGGATGGGGGGTTGCACAATGAAAGACAGACGCCTAAGCCATCACCAGCACTTACTCCATTCATTGCAGAGAATTACAGCCAGCACCTCTGTTACACTGTTAGATATGCTTATTGGAAAAACTGTGTGTGTGTAAGGTTGGGATAGAAGGGCTGCTGTGTTTCTCTTGTATGCAAGGGACCGTATTTCAGAGTAAGCAATGGAGAGTGTAGTATCTGACACCCAAGTGTAGGAAAGGGCAGAATTCTGCTGAGAGAGTTGTTTCAAAAACAATCTTGGGTGGAGCCAAGGAAACTGGAAAAGGGGGAGCCAATCAAAAATAATGGTTAAAAGTAATTGTGGGAGTTCCCGTCATGACTCAGCGGAAACAAATCCGACTAGTATCCATAAGGACGCAAGTTCGATCCCTGGCCTCGCTCAATGGGTTAAGGATCCGGCATTGCCGTGAGCTGTGGGGTAGGTCTCAAACGTGGCTCAGATCTTGCAGTGCTGTGGCTGTGGCGTAGGCCAGCGGCTGCAGCTCTGATTTGACCTCTAGCCTGGGGACCTCCATATGCTGTGGGTGTGGCCCTAAAAAATAGTAATTGTAAACTTGTGGCAACATTAGGGGTCCTAAGGGCTTAGGGTAGAAATTCCAACTGTAACAGTGAGGTGCAAGGTCTCTGTCCTAGTGCACAGCCTCCACACTTGGAACCACACTTTCTAGAAGAATCTGCCTATGGGCATAGGCCTGGCCTCCCTCTGATGCCACGTGCTGCATTCTATGCTACATTTCACTAAAAGGTTCTATGGCACTCTGCGCATACCAGCCAAAGAGCATCTAACGTATATTAACCTTAAGAGTAAGTGTCTGGCCTAAGAGCAAAGACGTAAGTGAATAGGGCTGAAAAGGCAGGGAGGTGGGGAATCGGTCCATTCAGGACACGTCAGATTCAAGATCTCCTACCCAAAAGAAAACATTTCAACATTTATATTATCAGTGTTTCATAAGTCCTGTTACTGATTGTGTCAGCACGTATGTCAAGTCTGCTGCACCTGAGGTAAAGCATCATTATTCTTGCTCACTTGAAGGGAGGGCTTTTCTTGCATGGCATTCAATCCTACTCTGAAATTATCACAAAGAACTCAAGCAAATCACAATTCAGTTTGTTTCTATCAGCCACATGCCAAGAATGGAGATGCAGGAGATACTCTCCCCATCCTTCAGCTGAGACCAAGCCTGACAGCTAAGAAAAAAAAAAAAAAAGCAAAAACTTAAAGGGTACCCTCTTGGTGCTAGGTTACATGCCAGGTGTTGAGCAGATTACAAAATTTAGCTGACTTCCAAGACTCCTTAGTAAACTAACTTAGAAAATGTTCCCTGCAAATCATAGACTACATATTGTTAGTCATCCTTGTCTTGAAATTTCTGATCAACCTGCAGTGACCTTCACACCTTTCTCAAAAGAATTTCTCCTAAATATTGCATGGGGCAGATATTTCTGCCAAGATTGGACCTTTTGGCTGGGTATCTACCACTTCCAACCTCAATCCAAACAGCTCACGACCTTCTCTTACAAAGGCTTGGCCATATCCAGGTTGTGCTTGGGCTGGACTTCCAGTCACAAGCCGTCTGCTCCTGATTCAGCAAAAAGTAGCTTTCCTGAGAATCTCCCTTGGATTACAGCTGTGGTTCCTGTACCCCATGTCCAAAAAGAAATCAGAACGGCTCCCTTGAGAAAAGTTTGGGACCCATGACATGCATCAAACCTCTCTGGGAGATGTTCTCTGGCTTCTTCAACAGTGCTTGGTCCAATTAACTGCTTCCAGTGTGTTAAACAATTTTCTCTTAATAAAACAAGGGCTAGAGATGGACCACTGTCAGAAAACACAAAGGCAACAAAAGTATGGCTCATTAACTCATTATAGATAGGTAATGCAAGCATATTTGTTAAATAAACTATGCAAATAGGGCTAAAAGGGCAGGGGGTGGGGAATCATCAAATTTTGGTAAAATCATCCTTTTATCAAGAGCATGCAATTAATTCCTGTTCATGTACTCACAAGACCACGTTCATAAAAGGATGGAATCAGAGAAAGGATGGGAAGAGAAGGGTCTCGCTTCTGATAGAGTGGTCCCTATGTTGTCCCCATCCTCCTGGTAATTTATATGTCTTTGCTGGCTCTCTGTCCCAGCTGCCATTTCCCTTTTCTAGAACTGACAGATTTCAAGCATCCTTCTCCTCTCCTAGGGCTAGTCATTTTTACGATCACCAGAGCCCTTGAGAGTCAGTCACAGTCCTCTACTTGGATTTGATGCTGCTGAGACCCTGGGTTCTGGCATCAACTCAACTGGACTCCAGCAACTTCACCCAGGACCTTGACATCACCATAATAACATGCCAGGAGGATGAGAGAAGACACACAGTTGGCAGAGAAGCGAGACGGGAGGGAGAATGGCAAAGAGCTAGACTCAGCACCTCTTTACCAAATTGAGACTTGAACGGAAACCAGAGTTAAGAGAAGGTTTAAATGACTCAAACATAAATCAGTCTGTGCTTTCTCAACCTGAAATCTACTTTACCTGGTCATGTTTTCTATAAGATTTTCAAAATAATCTTTATTTTCATATTCCTTGCACAGTGTTTGGGCTTCCTCTTCTGAAAATACTATTTGCCTTTGCATCATTATTTTGAAACCTTCTTCTTGAATAATATTCAAAACATCCTCTAAATACAAAGTCACATAAAAAGTTTTAAACTGCTAGGTTATTGGTTGTACACACAATGCAGAATGTGTTACAAGCTCATAGAATGCATTTCATTCTCATATGAAATTTAAGTTTATAAAAACAGCTTATTACATTTTAATTTAAGGTGACTAATATTCCTAACATATCAAATTATGAGGCTTTTACCAATTTTTCAGTGGAACAATATCTATAGGTTTGGGGATGGGGGTTTATGCGCAAAAAAGTTGCACAGGCAGGTAAGTTTTATTTCATCCATAAAGGGCAGGAGATATAACAATGTCCTAAGGTTAGGGCTCAAAAACAAGTGTGTATCTTTTTGTTAACGTGCTTAAATATAGCCTCTAGATAACTGAGAAATGAAATATAATTGATTAAAATGTGGGAAATTAATGGGCCTAAGGGCTATGGGAAGCATGAAAAATAGTTTATATAAGAAAAATTATAAATACATCTACTCTTGGGAGTTCCCATTGTGGCTCAGTGGGTTAAGAACCCAACACAGTCTCTATGAAGATGTGGGTTTGACCCCTGGCCTCACTCAATGGGTTAAGGATCTGGTGTTGTCACAAGCTACAGTGTAGGTCAAAGATGTAGCTTGGATCTTGTGTGGCTGTGACTGTGGCATAGGCCTCAGCTGCAGCTCCAGTTCAGTCCCTAGCCTAGGAACTTCTATATGCCACAGGCGCAGCTGTTAAAAAGGACAATAAAAGTACATCTACTGAAAACAAAATATAAACAAAATATAAATTGTTCTAAACGAAATATAAATTGCAAAATACAATCAAAAGATAAGACGTATCATGTAAAAGTAACTTAACAATCATCATCTGGGTACTAAAACCTCAAAGAACATTAACAAAATTAGGATAACTGAAGAAATTGGATGTGGAGTGGGGTTTAGAATGAGGAGAGTAATAAAACTCTGCTAAATCGAAACAGTTATTCACTCTTGATTTTGCCAAATAAATATGAGTTTAAACATATTTCAAAAGTGTAATAACAGCATAAGTAAAACTGATTAAAAAAAATAGCCATCTTCCAAAATACTGGGAAAAGTAATAGCAAGAGATACTTTTAAAAAAGAGAGATGCTTAGTCCTTATAGAAAAATGCGAAAACCAAAGATTACAGCAAGAACAAAAAACAGAAACACAGTCATAATTATAAATTACATGATTTAAAGTCCTCTACTAATAGAAATAGTCTCAGATTAAGGACAACCTCTTTCCAAATTAAGAATACTGAATAATAAAAATTGAGTCAGACCTAAAGCAGGAAAGTTTTAATTACCAAGCAATAAGGAATTATAACAAATGGAAGAAAATTTAAATCCAGAAGTTCGAAAAGGATCAAAATAGACACCTAACACATCGAAATGAATGCAAATGAATTATTATAGATAAAAACAAAAATTAAGAAATTATGAAAGGGAAACTATCGAATTGCTTTTTGAAAAAATTATAATGCTTTTTTTTAAGAAAGTGAGCTTCTAACAAATATAATCAAGGAAACAATGAAAACAAATAAATTATATCATGAATGAGAACTAGGTGCAGCTGTCACCACGATATTAAAACAACTTTTGGTGAGATTCCCTCTGCTAGTATATTTGAAAGTAAAGAAATGAGTTCAAAAGGAAATATAAATTGCCACCCAATTACCTAAATTTTAAGAACTGGAACAGCTAAGTAACCATGGAAGAATGTTTAAAAGTTGTCTAAAAGTCTACTTGTGCCGCCCCCCCCCCAAAAAATGAGGAATCAGCTTGGTTAGCTTTATTAATAAATTTTAAATTATGTATAGTTCATCTGACATTTAAAACTCTCCCAGTGTAGGAGTTCCCCCTATGGCTCAGCGGGTTAAGAACCCAACATTGTATCCATGAGGATGCGGGTTCAATCCCTGGCCTTGCTCAGTGGGTTAAGGAGCTGGCATTGCTACAAGCTGTGGCATAGGTTCCAGATGCAGCTCAAATCCAGTGTCGCTGTGCCTGTCGCGTAGGCCAGCAACTGCAGCTCTGATTGACCCCTGGCCCAGGAAATACCATAGGCTGCAGGTACAGCCATAAAAAGGAAATAAACAAACTCTCTCAGTGTACATAAAGAAAGGTTAGAGTAAGCCTGGCATAATACCCGGGAAAGACTAAGGAAAAATATTTTAACTGAAATAAATATTACCATATAAGTATTGCATGCTAACTGTACCACTGGAGCTTCTCTTTTTTTTTTTAATATTTCATCAAAGTATAGTTGATTTTAAATATTCTGTCAATTTCTGCTGTGCGGCAAAATGATCCAGTAGTAGATGTATTTACATTCTTTTTCTCATAAATATTACCAAACCAGCTCCAATAGCTTGGTGTACACCAGGAGCTATGAAAGTTTATTCAAGGAAGCCAAGGAAGGCTGAACATTTGAAAATCTGTTACAATCACATTGGTAGGTGAGCACGTCAAAGGAGAAAGAATATTTTATGTTCATCTCAGTAAATAACAAAAATCATTGGATTATATTATATTATATTATATTATATATCTTTTTGTATCATGTGATTCCATCCAGATTTTGGAATATAAAGATTTTGCCTGAAATCTAAAACTAACATCATAATTGAAAACACTGGAGGAACTAATAGCAGTTCGAAGTAAAAACAGGCAAGATGGTACCATAACTGCCTTTAATTTCTTAACGTTTGTCTGGAAGTACTAAGCAATCCATAAAGATAAGAAAATTGAACAAAATGGATAACATTGCTATATGCTCTCTGGAAAATTCAAGAATCTACTTTTTAAAAGTGAGTACTGTTAAGTAATGTAATTCAGTAAGGAGGTCAGTAAATAAATATATACAGAAGCCACTGTCTTTCTTATACAGAAAATAAGTTTAGGAGGGAAAAAACGTCATTCGTTATGGGGGGGGGGGACACTAAGAATAATCCTAAAAAGAAATAGCTGGCACTAAAACAGCAACAACTAGGAAGAGCTGGCCTTTACTGGGTGTATATTTTGGAGCAAAGACGGTTCTGTATATTACCACATTTAACTGAAAAATAAGAGCTATAATGAAGAAGACTGTTATATTTGGATAAAAGATGTAATAGATAAGTGGAATAGAGATACTTTATAATCCTTGATAATAAATGAGAATATGATGATGTCAATTTTCTTCAAGTTAAATAATCCGTGTAGACTTTGCTTTGAAATTTCTCGAAGTGATACAGAATAATTAAATGTCAGTAACAGTCTACATGGGCATTCTCTTGTGGCAGAGTGGGTTAAGAATCTGGCATTGTCTCTGCAGCAGGCTTGGGTTGCTGCACATGTCTGACCCCTGGTCTGAGAACGCTCACATGCCACAGGTGCAGACAAAAAAAAAAAAAAAATAGTTAACATTTATTGAAAAAAGGAGAATGATCGGTTACCACTTATCTGCCAAATGGCAGACATGGTAAACCTGAAATGATCAAAAACTGAGGCTAGAGTCAAGCAGTAGGCCAGAGGGAGAGTGATAAAGAATAACACCTTCAAATTTTATTTTTCCCCTTTTTAATTCGCACCTTTATGTCATGCTTAAGTACTAGCATGCTTTGTATATCACAGTAGCAATATGTTATACTAACGGCTACCACCAAAATTCTTCATAGAAGAGAATTGTACTTGGGAAAAATTATTTCAGCAAATTACTAAAAGCAGAAAGTAAGGAGGTTAAAAATAATTAGCACCTTTTAAGTGTTAGGTACCTTATTTATATTTTCCCATTTTAATCTTCCGATTTGAAAAATGAAGAAATAGACTTGATAAAGTATCTTTTTCAGATCACACTGGTAATGAGGGGTTTACTCAAGCTTCAAACTAAGCCTTTTCAGACATGAATGCTTCTAATCTTTATTATATAATAGTTCTTCCCATGTTACAATCTATTCTAACAAATTCATAGGTTAGAAGATACATCCTAAAAACTTTTAACTACAAAAAGCATTTTAACCTTTTTACTGAGAAATTATTAAATTAACATAAACGAAATTTCTTACTTCCAGTGATTTTTCTGAAATGTTAAATTTTAAAGTCTTATCTTTTAATGTAAGTGTACTAGGCTTCACTCAAATCCCATGTACAAAATAGTTAAACAATTTATGCTTTCTTACCTTTCTTTTCATAAAAGAGGTACGGTCGAAGTAATGCCAGTATCTTTTCTAATTTTATGCTTTTCATTCTTTTAAAATCAGGGAAGAAGATGTCAATGAGCTTAGTATTAGTTATATTCTCTTCAATATCACAAAACTGAGATAGATGTTGTCTTCCCATATACTCGTGTAAACTGTTGAAAGCCAAAATATAATTATAAACTGAAGTTTAGTAGTCATGCCAGAAAATTAAAAGTAATATGTCCACAAATAATTTGGAGTTTAGTAAAACACATCAAAATTGAATTTCACATTAAGATAAGTTGTATATCATATCAAAGAATATGTATTTAGTTCAACTTTTGTGGAGCCAACCCAAAAATAGATTACATGAAATCATATATGTTTGACTTCATGAGAGGATTTTAAAGACACCAAAATAAAATCCATTAATTTTTTTCTTTCCTCTAGGTAAATCTATTTTTCCCTTTAATTTTGTTTTGAATCAAAGCTTAAGAGCACAGTTCATGTTTTCGAGTAGATAGAATACTTTAGTCTTCTTTTTTATTATTTATTTCTAATTTTATTGGATTGTAATCAGCAAATGTGTGTGATGATATCTAAATTTTAAAAAACTTTTCAGGTTTTCTTTGTTAACAAAGCAAATTTATTTGCGAGATTTAAGGTATTTCATTTATTATAGATCATTTATTATATAGAATTATGGAATATGTACTTGCCATTCGTATATATCCTTGCATTTTTGTCTGCCATGTATTGAGATCTCTGACCATAAAGTTATTCTTATCCAGTTCTCTTCATTTTTCTAATACTTTTATTTTTATGTAATCTATGTTGTTTGAAACATAAATTTTTGACTACTATATCTTTTTCACAAATGTTTTCTTTTACATCATGTCATTTACCAAGTTTAGCATTTTTAATGTTCAATTCCAATGCTTTATTTTTCCTGGCTTTTTTTTTTTTTTGTCCTTCCCTTTTTTTTTTTTTTTTTTTTTTTTTTTTTTTTTTTTTTTTTTTTTTTTTTTTTTTTTTTTTTTTTTTTTTTTTTTTTTTTTTTTTTTTTTTTTTTTTTTTTTTTTTTTTTTTTTTTTTTTTGGCCATCCCTTTATTTTCATTTTCTTTTTCTGTCTTTTCTAGATGGATGAGTACAGTTTTTTAAACTTTTTATTTTGGAAAAAAAAGATAAATTGACAGAAAAGTTGCAAGACCAAGATAATGAACTTTAGATTCACAAACTTCCTGCATTTTATCTCTTTTTCTCTCTCATCCCCCCATATGAGTGTGTGTGTGTGTGTTAAAAATTTAGGGATAGGCTACAGATATTTGCACCATTCATCCTCCTAAATACTTAAGGAAAGTTTACACTGATATAAAACTTCTGCCTTGACATTATTACCATGGTGGCTCAGTGGTAACAAACCCAGCTAGTATCCATGAGGATTTAGGTTTGATCCCTGGCCCTGCTCAGTGGGTTAAGGATCCAGCATTGCTATGAGCTGTGCTGTAGGTCACAGATGCAGCTCAGATCTGGTGTGGCTGGGCCTGTGGCGTAGGCCAGCGGCTGCAGCTCGGATTCGACCCCTAGCCTGGGAACTTGCATATGCTGCAGATGCAGCCCTACCTAAAAACAAAACAAAAAACTCTGAGCATAACTACCATTGTTTACAAAGCCCTTTGTCAGCAGTTGATTTACCCTATGAGTACCTCTATCCCACTGAAAACTGGGAATTAATGATATTAGGGTCTCCCTGCTACCTAAAAATTATGACATCCCTAGGCAGCAGCAGATGGACCTATGTAGAAAAACCACTGTAATTTATTGATTAATAAGACAAGAAGGAAAGTTCTAGAGATGCTCAGTCAAAACATGCCATGGAGATGGGCTGCCCAGCAGGGGAGACATATGTCAGGAAGCTTCAAGACTCAGGGGCTCAGAACCTGTTTCTGTTCCGCTTACCTGTCTTTCAGGCACACCCTGACGACTCATGTATTAAAACTCTGGATTTTCTGAGTCTTCAGAGGAGTGAAAAGCACAAATGGCAATAAGTAAAACCAACATTCTGTAAGTGACTTACGTTCACTTTAGAATATTTACAAACCGTTAACCCGAAAACATATGGATTGGTGTCTTAGTGATTTTTTTTTTGTCTTTTCTTTTAGGGTCGCACCTGCGGCATATGGAGGTTCCCAGGCTAGGGATCAAACTGGAGCTGTAGCTGCCGGCCTATGCCACGGCCACAGCCACGCAGGATCCGAGCCATGTCTGCGACCTACACCACAGCTCACGTCAATGCTGGATCCTTAACCCACTGAGCGAGGCCAGGAATCGAACCCGCAACCTCCTGGTTACTAGTTGAGTTTGTTAACCACTGAGCCACAACAGGAACTCCACTTGTGGCTTTAATGTAAAGACGTTTGTGGTAGGTTCGAGTTACCTGGACATTATACTCCATTGCCTACTAACACATTGTACATGATAGGTTTTCTGGTCAGAGCTACCTGTCCTGCTTATGCTTCATCCCCGCACACTTGGCCGTCTCCTGCCGGTCGTCCCATGTTTCTCTAGCTTCCATCTCAGAATTAGCTTCACTTTCACCCCAGGGAGGCTGTTGTTCCTTTTTTTGAGATATAACTAGAATGTAGCTTAGGCCACTTGTCATAAAAGAAACAAAGTCTTCAAAGTCAGGCTACAAAAATAAAATGAAAATCTGTTTACATCAAGCTCCCGAAATGGACAGACTCTAGTGGCAGCCTCTACCCAAGTCAAGGACATCTTCCCCTTCATAAGAGAAGGTTCCTTATAAGCCTCCTATTAACAAACATACCTGTGAGGGACAGGCAGCTAGGAGGGACTGATCTTTGTTTTTTCGTTTCTCTCTTTTGGCCACCCCATGGCTTATGGAGTTCCTAGGCCAGGGATCAGATCCGAGCTGCATCTTGCAACCTATAGTGCAGCTGTGGCAACACCAGATCCTTTAGCCCACTTGCTGGGCGGGGGATCCAACCTGCGACCTGGTGCTGCAGACACACCTCCCATCCCCTTGCCACCACAGCGGGAACTCCAGCAGGGACGGATCTTAATGACACTCTTATAATTATTCTCAAACTGCAGGATGCTTCCAAAGCATCTGGAGGGCTTGATAAAACACAGATTTCTGGAGTTCAATCCCAGAGTTTATGAATCTGTATGTTTCGGGTGGGGTCTAAGAACTGGATTTTCTCATAAATTCCCAGGTGGTGCTGGTCCAACCCATTCCCAAGGCCAAGAGAGATGGTTGAGTGATGCAACTAGTTTACGCAGTGCCATTCAGCAGAAAGCTCAGTGACCACAAACGTGCTCTGTGCTCTCCAGCATCTGTAACCTCAGGCAGCTGAAGAGCATTTGAAATGTGGCTAGTGCCACTGGGACTCTGAATTTTTCATTCTCTTTCCTTTTAGTGAATTAACTTCCCAGTATCTAATGGCTACCATATTGAACAATGCATTTCTTTTTTTTTTTTTCATTTTTAAAGTTTTATTAAAGTATAATCTACAAGATGGTGATAATTTTTGCTGTACACAAAATGATTCAGTTATACATGTACACACATCCATTCTCTTTCAGATTCTTCTCCCACATGGAATATCACAGAATACTGGGTAGAGTTCTCTGTGCTATACATCAGGTCCCCATTGGCCAAACATCCCATAGATTTCAGTGTGCATATGCCAGTCCCAAAGAATGCATTTCTAAAAGCTGCATCTCCTGATCCCCCCAAGCTAGTGCACTTTCCAACACATGGCACTACCTTTATTATATCCCACCCCCAGGGAAAAGAGAATTTTTAAAATGGCTTGACAGAAAGCCATTTAGTTAAAAAAAAAAAAAAAGAAGGGATTAAAGCCTTCCTGTGAAATTTATGACAAGGAGCCTTTGACCTAGGATAAGAATCTATAGGAAAGACCTGGATATTTACTTGTGAGGGTTGATACAGGGAGTCTTAGGTGAGGGTTAGGGTTAGAGTCAGATAAAGAGATTTTCACTTCAACAGAACACAATCAGACCATCCACTTTTGCTTGGCTGTCTCTATTTCTTCAGAAGTTTTCTCCATTGTCACCAGCTTTGGATTAACCGTAATATAGACACCACCAGGAACACCTGGAGCTTACTTGGTTGATCAGACTTATTCATTTGCTTTTCTATAATGAGGATCTCAAACTTACAGGAATTCACTGTATTTGACAACACAATGGCTTTAAAAACAAACAGACAAAAACTTTCTTACCTCGTTTGCCGTTTGACTATAGAAGTATCTTACTTGTTCTTTCGTGAGCAGTCTCTTATCTTCTGCTTCTATGACAAATTGTGCATCGATAATCTTCAATTAGAGAGCAAGGTCAGACGGAGATGTGTCAAGGGGCCACACAGGTAAAACAAGACAAGGACATTTGTTTCCTAAGCTTAACAAACCACTGGATTTGAATGCATTTCACAACTGTGCCTCAGCACAATCCACAGGGCACTAGGTTGGAAGAGGTTCGAAGCTGTGTCAACAAAGAAGATCCTTCTCATGCCCCCTAATACCTAAGTTTTCAAGGCTTGAACCAGAGACCACACCATATTTCCACTATTTAAGAGAATTGCCTCACAATGTAAAAATACCAACTTAATTCCGTTAAGACATAAGCTTACAAGGATTTCTTAACTCTTTTCAAAGTTGTCTTAACTTTCTTTTTTTAAGACTTTTCTTTTTTAAGTCTTACTCTTAGAGCAACAAAAATATACAAATTATAGGGAAGGATTGAATTTAAGATGTAGCCATGCTTTCTTTGTCTTAAAATTTTTTAATGACAAAAATTCAATGTGCATGTAACTCAGGTCTAACAATGTATGAAATGGACCATCTTCTGTAGTTTAATCAATGATGATGCTGTTTTGGTTGAAGAAAGAATTCATGATGGGAAGTTCATCAAAAAATACCCAACCTCTCCTGACAGCTCTCTATGTGACTTCTGCACTACACAAGCAACATTATTTCAAATTGCACTCTACTTTTGTTATTTCACCACAAAATCATTGTTCGGGGGGGGGTCAGCAAACACAGCCGTGCCCATTTGGTTTTTTGTTGGTTTTGTTTTGGAGGTTAGGGCCTTGGAGGGGTCTTTTTTGCTTTGTCCTTTTGTATATCTACTGTCTGGTGTTTTCTTGATATGATGGTTGAGTTAAACTGCTATGACAGAGATCATACAGCCCACAAACCTAAAAATAGTCACTGTCTGGCTCTTTACAGGAAAAACCTGCTGATCTTTGGATCAGAATGCAATTTTGCTCTAAAAATTTTTAATTTTGGCTCTACAGCAAAACAAGTGCTTGCTTAAGTTATCAGTATCTAAAAAGGACCATGCCTTTGTGGCAGCATCCAGGGCATAAAGCAAGCTAAGGTGAGCTTATGACAAGTTTGCATTGCTAGTAACTAAACACAAAGAAATGTGTTATAATCCAATATAAGAGCTATAATTTTCATCATTTATATTGGAGGCTGATAGAGCAGAGGTATTTATATAAGAAATTTACATGTTGAGTAGGTCTAGACTTTTAAGACAAAAGCACGTTCAAAGCCTTTAGAGGTAACTACTGCCAGAAGTTCATTATGTTCTGTTTTACTCTAAATGATGAGGCTTGTCTCCAAATTGAAAGTGAAGGGATTGTTATTTTGTAATTAAGTATTGTTGGAAAATATTACTTACTTTGTCTTTAATTTCTAGAACTTTTCTAGCAATCACAGCATCGGGATTGATAATAACAATACTGTATGGTTCATCTATGAAAAAAAATAGAATTTCATTTTTTTTGGCACAAAGTGTAGATTACAAAAGACTTGGCAATTTTGAAATGTAAACTACTAACAGCCAGTGACTGTCCATCCACAGCTTTGTTCTCTTTATGGTATTGCAACTACCAAAGAATTTCTACTCAGAATCAAAGCACATTTCCTATATGTGCATGCAGGAGAAACATTCTTGAGAATTTGTCAATAGGCCAAAAAAAAAAAATGTGTGGGTTCGCAAAAGTTATTTTAATACAATTCATGTGCATTAGAATCACACCCGTGATCCATCCAGCTCAGTATCACCAGAGACTGGAGTTTCAGTACAAGCAAACATCACAAACTGGTGGCTTTATCACTTATCAATTTATCCACATTTATTTACACACTCTTATAATGAGCTTTTAGTACAGAATGGCTCACTGAGCATGCTGATTACCTCTGTTCCCTCCAGAGCCTGAAAGCATGCTCACACAGCTACTCAGGCAACCCAGTGAAGGCAGGACATTGTCCATCATAATAAATGAGGAGTGTGGGTCATCAAGTAAGAAATTATTTTCCCAAGTTTTTGGAAGATAATGAAATAAGAGGGAGCTGCTGTCCAGATTACTCAGTAGAGACAGGAGCTCCTGGTTATGTGTAACCCCTGAAAGGCTCCTGGCACAGACCAAAGGGGAGGCAAGGGGAGCAAAACAGGTTCCTACACTGAGTCCAGTATAGCACCAATCATCACTGATCCTATCAGTCCTTTATCAATTAACTTTGCTGTATTACCAGCTTTTTTGCTACAGGTAATGCCTGTAATGAACATCCATGTACACAAATTGCTTCCTATTAAATTTACTTACCAACACTTTCAGAGCATGTTTCCCCAGCATCTTCTGAATCTGAGTCTACAAGTGCAACTTCATGATACTGTGGAAAAGAAATGCAAATAAAACAGTTACATTTTAATATGAAAGTGAAAGGGTTTTTAGAAACTTTGGTTCTAATAAATATTTATAATATAAGGGATAGATAGTAAAGTGGAAATGTGCCTGTATTTATCTAACACTACTTCTCCCCCAAGGCGTCCACTGAAATAAAATAAGGAATTATCTAAATGGTTGGGCGAGGATAATAATGCATATTTACTATATGGAAAATGATTTTTTTAAAAAACTTAAAATGTAAGAAGAGAGAAAGAGATAAAATAAGAAAGAAGCATTGATTAACAAATAAGAAAGGAGTAACTGCACAATTGTTCTGTTAAAGATCAAAAGGGCATTTGTAAGCTTCGAGAACCATTCCTGATCATTGTACTTAGTATATTAGGAGCAGAAAGATATCTCCTTAACTTATTAAAAAAATGTTTTTCTCAAAACAATAGCCAATTTCCTACTATAAAGTAAAATGCTAGGAAGATGGGGAGAATTCTCAATTTCTAGAAAAGCCCTGAAAGTGCTTTGGTGATTCCATGAAGTACCTGAAAGGTTTATATATTTACATACATACTTTTTTTTGACAAGATAATGCATAATTTTAGATTTTCCATGGAATACAGATCCAAAAATGTTTGGAAATAACTGCACTGAAAGCATTCACTCCTACTATAATCAGGAATAAAATAATTATGCTGGCTGTAACTTCAGGGTGACCTGACTTGTATTTGTAGAACCTGTGCTGACCAAAAGGGTAGCCACTAACCACCTAAGGCTATATTTGAGCACTTGAAATGAGGTTAGTCCAAATTAAGATATGCTGTGAGTGAAGACACAGCCCATTCCAAAGACTTATTTTGAAAAAAAAAATGAATGTGGGATACCTTATTTTTTATATTGAATACATTTTTATATGGGAATATTTATTGGATGTAATAAAAGATGTGTTAGAAATTAATTTCATCTATTTCTTTTTATTGTTTTTAATGTGACCAGTACAATATTTTAAATTATGTAATCGGCTTATATTTATTGTATTTTATTACTGAACTAGACAAGACAATTAGATAAGAAAACTAAATAACAAAAGTATCCAAAAGTAAATAACAAAAGTATCTGGAAAACTCACAAATATGTGGAGAATAAACAGCACACTACTGGACAACCAGCAGATCAAAGAAGAAATCAAAAGAGATAAAAAAATATTGAGTCAAATGAAAATGGAATTACCTAAACTTATGGGATGCAACAAGAGTTCTAAGAGCAAAGTTCATAGCCTGTATTAAAAAAGGATCTCAAATAAACAACCTAAATTTACACTTCAGGAAACTAGAAAAAAAAGGAACAATGCAATGGGGTCCTACTGTACAGCACAGGGACTTATGTCCAATATCTTAGGTTAGAACATGACGGAAAATAGTAAGAAAAAGAAGAATGTGTGTGTGTGTGTGTGTGTGTGTGTGTGTGTATACATATATATATATATATATATATATATATATATACACATATATATACACACATATATATATAACTGGGTCACTTTGCTGTACAGCAGAAATTGGAGGAACATTGTAAATCAACTGTACTTTAATAAAAAAAAATTTAGGAGTTCCCATTGCGGCTCAGTGGTAATGAACCCATCTAGTATACACGCGGATGTGGATTCAATCCCGGCCTTACTCAGTGGGCTAAGTATTCATTATTGCCATGAGCTGTGGTGTAGGCCCAGATCCTGTGTTGCTGTGGCTGTGGTGTAGGCTGGCAGCTGCAGCTCCAAGTCAACTACTAGTCTGAAACTTCTATATGCCATATGTGAGGCCCTAGGAAGAAGAAAAAAAATTCTTTTAAAGAACAAAAGAAGCCAGATTTAGCAGATGAAGGAAATAAAAATCAGAGCAAAGATAAATATATATATCTGGTAGAAAAAAAATCAATGAAACTAAGAGCTGGTTTATGAAAATGTAAACAAAACAGACAAACCTTTAGCTAAATTGTAAGGGAAAGAGAAGACTCAAGTATAATTAGAAATGAAAGAGGAGACATTACAACGGATAACACAGAAACATAAAGGATCTTATGACGACCATGAAATTACTATCTCAAAAAGTTATCTTAAAAGAATGTGTATATGTATGTGTGACTGTGTCAGCTTGCTGTACAGTAGAAAACTGACAGAACACTGTAAACCAACTATGACGGAAAAAAATAAAAATCATTTAAAACTAAAAAAAGCTATCTTTAAACTAAAAAAAGCTATCTAAGCTGTCATGTTCATGTCAGCCTTATTTACAATAGCCAAGCTATGGAAACAACCTAAAGTGTCCACTGATGGATGAATGGATAAAGACAGAAGATACATACATGTATATGAATATATGTAATACATATATATTACATAATAATGTAATGGAATATTATCCATTAAAAATAGGAAATCTTGCCATTTGTGACAACATGGATGGAACTTGAGGGTATTATGCTAAGTGAAATAAGTCAGAAACAGAAAGACAAATGTTGTATGATTTCACTAGTGTGTGGAATCTAGGGAAACTGAACTCACAGGCACAGAGAAGAGAATGGTGGTTGCCAGAGACGGAAGATAGCAAGTAGGAGAATTGAATGAAGGAGCTGAAAAGGTAAAAACTTTCAGTTTTATTAGATAAGTTCTGGAGGGGTAATACACAGCATTATGACTATAGGTTATATTACAAATAGTTTATTTGGAAGCTGCTAGAAGAGTAGGTCTTAAAAGTTTTCATGAGGCATTCCCATCATGGCATGGTGCAGTGGAAACGAATCCAGCTAGGAACCATGAAGTTGAAGGTTCGATCCCTGGCCTTGCTTAGTGGGTTAAAACCAGATCTGGCATTGCCGCGAGCTGTGGTGTAGGTAGCAGACGTGGCTAGATCTGATGTTGCTGTGGCTGTGGCTGTAAGGTAGGCTGGAGGCTGTAATTCTGATTAGACCCCTAGCCTGGGAACCTCCATATGCTGTGGGTGTGGCCCTAAAATTAAAAAGTTTTCACAAGGGAGTTCCCTTCGTGGCTCAGTGGTTAACAAATCCGACTAAGAACCATGAGGTTGTGGGTTCGATCCCTGGCCTTGCTCAGTGGGTTAAGGATCCGGCATTGCCGTGAGCTGTGGTATAGGTCGCAGACGCGGCTCGGATCCCACGTTGCTGTGGCTGTGGCGAAGGCCGGCGGCTACAGCTCCTGTTAGACCCCTAGCCTGGGAACCTCCATATGCCGCGGGTGCGGCTCTAGATAAAAGGCAAAAAGACAAAAAAAAAAAAAATGTTTTCACGACAAGAAGAAAAATTAACTGTGACATGACAAATGTTACCTAAGTGTAGTAATCATTTCCCAGTATACACATATACAAATCATTGTGTTGTGGACCTTAAACTAATGAATTGTTAGTTGTCAATCATATCTCAAGAAAAGTGGGGAGTAAAACGGTTTTCTATACAGATTAAATGAGAGGATCTTTTTGAAAATCTTAGCAAACAGTAAGTCCTCAATAATCCTATTATATGTTTAATAGAATTAGAAGTGGGAGGAGTGGGGAGAGGGAGGGAGAGAGATAGAAAAGAAGGGCAAAAATTCCCTGGAAACAAGAAAACCTGAAAATGTAAAGAAAAATGTCCTTGGATGAGAAAAAAATTATAGTTATAAATGTAAATCCCCCATATCTGTCAGTTTTCCATCAAAATGTTCATTTTCTTCATAACGCTTTTCAAGTACTTTGTACACATTATGGATATTAGCACACTGGCACACAATGCAAGCACTTCAAATTTGCAGCTTTCCTTTTACATTTTACACAAAGTTTTAAAAAATCTATCAAATGTTTCTTTTTTTCTGTCTTTGTTTTATGTTCTACTTATAAGGCCTTCCTCAACCTAGGACAGTATAAATGTTTTCCAATACTTTCTTCTAATACTTTTATGCTTTGTTTCTTCATTTTCAGATCTTTGATTCACTTGAAAAATTTTTATGTATATGAGAAAGTGATGCAAATTTCTTAGACAAATAATTAACCCAATATTTTAAGTCTGTTTTGTGAATTTTTTATACTTTCCTGATTTAAACTGACACTTTTTATAGCAAATACTTATGCAGACTTGAGCCTATACCTTCTCATTATTTCTATTTTTCAGTATTTCTCAGTTAATCTCTGTTTTCTAGTTCTTAAATTCATACTTTCCCTTCGATTTTTTTTGTTGTTTGTTTTGTGTGTCTGTCTCAATAATATCAGTCACTCCTACTATCTGCCTATTTTTCAGATCACTTTACTACATGGCTTACTTTCTTATGCTATTATGTTTCATTTCTTAATATTAAACTATTTTTTCTTATTTCACAGGTAATACACTTCATACACATAGGAATTTACTTTAAGAATTCTATTAAAGTATAGTATTCTTTTTTTCACTTGTCAATCTGTCTTGGTCCTCTTTCCACATCAATAAACACAGATCTAGAACATACTAAATAATATCACTGAATTAATTTGTACAATTTATTAGCTAATGTCATCTATTCACTATTGCTAGGCACTTAGATTGATTCCAAATTTTTAACAACACAGGCAACACTGATGTAAATATCCTTTTCTATATTTCTCTCATTATCTTAAGGAAAATTTTTGGAGTGTAATAGTTTTCAAAAGATCTATGCTTTTATAAGGTCTTTGATTCATATTACCAAAGTACTACCCAGAAAAGGTGCACCATTTAGAGAGTTATAAAATTAGGGGAAATACTTTAGGGAAACAATGAAAAAGATGTAATGCCTCTTTTTTCTAAATAAAATTTAAAAATAAGATTGTCAGTATTACCTGAGGGCGAACCATTTCACCTGCTGCGATTTTCCTCTCCTCATTGATCAAGGTAATAATCTTTTGATTAACAAGCGGTGCATTTGCACCCTTGATTTTTGCAATAATTTTGCCATTCTATAAGGAGAAACAAAAGCAAGAAGGAAACTTTCATTTTCGGAACAAGTAAGGAATTAACACTTCAGCTGGACCCAGTCACCCTACCCTGGCCCACATCACCACCAATCCCTTTTTAGCTATTGCAGTTAGCTATTTCAAAATACAGACTAGTGATGTGAAAGTATGTCTCCGTTTGGTAAACTAAACACTGCATTCCACCTTCCATTAGTTTGTCTTCTTACAGCCAAAGGCAGGGCAGCCCTGCATTAAATCTTAATGACTCTGTACAGACCTCCTGTTACCCTCCCTAATTATTTTTTATATTGTGTCCCTATTATCTGTCTTTCAACACGTATTCACTAATCAGCTGTTTACTAGCATTGAACCAGGCATAATGGTATGGAATAACAATCCTGGTACCTAATCTAATTAAATTACAAAAAAACAAAAATGAACACAAAAACATGTGGTATAACAACCATCAAGGTATCACCAAAAGAGAGAGAGAAAAAGCTGGGAGCATCTGTCAGAATGTGTACTGATCAAGGAGATTAGTGAAGGAACTTATCGGTATCACGAAGTGATTCTTGGTTTGAAACATGAAGGATGAGTAAGAAATAAGAAGTAGAAGAAAGAGCATTCAAAGTGAAAGGAATAGAGTTGCAGGAGTCCCATGGCTGGAAGGGAATATAGCAAATGAGGAGAACAGAGAAGGTGAGGAGATGCCTGGTGTGAGACACAGCCCAACAGCTGGGCGGGGGCGGGGTGGGGGGGGCAGAAGGTGCAAAGGCTTGTGGGTCATGGGAAGATGCAGCCTTTATCCTATGGGCAGTGGGAAGCCTTGGGAATGTTTAAACAGAGGCAGGGAGCACGATTAGAGCTGCTGTTTGTAAAGATCACTTTACCCACCTTATGGAGAAAAGGTTAGAGATGGGGCAGGAGAAGCTGTATACCAACCAGAAGCTATTCCACAAGTAAAGATGGGAGAGATGGTGGCTCATTTTTAGGATGGTGCTTTTGGAGATGGAAAGAATGGAAAGAAATGGATGAGTGTGAGAAAGACTTGGATGGCAAAATTGACAGGACCAAGCTCTGGTGTGGATAGGGTATGATATAAAAGTCACTATAGTGGCTTTTCTGTTTCTAGCTTGAGAAACTAGACAAGCTAAGATGTTCTTCACCAAAGCAGGCAACACTAGAAGATAACTTTTCCAATGGGGGTGGCGATGGGGGAGGAGTCCAGTGCTGGACCTCTTCATGGTGAGATGCCTTGAGACACCAAAAGAAGAGATCAAGACACCAGTTGGATACACAAGTCTGGAGCTCAAACTATAGGATTTAGTTCAAGATATAAACTTGAGTTATTGATATATAAGAGGTGATGATTGAAACTGTGTGTGGAGGAAGTTTTCTAAGGAGATTATATAGCATGATGAAGTCAGTATGTAGGGGCTGAGTGAAGAAAGGTGAACCTGCAAAAGGAGAAGGAAAGGAGTAGCATCTAAGAAGGCAAAAGGAAAATCAAGTCACAAAAGCCAGAAGAAACAAACGTTCCAAAAGAACGGCATGGTCACCACATTCAGTACATCTGAGAGCAGATGCTCAAGACCTAAAAGGATATTTAACAACAGGCTGGTAATAGATACATTAGCAACAGCAAATATGGTGAAATAATCAAAAAGAAGTTAGGTTGAATGGGCTGAGGGGTTAATAGGATGAGAAGAAATGGAGTAAAAATAAATATTGAAACTCTCCTGAAAAATTCTGCTGTGAGGTAAAGGAGAGGGGTGAGTGGTAGCTGGAAAGGGGCAAGCTATAAAAAACAAGAGTTATTTTTTAATTGGAAAGATTTAATCATATTCAAGAACCATTGAGAACCATTGAGAAAGGTTTAAATGAATCCTGAGAGTCTACTATTTCCCACCAAAGGGAATTTTCCAGTAAACTGTGTGGGCTTTCTCATATCCCTTGAAAAAGCCCTTCCTGCTGAAACACTGGAATGAATTTGTTGGCAGCTAAGAATGGGTGGTTTTGTGGTCACAGATTGAGATTCTTAATGACTAGGAACATAGAGCAATGGCTGATAACACAGTATGAAGTACGAATGCAGGAGTGAGTAGATGAGGTGTACTGGAAGAAAAGTTCACTGGCATTTAGGAGGCCAAAAATTGAGAGGCCAGGAGTTCCCATCGTGGCTGAGCAGTAACAAACCCGACTAGTATCCATGAGGCTTCGGGTTCAATCCCTGCCCTTGCTCAGTGGGTGAAGGGTCCCAGTGCTATGGTGTAGGTTGCAGATGCGGCTCGGATCCCACATTGCTGTGGCTGTGGCATAGGCTGCCAGCTATAGCACTGATGCAGCCCCTAGCCTGGAACTTCCATATGTCATGTGTGTGGCCATAAAAAGGAAAAAAAAAAAAGAATTGAGAGGCCAGGACATTGACATCCCAGAGTGATGGCATGATGGCAGGACTTGGGTTTGAGAGGAAGATTTTGAGCCACACCCCAAAGTCTTCAGTCATCTACAGAACTGATGTAAAAGTCAGTAAATGACAGGAATAAAGTGGGTGAGAAGGAGCCTCAGCCAGATAGGGGGTCTAACAAGCAGGGAAAAGAATGATAATGAGAAGTAAGGGGAACTTCATTCTTCTCCTGACCTCAAGACATGCAACCTGTGGAGCTCCCTGGCGGCTCAGTGGGTTACAGATCCAGCATTTTCACTGCTATAGCTCTGCTCACTGCCGTGGCTCAGGTTGGATCCCTGGCCCAGGAACTTCCACATGCCAAGGATATGGCCAAAAAAAAAAAAGACATGCAATCTGAGAAAACATTCACTATTTTTGAGCAGCAGAGAAAAATCTAAGAAGGCACATTTAAGGAAAGTCAAGGAAGTGGAACAAAAGCTCAGAGTCATGGGTAAAAAGCCTGGGATATTTGCCAATTGCATAATTCTGGATGACACTCAGTGAAAGGGTTTGAGAGACAAGGGGAGAAATGGAGAACTAAGTCAGGAAAAGAAAACTCTGAGCATTGGAGGGTGGAGCATGTACATGGCTGGGAGAAATCATGGAGGTCTACTTCGGGCACTGATTGCAGATAAGAGATGACGGGCCGTGTGGTCTCTTGGGAGGTGGGCGTGGATGTTCCCAGCAGACCTGACTCGGCAGAGTGATGACCGTCCCAGAGCGCCAGACTCTACATGGCGGCCACCTGCCCAGCCTTTATTCCTCGGCCCCGGGTTCCTTACTGCTAGGGCTACGAAAGCCTCCTCCTGGTTCCATGAGCCCACCAGGCTGATTCCATAAACTGCATATAGGCCAGGAGTCAGCAAACCATGACCCGAGACAGACTGCATTTCTGCGAAGATGAAAACCACCACTTAGTCGATGATGGAAAACGCTGGCTGAGCCCTCATGGAAATCATCAAATCCTACACGTCCAGCTTATGGCAAGATCTATAGTGCCGTGTTTTTATCCAATTAATCCAGTCTTCAATTCCCTGAGATAGCTGCAAGACTGTTGTTTAACAGAAACAAAGAGTTATATCTGTGGAGTTCCCATTGTAGCTCAGCAGGTTAAGAACCTGACTAGTATCCATGAGGAGGTGGGTTTGATCCCTGGTCTTGTTCAGTGGGTTAAGGATCTGACATTGCTATGAGCTGTGCTATAGGTCGCAGACATGGCTCAGATCTGGCGTTGCTGTGGCTGTGATGTAGGCCAGCAGCTACAGCTCCAATTCGATCCCTAGCCTAGGAACTTGCATATGCCACAGGTGTGGCCCTCAAAAAAACAAACAAAAAAAAGTTATATCTGAGAAGTTTTTTTTTAATTATAATGTTAAAAAATGCCAAAGTTTTCAACAGCAGGGGAACAGTTCAAGGGCTCTCTTTATTATCCCAATTCTCTAGCTGCATAGCAGTTAGCCCTGTGTTACACCACTTAGCACATACTGATATTCTCTTCTTTTAATTAATTAATTAATTTTGGCTGCACCTACAGCATGCAGAAGTTCCAGGACCAGGGATGGGACCCAAGCCACAGCAGCGATAATGCCAGATCCTTAGGCTGCTGAGCCACCAGGGAACACCTATATACTCTTCTTTTAGAAAACAGCACTTATTATGTCTTTCTGAATTTTTTTTTTTCCAGCAACACCTGCAGCATATGGACGTTCCTGGGCTAGGGGTCAAATTGGAGCTGCAGCTGAGGCCTATGCCACAACCACAGCAACACTGGATCCGAGCCACATCTGCAACCTGCGAGGCAGCTTGTGGCAACACCAGATCCTTAATCCACCGAGTGAGGCCAGGGATTGAACCCGCATCCTCAAAGACACTATGTCAAGCCCTTAACCCGCTGAGCCATAATGGGAACTCCTGTTTTTCTAATTATTAAAGTTTTGTGTTTATCATGGAATATTTGGAAAACATAGAAAAGTATAAGATGAAAATTTAAATTATGCATCCTTAGAAAACTACTAACATTTTGATGAATATGGTACCTGTCTTCTTTCTATGCTTTTGTAAAGATAGAGATAAAAGCTATATATATTACAAAATAGTGGTCATACAAGTATTTCCTTGTATTGATATACATAAATATTTGTAACCAATTCTCTTCTGCTGGGTATCTAAGAAATTTCCATTTTTTACTCCTATAAGTAATAATCCATCATATGTATCTCTGATTTCCCTAGGAAAGGTAAATTCCATTTTAATTTCCTTTTCCCTGATCAACTCAGCGTGTGGTAGTCTAATCTTCTCAATAGATTATGAGCTTCTAGAGACTGAGTTATTAAAATATTAATAGACAAGAAATTTAAGGCAAAAATTCCAGTAACTTTACAGAGTTACATGCTCTTTAGCTGTAAATTGGAATCTGATAACACACGAGATGATACATGTACTTACAACACTGAAGAGAAAAACAGGTTCACATTTATCTCTAAATGGCTGCAAAGTCACAATGCTGTCAGCTTCTGCCTGAAAACAATATTTTATATAATAAAGCATACTATATGCATGACGATATACTGTATTCAGAAAATGCAGTTACATACAATGTTTTCTGAGTGTGTTATAGCTGTTTTTAGGATTGAATTGCACATACTGGCCATTCAGGCCCTGCATCATTTGACCTCAGCCTTAGCTCTCACTGTTCACCTTTATGGTACCCAGCCTGCTGGGGCACTCATCTCCTCACGGTCTGCTTTACACCACCACCTTCGGTTTCCTCGCTACCTGCCCTCTTCCAACCCAGCTCAAGTGCCCTTCTTCCAAAAAGTCTGCCTCGCTCTCTCCTGCTGCAAACCGTCTCCTCTCCACATAGCACTCCACTGCCCTTCTCTGGGGCACCTCTGTACGGGCCTAGCTCATGTCCTCTACAGAAGCTACATGCACAGATAAATGATGCTCCATCCACACTCAGCTTTGCACATCACCCCTCCCCTTCATCAGTCGCAGGCCAAACAGAAAAAGGAGCTTACTACATGCTTCTTGAATAAATCGGTGATCAAATTTCAAAGTCTTTGATTTTAAAGTTTTCTCACAAATTTCAAGTGGTCCTAAACTGATTACTGACAACTACATATTAAATAGCGTGTTTTCCTTCATGTTAACGTTAACATCTCTTGGACCAGGTGTCAGAATGAGTTGCATTTTGTAGGGTCTTCTATTAAGAGTGATGTTTGAAACCTAAGGCGATTGTTTGCAAACTGAGATTCCTGTGGGGTCCTCAACCATGGCCAAGGATGGTGAGGAGGAAGCCAGGGATGACAAGGGTCCCTTAGCCCTGTGTCAGCCAGAGGGTCTGTGTCATAATCTTTTTTTTTTTTAACATATTGGATTCTACATCATTTTATTTCTTTATTTCTTCATTCCTTCCTTCATTTATTTCTCTCTCCCTTTCTTTCTCTCTCTTTCCTCCTAAAAAGTAAGTTCTGGGGTTCCCTAGTGGCTTAGATGTTAAAGATTTGTCATTGTCACTGCTGTGGCTCAGGTTTGATTCCTGGTCTGAGAACTTCAACGTGCCTCAGGCATAGCCGAAATAATTAAAATATAAATAAATACGTAAATACATAAATAAATAACAAAGTTCTACTGCCTTAAAAAAGAAATAAAAAGAGTTGAAAGAAAATAATCTATTACGTTAAAGAAAAAAATTCAAAGATTACGTTTAAAAGTAGTCTAGGTAAAATCATTGCAAGTTTTACATTATAATAACATATTAACAAATAATTTGGTAATAATATTACTTTAAAGCTATAGTAAATAATATTTAATGAATAATAAATGATATAATAAGTAATATTGACTGAATTTTTATAAGCAGGTTAGTACAAGTCTTCAAGTATTTTAAAAGGCACATAGAACAAATTTTATACTGACTCTTAAGCTTAGGGTGATTTCAATATGTAATCAACCTCATAGGTGTTTGTGCTATGAGTTTGTACTCTATAAGTTGCAGCGTTTGTACTCCCTAAATTCGTACTGTAGTTCAGAAAGAGTCCCTTTCCTTGATTAACTGCAGAAAGCAAAATATCCAGCAGAGGGCGCCCCTCCATTGCTCCCAAGGAAAATGTGGAGACTATTTTTTCACCCTTTAAGAGTGGGTCTTAGCAGAAAAATAGCAGCAGTCTATGTGATTGAACTATTGTTGGATATGCTCAGACAGAGGAGAAACCATTCAGAGACAGTGCACAAATATTTTTGTTGTTGAATCCAACAGATGCTAGCATTATGAACACATTTTGGAAGTGTTTTGGAACGATTTTCCTAGTACCTCCTGGTGGGATAGATACAGTGATGGAACTGACTCCTTGTGAGGCAGGTTGAGGAATTCTGTCTGGCTGGGGTACCGCTGGGAGGACACGATCAGAGGGCTCTGGGTGGGAGGAGGTGCTGTTAACCCCTGTATCCTCACATAGCTCTGAGCTGTGCTGAAATGGGATCCCAACAAACCAGGTGCGTTAATCCTTCTGCACCTGCTCCTCAGTCTCTGCCGCCTTGTCCAAGCCACACACATTCTCCAGGTTTGTTCCTACTCGGCTCCATAAACAAGGAGGGATTTATGACTGGGAGCACAGCATCAAGTTACACTGTCCTCTCTCCTTGTTTCCAGGTAGCCTGGCAGGTGAGCAAGGGGTCTGCCTTGTTGTCAGTCTTTCCCCATTGACCCAATTTCCTTTCAGACACAGGAGTCGCCTCATCATCCCTAGACCATGACCTTGCACCCTGTACCATTTCCAGAAAAACTGCCAGGATTCACAAGAATTTTCTAAGCCTTGATTCTCCATGATTCATTTGCCTGCTGTTGGATCTATTTGATCTTGTCCTATTACTTCTCAGACCAACCCCGTCTACTGCACATGGCAGTCTCCTTGAGGCCTCTTTCTCTGTCCTCTGAAATTACCTTTCCTCCCTATCAAGGACCAAAGCTAGGATGACTAGTCTAGCTCTACTCGGGTGGTTCTGACTATTCACAGTGCAGCCCTTAAAAAATTTATGGTGCCCTCATTTCAGAAGACAAAATCAACCTCTTGACAAAAAGATCAAATGACTGTGTAACTACCTACTCTCTCTCTTTTTAACTTTTCTTTCTTTGTTCTTTATTGGTTCTGTAGATTTTTTTTTCTTTGCAACCTACTGTCTTTGAGAGGAAAAGATAGAAAGAAGTGACTTTGTAAGCTTTAGACTGCTTCTTTGTAAACTTGAGCTGAGTCCTGTAAGCAATGTGGCTGCAGAAGAGGATGATAAACAGTCAAACACAAGTTGAGGTCAGCAGTTCCTGTCGTGGCTCAGCAGAAATGAATCTGACTAGGAACCATGAGGTTACAGGTTCGATCCCTGGCCTCTCTCAGTGAGCTAAGGATCTGGTGTTGCCCTGAGCTGTGGTGTAGGTCACAGACGAGGCTCGGATCTTGCATTGCTGTGGCTGTGACATAGGCTGGCAGCTACAGCTCCGATTTGACCCCTAGCCTGGGAACCCCTAACCTCCATATGCCACCAGTGCAGCCCTAAAAAGCAAAAAAAAAAAAAAAAAAAAACACCAAGTTGAGGTCAAATTGATCCCCAGGTCTGGGTTGGGCAGTGTGTATACACATGAGAACATGCAATGAGTTTCATGTTGCCAGCAGGGATTATGAGTTTTGGGGATAAGTGATAAAGATACATGAGTTATCTGCTTCTATATCTTAGGTCTAGCTGGTCTGGATATGTTTCTGTCCAGTAGAAATGGAATGTGAGTTACATATATACTTTTAAATTCTTTGGTAGCTACATTTAAAAACTGAATGAAACAGATAAAAATAATCTAGTAATATATTTTACTTAATCCACCATATCCAAAAATGATAATTTTAACATGAAGTCAATGAAATATTTCACATTCCTTCATTCTAAGTCTTCAAAATCTAATGTATTACACCTAGAGTACATCACACTTTGTGGGCTAACTTTTAATTATAAATAATTGATCTCTAATTAGCTTTCATAAACTTCACAGTCAAAGACGTAGATTCAGATATCCAGCTGTCCCAAACAACTTAAAAGTTTCACAGTAACTAGAGTATGTTTTTTAATCAATGTATTTAATTAAAATTAAAATTCCGTTCCTCAGTTATACTAGCCACAGTTCAAGGGCTCAAAAGCCCCTTTGCTTAGCTGCTATGATATTAGACAACAAAACCCTAAGCAGTTAATAATGCGATATGGATAAATTGAATAATCAATACAGTGAGGTCCAGTGAGTTTGGCTGTAATATTTTAATCCATTGTCACCTTTGGGAGGCAAATAAGGGAGTGGAAATCACTACCATTTTTAAATTGTTTTTTTTTTTTTTTT
>PVHT020000019.1:1858572-1872093 GCA_004024745.2 Catagonus wagneri | reverse complement strand
TAAACTAAAGCCAGCTCAGTCCTTCACTCTAGATTTCCTGGAAATGAACCCCTAATAAAGCATTATCCTCTTTAAAAAAATTTTTTTTAAAACTATGCACCTTTACGAGTCACAGCTTCTTAAACATAGTTTAGTTTGTTTTCCTGAAATGTTACGCATTGTTCCATTTCTGTGTGCACGTTTGTTAATTGTCATGAACATGGTCATGGATCTTCCTTGGGTCCCTCTCCAGGGGAGATTAAATTTTTAGAACAAGGCCACTAGTGTGTCCTGGAGAGCAACACAGACTTTCTGCAAGTATTAGATCAGTGAGGCCCCAAGGCCCTATTCATTGGTGTTGGGGATGTATAGACGTGGGTCTGACTGCGTGTGTGACAGGGACACTAGCGGACCCCCAACAAGCCCACATCCAGCAAAGGCAGTGGGATTCTCCGACAAGCCTTATGCAAAGCAGATCCTTCTATAGTTGCTGACTGGGACCTTTCAAGATCAGAAACTCACAGCCCTGGAGGATGTAGATCAGCTTCCTTACGGAGCCGTGTGCTTTTTGTGGGTTGAATTCAGTCAAGTCCTAGTTCCCCGGGGGGCGCAGAGCAGCCCCAAGGCGGGGGCGGGGTGAGCTCCCGGGACCCTTCAGCCACCGCCGGTTCCGCAGAAGGAAAGAAGGATGCCAGGATGGCCGGGAAGCAGAAGGGCGCCAACGTCGCCTGCCACCCGTCTGGCTGCCTGCGAGCCCCTGTCTTGCTGGCCCGAGGACCACGAGCCCAGCGCGCAGACCTGGGCAGCGGTTAAGGAGCAGTTGGCCCCAAAGTTCGTTTACCCGTTGCTGCCTCCTCCGGAGTTCCCCCAGCATCTCCCCTCCGCCTCCAAGGTGCGCCTGCTCAGTGCAGTTTCCATCACCCATCCTAGGCTTGAGGCCGCCAGCGCTTCTGACGATGTCTTGTATGATCTTGTATGAAACCTGTGCGCCTCGGCTTGGAGCAGAGGGCTCTCCAGATTCTCCTGCACCTACCTCTGCTCTTCTTTAAAAAAAACAAAAAAATCACTTACGAATCATTTTAGACTTAACAAGAAAATGGCAAAAGTGGTACACAGAGCTCCTATATACACTCTGCTTAGCTTGTCATCTTTCATAACCATAGCATAATTATGGAAACCAGGAAGCTAATGTTGATACAGTATTAACCACACTATAGACCTCATATGAATCTTTTCCATCTTCCCAAGAATTTCCTTTTTCTGGTCCAGGATTCAATCCTGAGTCCCACATTGCATTTAGTTGTCCTCTCCTTGGTCTTCTCCAGTCTGGGACAGTCCCTCTGGACCATCTGTCTTGGAAAATCTTGGTGTGTGTGTGTGTGACTTTTTTCTGTGAGCTAATGTTTAGCAGATATCGCTTGTCATTTTTAAAGATTTACTGAAGTATAGTTAATTTACAATGTTGTGATAATTTCCGCTGTACAACAGAGTGATTCAGTTATATGTATTCCCACATCCATTCTTTTTCAGGTTCTTTTCCCATATAGGTTTTCACAGAATACTGAGTAGATTTCCCTGTGCTATACAGCAGGGCCCTGCTGACCACTTATTCCATAGACAGTAGTGTGCGTATGCCATTCCTTAACCCCCAATCAATCCCTCCCCGCAACCTGTCCCCTTTGGTAACCACAAGTTTGTTTGTTAAGTCTGTGAGTCTTTTTGTTTTGTAAATAAGTCCGTCTGTATCATTTTTAAGATTCCACATATAAGTGATATAATGTTTGTCTTTCTCCATCTGACTTGGTATGATCATCTCTAGGCCCATCCTTGTTGCTACAAATGGCAATATTTTCATTCCTTTTTTGGGGGGGGGGGCTCAGTAGTATTAGCGGGAATTGCTTTTACTATGAGCCCCTGTGACAGGACCATGGATGTTAGCTATACAGTGATGTCACATGTGCCTTTGCCCGGCCCCATCAATACTTAGAGTACCAGACAGGTTGTACGTTAATTTCTCCACTTAAATTTCCTATTTCCCTTAGCTGAAAATCCAAGTCCACATCCATGACTGGCGCACAGTTCTGGGACCTGAATTTCTCATCAATGACTTTTTATGCCCATAGAATTCCTATGGATGGCAAGCATCCTCACTCTTACCATTAAATCAGTTGGATGGAAAATGCAAATAGTCCCTTTTCAGAAATGGGACAGCGTATCTTTTTTTTTTTTTTTTTGGTCTTTTTGCCTTTTCTAGGGTCGCACCCGTGGCGTATGGAGATTCCCAGGCTGGGGGTCTAATTGGAGCTGTAGCTACCGGCCTATGCCACAGCCACCAGCAACGTGGGATCCAAGCCACGTCTGCAACCTACACCAGAGCTCACGGCAACGCCAGATCCTTAACCTACTGAGCGAGGCCAGGGATCGAACCTGCAACCTCATGGTTCCTAGTCGGATTCGTTAACCACTGAGCTACGACGGGAATTCTGGGACAGCCAATCTTTATGTCCAGCAGGGCACAAGAAGGTGCAGCTAACAGAGAATCCTGAACTCTCAGCTTTTTATTGTGTAGATAAACGAGGATGTAGATATCAGAATCCCAGCCCCACCTGTTAAGGCTTGTTCTCCATTCTAGTATGCCAATGAATTCTTTCTGGCCCAGGTGTGCTTACCACTATCACTTCCTGTTTTGCTTCTCTGTCCTAGATAATTCTGCCTCTTAGTTTTCCGCTAAATTAAAAATTGTCGAAGTAAAAGAAATTGAGTTATTTTGTTTAGTATTTTCACATATTTAGACCTGAACTGGGCATCTTTCTGCACCAGCTCAGACAGCACGTTGGCTGGCTATTAACCTGCTGACTTTTCAGCCCAGCCTCCCCTGTGTTTATTGCCTTCCCTATCACCTTATGATTCTTAATTTTGCTTAAAAATCAAACTTTCCTCAAGTATCCTCTAGTGGATAATTTTTAGAGATGGTTCTTCTTCCTTAGCTCCTATTTTACAGTGGCCCAACTTATTTTTCCCATTGCCCTATGATGAGCTCTTTCTCACCACTTCTCCTCGGAGTGGAACCTATTCTATGTTGATAGGTAGGGTGAGTGGCTGACATGGCCTGGGAATTGTTTTGTGCCCACTTTTATGGGAGTGAATTCTCTAGTAATACCTGGAGTACAAGTTGTATGTGTAATTTCCAGTTTAATGTTCTGTTTTTATCAGTTGTCACATGGGTCACTCTGTTCATCTGAGGTGGCATCTTTATCATGAACTTTTCCTTTTTTTTTTTTTTGGTCATGCCTGCAGCATGTGGAAGTTCCCAGGCTAGGGACTGAACCCATGCCAGAGCAGTGACTCAAGCACGACAGTGACAGTGCTGGATCCTTAACCCACTGCACCACAAAAGAACTCCTCACAGACTTTTAAAAATTTTTTATTAAAGTATAATTGTTTTACAATGTTGTACCAATTTCTGCTGTACAGCAAAGTGACCCAGTCATACATATATATACATTCCTTTTTTCATATTATATTCCATCATGGTCTATTCCAAGAGATTGGATATAGTTCCCTGTGCTGTACAGTAGGACCTTGTTGTTTATCCATCCTAAATGTAGTAGTTTGCATCTACTAAGCCCAAACTCCCCGTCCATCCCACTCCCTCCCACCTCCCCCTTGGCAACCACAAGTCTGTTCTCTATGTCTGAGTCTCTTTTTGTTTGGTAGATAGGTTCATTTTTAGATTCCACATTGAAGTGGTATCATATGATATTTATCTTTCTCTTTCTGACTTCACTTAGTATGAGAATTTCTAGTTGCATTCATGTTGCTGCAAATGGCCTTATTTTGTTGTTTTTGTGGCTGAGTAGCATTCCACCGTATACATGTACCACATCTTTATCTACTCCGCTGTCAATGGACCTTTAGGTTGCTTCCATGTCTTGGCTATTCTGAATAGTTCTGCAATGAACATAGGGGTGCATGTATCTTCTTGAATTGCAGTTTTGTCTGGATATATGCCTAGGAGTGGGATTGTTAGATCATATAATAGTTCTATATTTTGTTTTCTGAGGAGAAATTGGAGTCTTAAGAAAAGTTAAGTAACTAGACTAGAACTGCAACTGTTATGTGACAGAGTTAAGATGCTTTCTATAATTATACTGTTTTTAAATTTATGGCTAAATGATCTATAAAGTTGAATATTATTTCCATAATGTAGAATAATTTATTATTTGTCTGTTATAGGCGCATTTATTTATCATAAATTTTCCCTGTCAAGGTTTTCCACCTCAAAATCTTAACTCTTAACTTACAGTAGCTGATAAAAAAGAACGTCAATGAATCATTTGAGTTGATACTTCCAAAATAAATGTTTTTAATATATGCTTAATTTTTATATGCTAAATAAAAGTAATTAATTACTCCCTCTACTCTCCACAAAGGATTGGAGGCAAGAGCAGAGTTAAGGTGAAGCTGAGCACTGACCATAGCATGAGGCAGTTGGGGGTGAAGGGAGACTGAGGAAGGAAGGTGACTTTAAGGTAGAGAAAACAGGATGTGCCAAGTCAGAGAAGATGACAGATGTGACACACAGAGGGAACCGTGAATGTGATGCCCTACCTGAAATGGAGGAGCTGTATGGGGTCAGCATAAGTCTGGAAAGGCCAACTGTGTGGCTGGACACAGGAGGTCCCATAAGCAAGACAGTAGTACATTTGGGCTCTTTGTGAAAAGAGTGTGAAGCTTCTCAAAAGTTTAAAATGAGAGGGTTTACAATAAATGGTTAACATAAAAAGGTTTCAGTTCTAGGAAAACCACTGTGACATCATCACGGCAATCGAAGCCAATGTGGTCGGGGAGGCCTACTGCAGCAACCTAGGAGAGCGGGCTGAAGACCTAAATGAAAGCAGAGACCAGAGGTTCAGAGCACCAGAGACAGACCTGTGAAATACTTGGGGGTTAGTATCAATGGGACTTGGGGAGTGACTCTTTGCAGGGGTGAGCAAATGGGAGAAATTATAGAAAACTCCAAAGTTTCAAGTTTGGGTGAGTGAGTGATGCTTTTCACATGAATGAGGCATGTAAAAGAAGGATCAGATCTAGGAGGAAGATGGTGAGTTCAGAGTTTTTAGGATGACAAGATGGAAAGAGAAGACTCATTACCAACCACTGATAAGTAAATCCAGTATTAAGATCAACAGAATAGGTGAATCCCAGGAAACAAATAATTGGTCAAAAGCCCTTATGTACAATAGCGGTAGGTTTGCGTAGCACATTCAGGACCACCCTTGCTCTGTGTGACCAGTTATTTGTGAATAAATAAATCTTATTATGTCAAGGCTCTTTCTAGCTAATCTGTACTCCTCCTCCTGCCCCCACCCAAAACATATTTTCTGCAAAATTCCCATGAAATAATATGAAATAGTGGTGGTCTTTTTGACCTTAGGGAAGTTTCTTAGCCTCTCTTTAGTCTTCACCAAAGCTAATAATAGAGCCTATTTAATGACTTCTGTGTGGATTCAGTGATTTAAAATATATAAAGTGCTTAGAACACCCTTCAGCTTATGGTGAGCATTAAATAATTGTTATCTATTGTTATGCAAAGATAGAACTGTAAAATATTTTGATTAGCAATCCTGTGTGGAAGTCCAATCTACCTAAAACTTACAAATGTGTCTTTTTACAAAGATTCTTGTCACCATCAAGTAAGAAATGAATGGAGATGGAAGAGAAGGAATGTTGGGAGATAGGAGCGGGCATGGGAAAGGGAGAATTACACACAACCGAAATATTTTCAGATGATAGATGCTGATATCCTTTCATAGTGATGATTCAGCTACAGATCAATAAAGAAGAAAAGAGAATTTGGTTACAGTATCTGTATGTAGGTCATCTTAGCACCATGATCTCATCTGAGACAAATTGCTCAGCCCACAGATTAAGAAAGAAGGTCATGAATAGCTATAATATGTTGTTATGTATTCCTGTGGTTCTGACCAGTGTGGAGTAATAGATACCAGATTTAACATATCACCTGGAACAATTAAACTGACAAAATACATGTAATTGTTGTTTTCAAGACAACAGTTCTCTGGACATCAGAGAAAGAAGGGCAGTGATCAGTGAGAAATGGGAAGTAATGAGGGTAAGTCCTATGACTACCTCAGTTTACTGTCTTGTAAAAATTCCCAGTTTTCCACATGGGAGGAGGTAGGGAACCCAGGTGGAACCAGGAAGAATCCCTAGGTTGAGGAGCCTGAGCTGAGAATCCAGGCAGCTAGAATTTTTCAGAACAAGGTAACAGGAAAGAGAGGAAAACAGAGAGAGAATGCCAGGCATGTATATAACCACCCCCTCCTTGAGTATTCAGCTGAGTACCAATCAGTCTAGGGAAGGAAGAATATAAAAGGATTAGTAGGAATTTTGTCCATTGCTCAGATAAGATTGGGAATAGTGCATGTTTTTACCAGATTGAAGAATTTAATAACTTATGGGACACAAGGTGTAGTACTCAAGATGATCTTGCTTGAATAGTGAAATAAATGGCCCTAATTGGAACACTATTCTGGATCTAACAGATCTTAAAAAAACAACACTTTAAAAGATCAAACTTCATCCCAGAAGAAAGCTTAAGAATATTTATGAAAATACAAAAATATCCAACATCCAACCTGGTAAAATTTACAATGAATGGCATCCAATTAAAAATTGTCATACATGTGAAAAAGCATGAAAGTATAACCCACAATGAGGAAAAAAATCAATCAAAACTGATCCAGGGAGTTCCCATCATGGCACAGTGGTTAACGAATCCAACTAGGAACCATGAGGTTACAGGTTCGATCCCTGGCCTTGCTCAGTGGGTTAACGGTCCAGCATTGCCATGAGCTGTGGTGCAGTTCGCAGACACGGCTCGGATCTGGCGTTGCTGTGGCTGTGGCATAGGCCAGCAGCTGCAGCTCCGATTCGACCCCTAGTCTGGAAACCTCCATATGCCACATGTATGGCCCTAAAAAAAAAAAAGATCCAGAACTGACACAAATACTAGAATCAGATGAGGACATTAAAATAGTAAACATAATTTTGTTCCCTGTGTTTGAAAAGTAGGCAAGAGATATAAAGATACTTAAAAAGAACCAATTCACAATTCTAGAGATGAACAATACACTAGACAAGTGTATTGAAATACACTAGGCAAGATTAATGGCAAAATTAGACCTCATAGGAAAAAGATTAGTGAACTTGAAGACAAAGGAAAGGAAACTATCCAAAAATGAAACAGAGATAAAGACTTTAAAAAAAGAAAAGCAGATCAATGCAGTAAAGGCAGTACTCAGAGGAACATTTAATTGTAAACACATTTAAAAAGAAAGATAGAACCCAACAACCTAACTTTGTCTTGAAGAACTAGAAAAAGAAAAACAAATTAAACTTAATGCTAGTAGAAGGGATGAAATAATTAACCTTACAGTGGACATAAATAAACATAGAAATAATAGAGAGAATCAGCAAAACCAAAAGTTGATTCTTAGAAAAAGTAACAAAAATTGGCTAACCTTTAGATAGACTGACAAAGAAAATAAGAGAGAAATCACAAATACGTAAAATCAGATATGACAGTGGAGAAATTACTATCAAACTTACTGAAAAAAAGAATTTTAAGAGAACACTATGAGCAATTGTTCACTAATAAATTGCAGAAATTCCTAAAATATGCAAATTTCTACATAAGATGATTGAAGATGAAAGAAACTCTCAACAGATCTATAAATGAAGAAATGAAACCAGCAATCAAAAACATTGGAAGAAAGAAGAATTCAGGACCAAATGGCTTCGAAAGTGAATTCTAGAAGTTCTCTTTTGGCTCAGCAAGTTAAGGATCCCACATTGTCACTGCAGTGTTCTGGGTTGCTGCTGTAGTGTGGATTCAATCCCTAGTCCCAAAAGTTCCACATGCCATGGGTGTGGGGGTGGGGGCAGTGAATTCTAACATTTAAAGAAGACTTTATTTCAATTCTTCTCAAACTATTCCAGAAAATAGAGGAGGAATACTCATTTTATGAGGCTAGGATTAACCTGAAACCAAAGCTCTAAGTGAGAAGATAGTGGTGGAAAAGAACTGTCAACTTATAATTCTGTATCCAGCAAAAGTATGTTTCTAAAAAGAGATGAGATAACATACCAGTGTGTATGTTAGAACTCCCTGTGTTCCATAACCATAATTTTCTTCACATTTTTTAATTAAAATGTCTTTGTACAATTATGTTTGTTTTTACTGATCCTGATCTCCAGGTTCTTTACCATGTTTTAAGCAAATTAAGTTCTCTCTTGTCAGGTTTTTAATATGGACTTCATTTCTGACATTTTTTTCTGTTGCTTTTCCTTTAAAACATGCTAGCTTATATTTTATTGCCCTCTGTTTTCTTATCATACCTTACTACCAAGTTTTATCTCAGCTTTTTGATTTTGTTTTAGGAGCAATAATCTCAGTAAGATCTCAGTAAGGATTTTTTTTTTTTTTTTTTTTGCTTTTTTTAGGGCTGTACCTGAAGCATATGGAAGTTCCCAGGCTAGGGGTCAAATCGGAACTGCAACTGCCAGCCTACACCACAGCAACTCAGGATCTGAACCCCATCTGAGACCTGCACCACAACAACTCAGGATCTGAACCACATCTGTGACCTACACCACAGCTCACAGCAACACCAGATCCCTGACCCACAGAGTGAGGCCAGGGTTCGAACCTGCATCCTCATGGATACTAGTCGGATTCATTTCCGCTACACCACAATGGGAACTTCAAGAATATTTTTGAATGTGGGGGTTTGTTAACATTTGTTTTTCCTTTTTGGCCACCCTGTGGACTATGGAGTTCCCAGGTCAGGGACCAGATCTGAGCCATATTTGCAACCTATGCTGCAGCTGCAGCAACTCCAGATCCTTAACCCACTGTGCCAGGCTGGGGACCAAACCCGCATCCCAGCCCCCAGAGACACTGAATATCCCACTGCACCACAGCAGCAAGAACTCCTTGTCAACATTTTTTCTGATCCTTTATCCTGTCCTCTGCCCAGAGAGCTTGTATGAACTGCCTCAACAGTCTCCCCTGCCTTTTGGCTTCTGGTGAATTCAGCTAACAGAGAATACCACCCAAATATTGGAAGAATGAAGAAGAATAATCTGATGGTATTTATTTCACTGGTTTATTTTCTGTAGCATTGCCTTGGGATGATTGACTCCTGCTTCTTTCAAAGCAGCTCACTCCATGTCATTCCTGTTTCCAGTTTTGGGTCACCATGCCTCTCTCTTTACTATCTTGAGGGTTGGGATAGTGACAGCACTGCTGTTAGAAGCCCTGGAGTAGCATTGTTTTTGGTTTCCTGGCATCACGTCCACTTCTTTATAACTAGTCTCTCATCATCGAATTATCTCTCTCTCTCTCTCTCTCTCTCTCTTTTTTTTTTTTTTTTTTTTTTTTTTGTCTTTTAAGGACTGCATCTGAGGCATATGTTGTTTCCCAGGTTAGGGGTCAAATCGAAGCTGTAGCTGCCAGCCTACACCCCAGCCACAGCAATGCCAGATCTGAGCCACGTCTGCGACCTACACCACAGCTCACAGCAACACTGGATCCTTAACCCACTGAGCAAGGCCAGGGATCGAACCTGCAACCTCATGGATGCTAATCAGATTCATTTCCCCTGAACCACTATGGGGACTCCTCCTTGAATTATCTTGATTTGTGTGGAACATCTGTTTCCTGGTAGAACCTTGACCTGTTGAATACTTGATCAGCTAAGGCACTTGATCCAATTGATAACCCCTTTCTAACCCTGAAGCACTTGAAGATTCTGCATATAGTATTAATAAAATAGAGCACTTATCTTGGTTGTAGTTCCTCATAAATGGAGGACTTAATAGCAACCTTTGATGCACAGAATTTTATTGAAGACTTATTTGCTATCCAGTGGCAAAACAACTAGTTGAGAGGAAAGGAAAATTATCAATTAATCAGCAGAGCTGTCCTTGATGGTTGCTGTCCAAAACCTTATCTACTCTCCACTTGTTAACGTTCACTCTGAAATATCAAGGTTTATCATCTTCCAAACTGAGAGATAATTACACAAACCTCCATCTTATCAGGTTTATGAGGTCACTGGTCTGTTAGCTGTTGTGTGGGCAGGTTCCACCCTGGAGAGAGGGTTCATGAACAAATGATTTCTACTCGAGGATAGAATTCTTAATTCCAGATTTCACACTATCCAAAGTCCAGTGTCTGATTTCACCCTTTTCTAGCTTAAAGAATGTCTTCATTTTTGGATTTCCTGTTGTGGTGCAATGGAAACGAATATGACTAGGAACCAAAAGGTTGTGAGTTCATTCCCTGATCTCACTCAGTGGGTTAAGGATCTGGTGTTGCTGTGAGCTGTGGTGTAGGTTGCAGACGAGGCTTGGATCCTGAATTGCTGTGGCTGTGATGTAGGCCAACAGTTGTAGTTTGTATTTGACCCCTAGCCTGGGAACCTCCATATGCCACGAGTAGAACTCTAAAAAGCAAAAAAAAAAAAAAAAGGAATGGCTTGATTTGATTTTCAAGGTAGGAATTAATATATACTATCAGATAAGACCTGTTCCTTGCTCTCAAGTATCTCATGGTATGAGAAATGGGAATTACAAGAGAGAATTACATGTAGACAAATAATTATAAGACAGTTTGACAAGGGCATTGATAGCTGGTCTGTACAAATATGCTTGTTGTTTAGGTTTCTGATAGTCATATCTGATATTCTCTCCTACATTATCCTGATGGTTATTTTATTTAAGCTCATTGCTTTCTAAATGTTTTGGAAGGAAAGAGTTCAAAGGGAAATAATGAAAGGATTCATGTAAAGATGGAATAGAGCCACAGACAGTATACAAGAATGATAATGGAGGTCCTGAAAAAAAGAAGGAAAAGCTTAAAAGAGCTAAGAAGTCTTCCTGAGTCAGCTGAATTCTCATTTTGTGTCCTAGGGCTCCCGTTTTCTCTCCATCGCACTTTGTCTCTTGCATTCATGTCCCCAAAGCACCAATAACCTAAGACTGCTGTGTGTCAAATGCTGTGCAATAAAAATATTAAAATAGAAGCAACCACAGCATGGAACAAAACAGAAAACAATCCCCAGTGAAATATATGGCATCACATTTAATATTCACCATCCTTAGTGTCCTTGATCATTTCTCCCTCAAAGTCATCACTCTCCCTAGGTCTTTGTTTTAAAATATGTGATTGCTCATTCTTCCAAATAAAGTATTTCTCTGGGTATTTTTTTTTCCTGAGTCCTTGGGTCCTCTCTTAAATCACTGAGAGACAATACCCAAATTCTGGGTATGTCCTAGTTTTCCATCTAGATGAGCTAGAGGAATTCACTTAACCTTCTCAACCATTACATTTTATCAAGATACTCCACTAAATAAAGACCAGACTTATCCCTCAGAGAAAAACCTTTTGAGAAACAGTATTGTCATTGTTCGCATGGTCTTCCAGAACAGTGAATTTCAGATGATTTTGCTCTTACATCCTTCTCAGTTAAAAAAAATACCCATTAAGTAATACTTATTCATAGTTTATACCCCTGCATTGCTGATTGTTCCTTTATAGAGAGCATTACAATATACTTTCTTTTACTCTAAAATAAATAGAAATAAATTTCTACTACTATTCTTTTTGCATTTCGCTAATATTATTGTGCCCACTTTCACTCTGAAGACTACTGCTCAAAAGCAAATGCATTTTTTTAAAAAAAAAGAAAAGACTGTCCCCATATAACGGGTTTATGATGTTGACCTTTCAATGAGATGAATTTTAGGTACCATATCACTTCTCCCTGGCGCTGGCGGTGGGGGGGGGGGTTCCCATTTTTTTTTCCTTTTCAAGTAATCTGTTTGCCTTTCTGGCAGATAGGCCCAGCACAGAGTCATGTGGCAATGGCAACTCAAAAGCCAATTTCAAGACACATATACGTTTGTAATTATTGGTGGATTTTGTCATTGTCCTCTCAAATCCAGAAAAGGTTGGAAGGATTTTTGATAGGAGGGTGATGGAGCCAAGTCAGAACTTCCTGCTAGTTTCTTCAGTGCCCTGACATGAAATTGCCTTGGCCAAAACCGAAGCCTCTGACCCATTTACTAGAGAGTGAGGAAGAAGTGGTGAGTCCTCTTTATGGAGCATAACTGTAAGCAAAGCAAAGCATAAGGGAGTGTCAATGTCTACGTTTGATAAGTGGACTCTGAGTTGTTGTCTTTGTTTTTATTGACTTAGCTGATACTGATGCTGATTTTAATTTTGTAACACTACTTGGTCATATATGGTGTCTTGAACAAGCTTAAGAACCATCCCATTGAAGTTCCTGTCATGGCTCAGTGGTTAACGAACCCAACTAGCATCCATGAGGATGAGGGTTCAACCCCTGGCCTCGCTCAGTGGGTTAAGGATCTGGTGTTGCCGTGAGCTGTGGTGTAGATTGCAGATGGGGCTCAGATACTGTGGTGCTGTGACTCTGGCATAGGCCAGCAACTGTAACTCTGATTGGACCCCTAACCTGGGAACCTCCATATGCTTCGGGTGCGGCCCTAAAAGACATAAAACAGAAAGAAAGGAAGGAAGGAAGGAAGGAAGGAAGGAAGGAAGGAAGGAAGGAAGAAAGAAAAAGAAAGACCCTGTCGCATGGGCTCTAATCCTGTCTGCCAGCATGCTTAGACTAAGTCCAGCTGGCTTCCACCTTTTCCTATTTCTTTTCCTGCTTCATGGATCCACATCTAGGAAGGTAGACCTGAGAGGTAACTTCAGCCTCTGGAGCACCTACTATGTATTAATCAGATTCAAACCACATCAATGCACTATCCATCCTGAAAGAGTTTTCTCTTAATGTCTCTATATTTCTGAGTTAATCCTTTCCTTCAAATAGCACAGCCAGCAGCCACAGCTTTACTGGCAATCAGTAATTTGCAAGAGACATCTGTCTCAAGTTGAGCATAAGCTGAATAAGTGAAGTCTTCTGTAGAGTCCTTATTATCTGGTTGTCTGGACTTTGAAGAATAGATAGTTTAGAAGTAGAGGCAAAGGACATTCTAGGACCAAAGATCAGTGAGAGTAAATGCAAAGGAGAGGACAGCCTGTCAAGTGCACTGGGAAAGCCCAGAGCTATGCTTAGCAGAAGTAAACATCACAAGAAAAAAGAGGCAGGGGTTCAGTGTGGATGATTGGTGTCAACTTGTATACAGTTAAGGGATTGAACATACTCTATGTTAATGAAGAACTGATAACCATTCTCTGAGAAAGGGGCAAAAATCAATCCTGATTACCTTTTCAAGAAAAAATAATTTTGGTGATGATTAAGAGCAGAGAATTTGAAAAATTTTGAAATCATGGAAGCACCCATTCAGTGAAACTATTTTATCACAATGGTGCAAAACTGATTACAAAGCAAGTAACATAGGAGTACTTAATGGATAACTCCACCAACGAAACACAGCATGTCCAGGCAACAGGCAGTAGTTAAAGCAACAAAAATT
>PVHT020000019.1:1805701-1857572 GCA_004024745.2 Catagonus wagneri | reverse complement strand
AAAATAATTTTGGTGATGATTAAGAGCAGAGAATTTGAAAAATTTTGAAATCATGGAAGCACCCATTCAGTGAAACTATTTTATCACAATGGTGCAAAACTGATTACAAAGCAAGTAACATAGGAGTACTTAATGGATAACTCCACCAACGAAACACAGCATGTCCAGGCAACAGGCAGTAGTTAAAGCAACAAAAATTTCATTATAAAGAACTAACTCAGAATTTCCTGTCTCTGAATAGTTTTGAATGAAGTGCACACGGAAGGCATGGTGGGGTATAAAACAAACAACTATCACTAGGAGGAAGAAGAAGCTCTTGATTTGAGCTCTGTACTCTTGATGGGCCCACATGTCTGGCCAAAGAGCCTTTGCTAGTTGAACGATGACACCCATCTGTATCAGAAAGAGAGTCACAACCGTTGTCATCATAATGACAATCATAGAGTAGTTTAAGATAATGAATTCCCTGCGGTTGAGGTCTTTGTAGAACTCAAAGCATCGTTGTTCTGAGTAACTTGGATTGATGCCATATTGTAAAAAAAAAAAAGGCAAAAATATGATGCAACCCACCATCCAAATGCTAATGCATAACACCACAATGTGGTACTTTTGGAGCTGCTGCATCTGGAGTTTCTTAAAATAGATGAGTAAACGGAGTATGACGATGACCACATAGAAAACAAAAGTGAAGTACATATGACCATATATTATGCAGCTAACCAGTCGACAGGTGAAGAATCCAAACTCCCAGACGACTAAGACGTAATAGCTGAGGCGGAAGGGAAGGCTGACCAGGAGGATGGAGTGTAGCACTATGATATTAAGAATGATCATGGCAATCATTGATTGACTGTTCCTTTTGAGCATCATACAAGACATAGTAATAGCTCCAGCGGTGCCTCCCAGCAAAACCCCGCCATAAAGTGTTATCAGAATTGTCCTGCAGTGCCTGTCACAGTGGCCCAAGTCTTTGTTTGAAGCGTTGGACAGGGTGGTTCTATTGATCCATTCCATATTTCATGGCAAAATGCTTCGAAGACCATAAGCCCCTAAATCAAAAGTTTTACAAAATTATAATGCATACATTGAAACTGCACAGAAACTGCACATTAATAATATTGAATTTTGCAATCCCAGCCAATTATTTACAAGCCTAAAACTGGATGTCCAATAAATAATGTCAGACCCGCCACTGAATCACCCAGATGTATTGATATGACAGAGAGGAATTAAACAAAATCATGAAAATAAGATTGTTTGAGTGTAAAACTCAGACCCGTACCCTCAGGTGCTCTATTCACAGATAGATAAACTCACATACTGGGGTGGGGATTAACAGAAGACATATTAGCCTCTGGTACAAAATTTAAGGGAAGGGTAGAGAGCCAGTAATCAAAATAAATAGTATTTAAATGCAATATTTTTAAATCAAAATTAATGCAAAATATCATGATGAACAAAATGAACTTTACATAAAGGCAGGGTCAGAATATACCCAGCATACATTCATATCAGATCTCTAAATGTCGTCCATCCTATTGCACAGAAATCTAAATCGAGGTACTGTTGAGAAGGTCATGTAAATCACATGTACTTACTGTAAGAAGGTCTGTCAGACACTTTAAAATACTTTCTGCGAACAGCTTTTGGGGAAGGAGCAGCATATGGTATTCATATTACCTGCACTCCTTTTTTTCTTCCAAATACTGAATCTTTCCCTGGATGGTGTGTTATATTTTGGTTAAAAAGATATTGGGGTTTGAGGAGTTCCCGCTATGATGCAATAGGATCAGCAGCGTCTTGAGAGCGCTGGGACCCAGGTTCAATCCCCAGCAACACAGCAGATTAAGGATTCAGTGTTGCCTCAGCTGTGGCTTAGCTCGCTACTGCGACTTGGATCTGATCCCTGGCCTGGGAACGCCATATGCCTAGGAGGCTGGAGGCAAAAATAGAGTAAAAAAGTTGGAATTTGAGGGTGGATTCTGTTTAGTTTTTATCTGAGTTTTCCAGTTTGGATGCACAAGGGACGGTGATCCTGTAACAGAAAGATGCCTGCCTGCATCTAAGTGCCAGTCAGCCATTTGGTCTCTGTGGCAACATGCACAAGTCTCCTGGCCTCACAGATCTCTAGCTATGAAATGCAGAAGTCATGCTGCTAATATTATTGGAAAATTAAATGAGTCAACCTATTTGAGACAGCTTTATAACTAGGGAAAAAACACATTAAAATTATGATTCTTCAGATAAAACAACAAAAAGGCATTATTTGCCTCTTCTTATGGGGGCAGATACATGGTTATGTTACATATTATTGTTGCATTAATAAACACTTAACAGGAAGTCCTCTTATGGTGCAGCAACTTAAGGATCCAGCATTGCCACAACTGTGGCAACTGTGGTGGATGGTCTGATCCCTGGCCCAGGAACTTCCATATGCCACAGGTGCACCCACAACAAAAAAAAGTACGTATTGAGTATCTGATAATTTATAAAAAAAATTGTTTTCAGACCTTTGATTAGATGGTATGAGACCCAGGTGTCAACAGGTCAGACTTTCCTCTCTAGAAGGATATGTCCATTTTCCTCATTTATCTCCTGCCCACCTGGCCAGAAGCAGAATTTGAGCATTTTTATGTGAAGGAGAAGTTATTCCACAGAGAAAGTCTAAAATATCCTAGAAGTTTTCTTCTGCTGATATGAATCTTCTTAGAATAACTAAATTTTTCTCTATGAAAAATTATATTAGACCTATCATATTGACTACCCTCAATAAGATTTTATTGTAACTTAGAATCCTATTTTGCATAACAACCTAAAATTTACGCACTGAAATATGCATTTTGGCGAAGTGTATATAGATAAAATACTTTATGGACAAAGTATTGCATATTTTTGTGTGAAACAAAATAGTTTTTTATGACTTATAAACAGAAAATACAATACTACTGATTTAGTTTTAAATATCTGATAGTCCTTAAGTCTAAGCAGACAAGATTTAAGTTTAAAATTATTTTAAAGCAATGAAAACTCAAATAACTTGTCAGGTCCACAGTTTAAATGGACACAGCTGCCAATGCAGTGTGACATTCAGAAGTAGATTATTAGCTGGCCCTTAACGGGACAAATTTCCCATATTTGACTCTTCATTTGCAAATATGGCAATGAGAAGATGTGTTGTGTGAGAATGTTGTGAGAAGTAAGTTACATTGCATGTCTAAAAACCCCACAGATTCCCTGACATAAATTAGGTCATTCAAGTATCTTTTCCTTCCACGATCTCATACACAAAGAAATTTCATGAACACAAGATGCCATCCTTTTTAAATCAGAATCATCCTGTAAGTATTTAAATCCATGGGAAGAAATTCACTGGGAAAGGAGACATCGCATCATCACCTTTCCTTTCTCTCAGGACCCTACCCTTATGACCCCCCCAACCCACAACATCATCCTTCGGCAGCTTGTCATTTCTAAGTAATTCTTTGCTCATTAAAACCAAGTGCTGAAACTTCCAGATCTGTTTTCTATGCAGAAACATTTGAATACCCAAACGACTTACGTGTTCTCTTCCCCTTATGATTTGCTGCTACTGGAAGACTGAAGGCACCCTGGTCATTTGTTGGTGATCTCCATCAGAACAGGCAATAAGAGCAGTTTGCTAGAATCCAGAGTCCACTAGCAACAGTCAGGAGGGGGCATGGCATGAATGAAGAGCTCAAACTTTAGACTGAGGGCTTCTCAAGTTAAATAGTCAAGATCGATGACCCTGATAAACCATCTGGGCTGCAAACGGATGTTTGTTTCTGCAGCTAGTGGTGAAACAGATTCAAAAATCATTCTTCTAGGTTAAGACTTTCAGTTTTACTGTCAATTACTTGTTTGCAGTAATTGTTCTTATTAACATGAAATCTCGGAGTTTTTTTTCCTCCAGTGCTTTCTTATTACACTTGTTTTATCTAAATGTTCCATTTTTAGAAAAGATGTCCAAGAAGATTGTTTTCTGTCGGACTTTTACATTCTCAGCAGTAATTTAAAATATTTCTATCTCTGGTTTTCGATTTCCATTTCATTTCCTCCCATTTCATTTTCTATTCCATTTCATTTCCCTCAATAACTACCATTTGGAGAGATGATTCCTGATGAAGCTCAGCTGCCTGATGATGTAACTTCCATGCGAAAGCTTGTTTTGTTTTTCTCAAAAGTCTTAAGTTTTCTTATATCAAGCTTATCACTTCTTCTGACTTCAGAGTCATCTTTAGCTGTGCTAAGACCTCAAAGCATAACTTTGAGTTGGGTTTAGTACACCTAAAAATGAAAGAGACCAACATGCCTTTAACAGTTTCAGTCAAATCCAGTCCCAAATCATATTACTGTTCAGCTTCGGGAATTCAAAAGCACCAAAACTCTATCACCTAGAAAGCAAGCTTGTTGTGGCCTACAGTTAGGTAAACTTCTCCTTTGCTTTGGAAAGAATGAATATTATCCCCACCCATGCCATCTGCTATAAGATCATCCAACAGTGCTTGTAGCCACGGCGATACAAAACAGCAGAATCTAAACATAATTAGATATGCTTAATTATATTTCAAGAACAACTCTCAATAGATGATAAGATTTCTAACTCTTACTGTCAAAAGCAAATTTGTACCAATTCAACTCAGCTAGAAAAATTTCTTGGGCAACCAATTTTTCAACCCATTTTGAACATCTCTCCTTAAATTAATTCAAAACTATAAGATCTGTGTTGCAGGCCTCGATTTTGACATACTAACTGGCAGGCCTCATTTTTCAGATCAAATGTGTTTCCTGGATATCCTACAGGATAAACTATGTTCCCATAGAAACCATGCTATACTTAGAGGTTGCTTGTCTGACGAAGGGCTAACTGGGAAATAAGTTAGATGGGATCAACAGTGGAGCATAAAAATAAAACTCAGCTATAATTCAGAACTGTGGCTGGCATACAAATTAATTCTTCACCAGCATACAAATTAATTCTTTGCATCGACAATATAAGGAGATCAAAGTACTAGCATGTATGTATACGGTATTTAAAACGCAGCTAGAAGAATGCATATATTCAATATTTTTTCTCACTATACTCAGAATTCAGCTCTTTTCATTCAGGAGTAACAAGATTTTTAAGAAAAAAATCACAAAACCTTAATATGAGAGCTTAGACTTTACCCAGTCCAGAACAGTACAACCCTCCTATTTAACAGAGAAAGCCACCACAATTCAGAGATTTAAGAAAATTTCTGCATGGTTATAGGGCTAGTTAGCAGATAAGGATGAAAAATACCTCCCAAGCCTTCGTGTCCACTGCCTGATGCCCAGGTGATAAACTTGGGTTAGTGTCTTGCAGACACATTAGCAATCAATGGCTTAATTTTCCATCTTCTTCTCCATGATATCTGGAACCTTATTTTGGGGGTGGACCTTTGTCCTTAAGTGGAAGTGTATTTTAAAATCCTAGACGATTGAAATTCTTTAAACATTGTTCTCGCCACACACAAACCATTCAGTTAAGACATTAGCGTTGGTGGCAAGCCCAAGTTCATTTTCAGCATTCATCTGTCCTCAGCAGGAAACGATCCAGAGTAGATGCTGCTGGAGATGTAACATCTCGCCTCTCCTCCCCACCTCCCGCCCCCACCGAAAGAATAGGGTGGGGGTCGCTTGTCTTTATAGAGCTGTTAAGTTGCCAGGGTGAAATGTCCTTAGGAAAGGGGTAATAAAATCTGCAACTTTAATTCTCAAACCTGCTTACGCTCCTAAGTCGTTCACTGAGACACTGAAATGCCAGGCTCTGTGCCCTGTCTGATCCGAAACAGTAAGAGGCTAAGCTGACCTAGGTACTCAGGGTGGCACCTGGACCTTGGACCTCACCCTACTCTAGGCAACCACCTTCCAGTTCCTCCCTTCGGTTCTTTCTCTTTGTTTATGTTTGTCTCATTCTGTCTCTCTCTAACTCAAGCAGTTTTTTTTTTTTTTTGGGTTTTTTTTTTTTTTTTTTTTTTTTGCGGGCCGTGCCTGCAGCATGTGGAAAGTCCTGGGCCAGAGACTGAACCCAAGCCACATCAGTGATCTAAGCCACTGCACTGGCAACGCCGGGTCCTTACCTACTGTGCCACAAGAGAATTCCTCAATAGAACTTCCTTTTTCAGAGACATTTGAAATGAGAGGGGTCCAGACAGACCCTCCCAGCTTTCCCCTCATTTCACAGATAGGAGACAGAGGTCTAGGAAGGTCATTCTATCTGTCCCACTCCTCCCCGAGGAAGGAAACCCAGAGCAGAAGCTCTGAGCATCTTTAGATGCCGAGCAAACTGAAAAATATCAAAAAAGTGTTTCAAGAAAAATTTTTTTTTATTTTTAAGGCCGTACCTATGGCTAGGGGTCAAATCAGAGCTTCAGCTGCTGGCCTGAGCCACAGCCACAGTAACACTGGATCTTTAACCCACCGAGCGAGGCCAGGGATAGAACCTGCTTCCTCACAGACTCTCTTGTCAGGTTTTTAACCCACTGAGACATAACAGGAACTCTGAGCCTTGTCTTTGTTTGAAGTGACATCCCAAAGCAAAGCATCCCAAAGCAAGGAGACATTCAGTCAAGAATGAGGAGACATTTTGTTCAAGATAAACTTTCCTCATCTTCTTTTTAGCTTTAACTCTTTAAAAGCTTTGTGTGACTCTTCTCCTGTGCCTTAGGATGTGATCTGATTTCACAGTAAAGCTGGTTACCTCTTTGGAGGTTACTGTACAATGTGGTTTAATTTTTTTTCTCTTCTTTATTCTACTCCTTTATGAAAGAAAGGTAATATTTCCTCAGAACACAGGAAAGGAAGTAGTGGTTTTACCAAGACATAACACATGCTAGGCAGAATGAGATGTAGCTCAGATCAATAGATTAAACTCAACTTCCATATTGGACAGGGTAGTATAGAGTCTTGCAACACCAAGAATGGTATGGCCTTAAAAAGAATTGTTTTCACTGAATTTAATCGAAATGGTCACACAATTCATGTCCTTCGTCATGCTAGCCATATGTCAAGTGCTCAATTACAGAAAGTTCTCTTGAACAGATTTACTAAAGAGAACACACTTTATTAAATAATTCCTAGTCCCCTAGTAGGTGCAAACTATGATGCAAATAGTGATCTCGCCTCCTTTCTTTCCTAGCTGAAGGCTGCCAGCTTTTATTTAAAGAATAACAAGAACTTGTTGGATAAGCAGATGTGTTTTGAAGATGGGGGATATGGGGCAGAGGACCGAGGAGAAGAATAGTTAAGGAAGCCAAAGATAGGGAGTTTCCAACAGACTCACAGACACAGGAAACAGACTTGTGGTTGCCAAGGGGGAGGGGGGGCAGGAGTGGGATGGTCTGAGAGTTTGGGGTTAGTAGATGCAAACTGTTATGCAAATTATTTGCAAACTATTATGCAAATTATTGAGATGGATAAGCCATGAGGTCCTACTTTATAGCACGGGGAACTATATCTAGCTTCTTAGAATAATCCATGGTGGAAAAGAATATAAGAAAGGGAATGTATGCATGAGTGTGACTGGGGTGCTTTGCTATACAGCAGAAATTGGCACATTGTAAATCAACTATAATTAAAATAAAAAAAAAGAATAAAGGAGTTTTTAGAAGGGTAAGGTCAACAGGGTCAAATGTTGCCAAGAGGACAAATACGGTTTGAAAAGTATCCATTGACTGTGGAGGCATGGGCAGAGTTGATGGAATATAGGATTAAATAGGGTTGTTTTTTTTTTTTTTTGTCTTTTTGCCTTTTATGTAGAGCCGCACCCGCAGCATATGGAGGTTCCCAGGCTAGGGGTCTAACAGGAGCTGTAGCTGCCGGCCTTCGCCACAGCCACAGCAACGCGGGATCCGAGCCGCATCTGCAGCCTACACCACAGCTCACAGCAACGCCGGATCCTTAACCCACTGAGCAAGGCCAGGGATCGAACCCGCAACCTCATCGTTCTTAGTCGGATTCGTTAACCACTGAGCCACGAAGGGAACTCCTAAATAGGGTTGTTACTGATGGAAAGTTTTTGCTTATTTATATGACAAAAACTTTTAAATGTTGCTCTTAGACCATAAAGGATACTGGCCAGGGGGATATACCGGTTTTGAATTTTCTAGTCAAAATGGACCCTGAGGTGACCTAGTTCATGCTTTGACTATTCAGAGAACTCAAATAAATGCCGTTAGCCGTCAGGGATTTCAGAGTCTCCAGTTCTGAGGAGCACATCTCAAGTCTTCAAAGAAACCTCACATTTCCTTCTCATCAAATAGAAAAACAAAAGAACTTTGTCTTTATGACACCAGTGATTATAGAACTCTTCACCTTTTTTTTTCAGGGTCTAGTTAGGGTGAAGAGTAATTTCACTAATCACTTTTTACTCGAAATCTCACCAGACCCTTAAAATTAACTCTCTTTCTAGGAAAGGCCAAGCCCTCAGGGATTTTGCCAATCAAAATCTGATACCTTGTTCAGACTGTGAAAAGGAGTTTTAATTCGGTGTTCAGCCCGGCCTCCTTTTCAATGGAATTACATGAATTTCCCTATATTTAATAAATTTTAAAAAGAATACCAAAACTTAAAGAACTCGTTGCTGGGCAAAGCTGATTACGTTTTCCTTCTGCTGCAGCAGAAAAGCCCATTCAAGGAGAGTGGCATGTATTGCACTCAAGGAGCGACAAGGTTTAATTTCCCAGGGGCAGTGTTGAGCCTCTCACACTCTCAGAATGTTGCCTCCCTGATTGCTTCAAATTGCTAACAGATCACTGTGTCTCTATATTATCTGGTGGCCTCAGATGTTGACATCATACTTGAATTGGGCTCCTGGGACCGTGGGACAACTGGAGTTTGGACTCAGATGTGTGTGCAGGTAACTTTGGGCAAGCCACAGAATCTTCAAATACATTTATGGAAAAATAGGCAGCACATAACTTTTTCCCCTATGCTAAGTGGTTTTTTTTAAAGGAACAAAAGGCAAAACTGACAGATTACACCCAAAGATATAATGTATGGCGCAAACGAACCTATCTAGAGAAAAGAAACAAACTTATGGACACGGAGAACAGACTTGAGGTTGCCAAGGGGGAGGAGGAGGAAGTAGGATGGACTGGGAGTTTGGGGTTAGGAGATGCAAACTCTTTCATTTGGAGTAGATATGCAATGAGATCCTGCTGTATAGCACAGGGAACCATATCTAATCACTTGTGATGGAACGTGGTAGAGGATAATGTGAAAAAAAAAAGGAAAGTATATACATGTATAACTGGGTCACTTTGCTACTGTACAGCAGAAATTGACAGAACATTGTAAGCTAATTATAATATTGTGAGCCACATGGGAAGTCCAAAGCTAATTATAATAAAAAAAATTTTTTATAAAAATATAGCTGTGCTGTGCAGACCTAGCTCATGCTCCAACCATTCTCTGCTTTTATGGCTAGGATTTTTCTTTTAAGTAATTAAATAATACCTGAGTTTCTAGTGATTGACTAATGGATTTCAGTCACATGAAATTGGCTCCGTGGGGACTTAGAGATGTCATATAATAAATTTTGACTTAATAATGGGCACGGGAGAGAAGATTGAGCCAGGAAAGATGGGGCCAAGAAAATGCACTCTACACAAAAGGCTTGCCCCATGGGGTAGCTGGGCTGTCCGATGGCCTGTTCAGGGGAAGGACAAGTTCAACCTGGTGTGAAGGGCTAAAAGGCAGAAGGCAATAAATCCAGGGATGGAGTAATGTAAATCCAAGTATATAGTAGCAATGAACCCACTGTTGTGCTTATTCACACTTGGGCCCCATGAAAGGACAGTCACGGGTTAGGGCAGAGCTTTCAGCTTTCACCTACATCTGAGTTAAGTGGGCAACTTATCAACATGGCACTTCCTGAGAGCTTGTGAGTGGGACTAGACGTCCAGACTTAGAACAAACTTCCAGTCACCCTGATTTTTCTGAGGACAACTTCCAAGAAAGGTAAGGGCAGATCTTATCCTTCCTGGGGTCAGGATAGCACACAAAAGGGCTGGAGTTTACTTTGGGGCCATATGCCTAGAAGGAAGCTAAAGTTTCAGAGAAGAAAGTGAGGCTGAATCACAGTTTTATGGAGCGGGCAACAGACCAATAGGTAGAAAATGTCTAACTCAGTACCCCTGCAAATACACTGCATACACGTTGGCACAACATCCTATCCCACTTCCTGCCCTGATTATGGTCTGAGATATATGACGGTAGATGCAGAGCTAAAAGGCAGACTGACGCTTGGGGGAGCATATACCACATCAGGATTAAATTCATTGTGTGTTTATAGCCAATGGCTACTGCCTTCAAGTAACAAGACCAATACAAGTGTCTTGAATAAGAAGAGTAATTTCTTCTCTCATGTTATAAGGGATCCAGAGTGGATGGGTGGCTCCAGGGTAGGCTTCTCTTGAGCTCCAAGAGATGGCAGAACCCTGGACTGGTTTCCCCATGGGTCTGATGACTTTCCCCTCGTGGCTACAAAATGGCAGGTGTTGTTTCATTTTTCAGGTCCTCACACAACCTTATGGAGAGGCAGAAAAAAGAACTGTATCACCCTAGCACCTCTTTTTATCAGGGAGGGAAACATTTCTGGAAGCCCTCTAGCACAACTGTCTTTACACCTCATTGGCCAGAATGGGTTATTTGTTGAGTTCTCGACCCATCTGAAAACCTTCATGGTTCACATCCTGTGGCTGGAGAAAAAGCTCCCTACTCTGAACCGACTGTCCTTGACTACTGAAAAGCATTATGTATTGGTCTCAATTTCTCCTTTTATGGCTGTTAGCATTTGCCTTATATATTGTAATGCTCCTATGTTGTTTATATATACATATTTACAATTGTTCAGCACTCCCACTCTTGGGCATATATTCCAGGCAAAACTGTAATTCAAAAAGGTACATGCACCCCTATGTTCACAGCAGCACTATTCACAATAACCAAGATGTGGGAACAACCTAAATGTCCATCAACACATGAATGGATTAAGAAGATGTGGTACATATTCACAATGGAATACCACTTAGCCATAAAAAAGAACAAGATAATGTCATTTGCAGAAACATGGATGCAGCTAGAGATTCTCATACTAAGTGAAGTAAGTCAGAAAGAGAAAGACAAATACCATATGATATTACCTATATGCGGAATGAAAAATACAGCACAAAAGAACCTATCTACAAAACAGAAAGAGAGTTAACAGACATGGGGAACAGATTTGTGGTTGCCAAGGGCAGGGGAGTGGGATGGACAGGGATTTTGGGGTTGGTAGATGCAAACTATTACATTTAGAATGAATAAGCAATGAGGTCTTATTATGTAGCACAGGAAACTATATCTAATTTCTCGGGATAGAACATGATAGAAGATAATATAAGAAAAAAATATATATACGTGTATAGATATATATATATGACTGGGTCCGTGTGCTGTACAGCACATACAACCCTGTAAAACTGACACAACATTGTAAATCAACTATACTTTAATAAAAATAAAACATTTTAAATTTTTTTTAAAAAGAGCATTGTGGTGCAGTGTGCAGGAGGAGGCAGGGCCCTCTTTGGGAGGCAGTCAGTGGTGCTCTTATCTAAACCCTTGGGAACGTGATTAAAGGATTCTAAGTGGTAGGAAGAGGTCCCTGTACCATTTACTGCACGTGCTCCTTATGGTCTGTCCATTACCAAATGATGGCAGTAAAGTTCAGGTTAAGGAACTAAGCTTTGGCATATAACTCAGAGCACTGCTAATCTTTCTTCCATTCATCTTCCCTCTACGACTTGGTGTAAACTCCCAGCACACACCTGTGCCAGGTCCCAGGCACCTTCTCTGGGGTCATCTCAGCCTTGGTGTTGAAGTCCATTTAGTTGCACTTCTTAATGTGGGCGTTTTTTCACTTTCCATTTTTGAAACCAAAGATTCTTTCTTTCAACCTCCTTTTTATTTCATAACAATCAAGCTCATCTCAGACATTGCAGCTCCTTTAAAGAAAAATGAAGAAGCCTTTCTTCAAAAATGCTGTAGAAAGGGAGTCGGGGTTCTGTTTTGAAATGACATAAAATCGTGTTTTTCTATGTGCCAGTGAAAACATGTATGCTTGATGGTTTCTGTGAGTCATGCAACTTAGAGATATAGACTTCCTGCTTGATTCTAGTAATGTTTCATAATTTTATCACCTAGTTTGTATGTGAAAGCTATTTCAAGAGAATAAATAGGCAATAAGTATATGTTAGTTGAGTTTTGTAGTCCTTCTTCTTTCCCTTTCCTCTCCCCAAATTAAAATAAAGAAATAAATATGATCTCAATAGCAAGATGATCTAAGGGGTTGGAGGAGGTAATTAAGAGGACGTGAGCACTGGTTGATCCATTTGACCCATGAGCTGAACCAGGGCAATCGAAGGCCCCTCACCCACTCCCTGTCTTTGGAACATGCACTCCTGCCTTCCCTGAGCTAAAAAGGAGAGTACGCAGATCTTCTAAATGTTCCACCCCTATTCCTATGGTGGAGCCTTCACTCTGCAGAGAGGGGAAAAAAGAAAATCTCCACTGATGCCTGGTGCACAAGTAAATCTAAAGAAAACCATCCATTCACAAGGACTGTGGTAGCTCTTCAGCCCAACACTGACACCATCTGGAAAGAAATGGGAACAAACCATAGCAGCCAGTGGGCTGAACTCAGAATAATTTGGCGGATGATCACTCAGGAGCCCCTGACCCTTAAACCTTTGCACTGACAACTAGGCTGCTCTAAAGAGATTAACCCTATGACTTGGACAACGGAAAGCTGAGGCGTGGATGGCATAAATAAAGCCCTCGTAGGCTGGAAGATGTGTAAAGACATTTGGGTTTACCTGCAAGAGCCTGAGGCTGTCCTCACTGTTTGCAGGGTCCCAGCTCATAAAGCACGGACACCTCTGGTGATCAGGGAGCTGGTACCCTAACTCAGGTACAGGCCCTAGCATCTGGTCCTGGAGTGGATACAGCGGATTGATTGCATAGAAAGAGTGGCCACCACATTGGTGGGATGGCATATTGCTTAACGATGCTCGATTGCCCTTGAAATCCAGTGACTTGGCTAAAGCAGTAACAGCATGTACTGGGTATTCTAAATGATCTCTGAGGCCACTGCCAAAGGAATCTGCGGGCATCCACTGAAGACCCCTCCTGATAAGGGACTGGCAAATTGATGACATTGGGCCCTTCCTTGTAAGTGAGTGTTCTAAATGTGCCTCGGTTTGTGTGGACACCTTGTCTGGTTTAACCCAAGTCTCCTGTGTCACAGTGCAAATTAGGCTGCTACAATTATGGGGTGGGAGAAGATGAGTGCCCTGTGCGGATGCTGGCCTCCAGTAGACAGTGATGAGTGGTTCACATTTCAAAGGTCATGATATGAAAGACTGAGCAAAAGACCATGACACTGAGTAGAGGTTCTGTCTCCCCTGTAACCTGCATGCAAGTTGCAGCGTTGGTAAAAAGAAACAATGGCGGAGATCCTGCTGTGGCGCAATAGGATCAGCGGTGTCTCTGGAGTGCTGGGATGCAGGTTTGATCCCTGCCTGGCACAGCATCGTTGTAGCTTCAGTGTAGGCTTACGCTCACATCAGATCCCTAGCCTGGTACCCTGGCTATGCCACGAGATGGCCAAGGAAGAAAAGAAAAAAACAAAACAAAACAAAAAAAACCCAGGGAGTTCCCCCTGTTGGTCTAGTGGTTAGGACTTGGTGCTTTCTCAGATGTGGCCCAGGTTCAATCCCTGATCTGGACACTGAGATCCCACATTAAGCCACTGCAGACCATGGCCAAAAAAAGAAAGAAAAAGAAAGAAGGGAATATTAAGGTAGTAGATTAAATGACTAACAAGACTAACAAGTAAAAACCACTTTGGCCAAGTGGACTAAGGTACAGTCCCAGGCTTATTACATTTGCGAGATCAAATACTGGGGCCCACTGCCCCCATATGCCAGCCTGAGGACCCTTGCCGAGACACTCAACACCATAAAGGTACAGAAGTCACCAGAAGTAGCCATTGCTTGGAGTCTCACTGTGGATGAACAAGCCATGCTGCTGAGAACACCAAGCCCCATCAGGCCTGGTAGAGGTACCATCTACCGGAATTTAAGGTGGGACGTCCTGGTGGGGTGGGTAAGTTGCCTAGCATCCCAGGGGAGGGGAACTAGTCAATATCCACTGGGATCCCATGGTTCTGCAGCAAGCCAGACTTGTGCAAACACACTACGCCTGGAGCGGAGCACGCACCATTGAAAAAGGGGAGAAGGTGGGGCTTCTGCTAAGCCATATTCTGCCCCCCAGCCCATCTCCTATCTTCTGACAGTGCTGTGAACCCCAGCCAACACGTTTGATAAATGCAGCCAGGTCAGGTTCTGCAAGCTGCCAACCTCATCTCCTCATGGTCAGGTGAACAGTGGTGTTTTCTACTTTTATAATCATTTGGCCACCATCTATGTCCTTTCCTGGAGGACATTAGAGCCTACCTGGAAGCTGTAACTAAATTCACCCAACAAGCTTTAAATAATATAAAATGATATAAAAATAAAGAAAAACTCTGAGGGACCTTTTGAGGAAAAGCATACTTACTAAGTTTTCAGTAAACACCCTCTCCCCATCGCTTTGCTGTAACAGCATCTCTTTGCCAAGTACTTTGTTTGTTGTTGTTGTTGTTGTTTTATTATACTGTCTATGGCCACAACTGCAGCATATGGAAATTCTCAGGCTAGGGGTTGAATCGGAGCTGCAGCTGCCGGCCTACACCACAGCCACAGCCACACCAGATCTGAGCCACATCTGCAAACTTCACCACAGCTCACGGCAATGCCAGATCCTTAACTCACTGAGCAAAGCCAGGGATCAAACCCAAATCCTCATGGATACTAGTTGGGTTCTTAACCCACTAAGCCACAATGGGAACTCCTTGTCCCTTGATTTTTATTTGAAAGAGGATGATGTTTTAGATAGCACGTATCAAGAAAAAGCCACGTACCTCCTAATGTAAACAAATAAATTAGCTTCTCATTAATCAAACTCTCGTACAAAGAGTAGAATGGTGGTTACTGGGAAGAGGGTGGGGAGGGATGGGGAGATTCAGTTAAAGTGTATCAACTTCCAAATGAATTAAGTTCTGGGGATATGGTAGACCACCTTGTGACTGTGATTGTCATCAATAATACTATATTATATACTTGAAAGTTGCTAAGAGAGAGTCTCAAATGTTCTCACCATTAAAAAGAAATGATAGTTATGTGATGTGATGGAGCTGTTAACTAACACCATGGCAGTAATCATTTTGAAATACATGTGTATCAGATCAACACATTTTACAGCTTAAACTTATGCAATGTTGTATTTCAACTGCATTTCAATTATAGCTTGATAAAGCTGAGGGGGGGTGGGAGAGGAGAGAACACGTGTCATAAAGAGTGCTGCTTACTTTCTATGCTTTGCATAGCTCAGGGAGTGGGTGGGTATGCTCTGCAGTCTAATATACCCAGGGAGAAGTGTTAAAGGACAAATGTAATTAAAATGTACTACTAGGGGAAAAAAATCTCTATGACTCTGATTAGGATTAATTCATTTTCTAAAAGTCTGATCGTACCTGGTAAGTTATAAAACTGGTTTTTCAAATAGATGTATTTGAAGGCTGTATGTATCGCATCCACAGAAAGCCCAGTCCAAAATGATTTGCCAGTCTTAGAAACCACACTACTATCAGTTGGAAGAAGCGTGTGGAGGCAGCTAGGCTTTAAGGCTAGTTGTTCAAATTGTTTTGGAATTAGTGGGAATTGATTGAGTCTATAAAGAATCTCAGTCTCCCCAAAACTTTGTTTTTTAATCAAACATTTAGAACTATACCGAAGAGTTCTAATTGATTAGATGGCCTTTCGGAAATGATTCAATCATGAGCATATTTACTTATCATGAATTATTTTTACCTTATTATTGATTGATTGATTTTTGGCCATGCCCCTGGCATGTAGGAGTTCCTGAGCCAGGAACTGAACCCAAGCCACAATAGTGACAATAGCAAATTCTTAACCAGGGCCACCAGGGAGTTCCCTCTTTTAAAATGATTATGCTTAAAGAGATTTTTAGATATTTCTGTAAGTATCATGAAACTAACTAAATCACTCTAGTAAAGTATCTTGATTTCTTTTGATTTAAGATCCATTATATGGAATATATACATTGTGATTTTCTACTGGGCAAAGAGCAAAGCCAAGAAATTTGGGTGTAGTATTAAAAAAAATCTGTAAATATAATACCTATATAGGCTATATAGTCACACCTATATTGTGCTACTGGTCTTTTGTTATTCAGAGAAGTTTTTTTTTTTTTAATACAGAAAATACTGTAAAATGTGCCTTTTGCAACTTTCAAAATTAAAAATTTTGAAAATATTTGAAATATTGTTTTTCAAGGAGGTTGGGGTCAAGTTTTACTTCCTTTTTATATTTGTATAGCAAACCTTTTTTTTTTTTTTTTTTTTGGCTTTTTAGGGCCACACCCGCGGCATATGGAGGTTCCCAGGATAGGGGTCTAATTGGAGCTACAGCTGCCGGCCTACACCACAACCATAGCAACGCCAAATCTGAGCTGCATCTGCAACCTCCACCACAGCTCATGGCAACGCCGGATCCTTAACCCAGTGAGCAAGGCCAGGGAGCAAACCCACAACCTCAAGATTCCTAGTCAGATTCGGTTCTGCTGTGCCACGACAGGAGCTCCTAGCAAATACAGTTTAAAATTAAAGTTATTTTTGTAATGTCACAGGAGGAGGATGTTAACACCAATATCTTTAGATGGTTTCCAGTGGGTAATTAGTCTTATGGGATATTATCAGGATAGCATGTCTCCCATCTCTTCCCAATAGTCCTGTGAGGGACTATTTTACTTCAGTTTAGGAATTTTTTTCTCTACAATCTGATTAACTCAAAACCATTCATTTGAGTTATGGTGGTTGGTGTACTAGCTAGCAAGATACCTCCTTCTCCCACGGTTGCCAAATTCCTGGCATATACAATACATTTGGCTGGGGGGGAAAAGGAAGCTTTTTGTGCTTTCCTTGATGAGCTAAGATGCTCTCTTGACTCATATGTCATGATTTCCTTGATTCGTTTCACTTCCTGCTCTTTGGGGATTTGTAAGCTGCGTCATAGTTTTCAACTGCAGACAGACTTGCTTTGCCTGCTCTAAAGACTGTGACACATATCCAAGCATTAACTAATTTCCCACTCCTTTTAGACTGATCATTTCCTCTTCTTCTCAAGGTGTTCAAAGTGTTTCTGACCATTTGTTCGTTCATTTATTGAATATGAATTAATTCATCTGAATTAATGAATAACTACTTCTGCTATTACAGCCATATTGCATTTGTAATGTGAATATTCAAAAATGAAACGTTTTAATTTCTATATCACCAGAATTATACCCCACTGTAAACATCATCAGAAGGAATAAATTCTTAGGTCAGACATCTAAGGCCATTTGTGATTTAGCTTTTTACAAAGTTCCAGCTCTTTGTAACATTGAAATGTTTCCCATCCCATCATCTAAATTTTTGGCTCCTCCCCCCACCCCATTCTCAGGAAAAACTGTGTACAGCCCTTATTTTCATGTATTTGTTCTGTTGTTCTTCTTATACTAAATATGTTTTTTTTTTAATTTTTTCTTTTTCTTTTTATCTATTTTTTGGCTCCACCCTGGAAGTTCCTGGGACAGGGATCAAACCTGTGCTGCTGCCAGATTGTTAACCCGCTGTGCCACAAGAGAACTCCGCTAAATGTCCTTCGTCACCCATTCTACATCTTATACTTCCTTCCATTTGGAAATAATTATCAATGACTTGTTATCAGCTCTCCCTAATTAGGTTGGCCAAATAAAACATAAGATGCCCAGTTAAATTTAAGTTTCAGGTAAACAACAACTAGTATTTTTAGTATAAATATGTCCCATACAACATCTTCAAACTGTATAAAGGTAGTTGTATTAATTTGCTTTTGCTGCTAAAATACCACTCAGTTGTTGACTTAAAACAACTCGAATTTATTCAGTCACAATTCTATAGGTCAGAAGTTCAGGTAGGGTCAGCTGTTTCCTCTGTTCCAGGTGTCCCAGGGCCAGAATCAAGATGTCAGCCAGCTAGGCTTTTATCTGGTGGCTCTGCAGGATAACATGCTTCTGAGAGCCATTTAGATTGTTGGCACAATTCAGCTCCTCACACCTGTAGGGCAGAGGTCTCTATTTCCTTGCTGGCTATCAGCCAGGAGCACCTGTTAGAATCTAAAGCCACCCGAATTCCTTGTCAAATTATCCCTCCTTCTCTTCACCACCCCTGCCACTTATGAATCTCTCTAACTTTTGTCACATCTCTTCTGCTTTGAGCCTGAGAAAGGGCTCATGTGATTAGACTGAGACCACCTGGATAAGCCAGGCTAATTTCCCTTTCTGAAAAACTGTACCTTTAATTACATCTGCAGTGTCCCTTTTGCCATGTAATATATTCACAGGTTCAAAGGATTGAGCCATTATTCTGCCTACTACAATAACTGCTCTTCTAGAATTATTTTCTGGCATATGTTTCAAGTGGGTAATCTGGAGAAATATCTTACAGCAATATTGCTTAATTCATTTTGGCTACAGCATTAAGTTTTGTATGACAATGAGGAGACTGGGAGGTCTTTGAAGAGGTATTATGAACCAGACCTTAATAGTCAACAGAAAGAGGGGTTGACTATTGATTTAGAGAAGGAAAGATCTATAATAGATAACTGGTAAACCTCGTCGGTGGAATAATAGCAAGTAAATGATACAAGGGCAATGGATGTCTATCTTATCTAGCAGCCAAAGAACATGGGATTAAACGTCTACTGTATTTAATATCATTCCAAGTGTGATATTTTTCAGAAGACTCTTAAATGTTTTTAGCCTGCCATTAAAAACAGAAGATAATTTCTTATTTTGCTCACTTCTGGATTTATATTGTTTGAAATTAAAGTTCTTTATTATATTGTATTATTATTTGAAATGAAGCTCTCTCTTTTAAAACTTTTTCTAACATCAAAAGGATCATGACTAGGTTTTAATTTCCATTTTTAACTTATTAACTGGTAACCTGAATAAAATTAAAAATCAGTAGTATAGAATTTTAAAGAACTTACTATTTTCTGGGTGATATGCTAGATCCAGAAGATACAAATATAGTTATGTTATACTCCCTGCCTCCAGGAAACTCACAGGCATATAAACAAATAAATTGCAATACTGAGCAGGCAGGGAACTGGGAGAAGTAAGCACCAATGGAAGGAATGATTTACTCTATGAAGTGGTAAGATACGGATTTCCTGTTGTGTATTTTTTTTTTACATATTTTTTTATTTTTTTGGCCAAGCCCAGGGAAGTTTCTAGGCAGGGATCAAACACACAGCACAGCTGTAACTGGAGCCCATCATTAACAATGCCTGATCTTTAATCTGATGAGCTACCAGGGAATTTAAATTTATTTTTAATGATGATTTTTTTTTTAGAGAAACCTTAGGTTCACAGCAAAACTGGGAGGAAGGTACAGCAATTTCCCATATACCCACACACATACATGCCTCCCCATTATCAACATCCCCCACCAGATTGTTGTGTTCATTGCAATCAATGAACCTACACTGACACATCATAATCACCCAAAGCCCATAGTTTACCCCAGGGTTTATATTCAGTGTTATCCATTCTATGGGTTTGGACAAATGTATAATGACCGTAGTATTATACAGAGTATTTTCACTGCCCTGAACATCCTCTGGGCTCTGCCTATTCACCCCATCCTGAATCTGAACCCCTAGTAACCACTGATCTTTTTTGCTGTCTCCACAGTTTTGCTTTTTGCAGAATTTCATATAGTTGGAATCATACAGTATGCAGCCTTTTCAGATTGGCTTCTTCCATTTAGTTGTAAGCGTTTAAGTTTACTCCACATCTTTTCATGGTTTAAAGTTTGTTTTAGCTTTGAATAATATTCCATTATCTGGATGTCCCACATTTATTTATTTATTCACCTACCGGAGGACTTCTTGATTGTTTCCAAGTTTTTAGTGTCAATGAATAAAGTGGCCGTAAACATCCGTGTGAAGGTTTTTGTATACACACACGTTTCCAATTCCTTTCAGTAAATACCAAGAAGCAAAATTGCTGGGTTGTATGGTAAGTATGTGTTTAGTTTTGTAGGCTTCCCTGGTTTTGAAGGAGGCATAAGCAAAAGCACTGAAGTATGAAAAGGCAAAAGGTATTTAGGAAACCACAGGTATGGCTGGAGGGTGAAGGGCAAGGGGCAAGTGGCTGGAAATTAAGGCTGGAAGCTTAGCAGGATTGAAGCCTTCCACACCATGCATTTTACTCAGTGAAGATGAAGTGCCAGCATAAACTTTTTAATCAGGAGAATCACATGGTTGGACTTCCACTTTAGAAAGTTTACCTTGGCAGCACAGGAGTGAATAACTCTGGGTCAGAGGTTGTTACAGGCTGGAAAACCAGTTTAGATTGAGTTTCAAGGATGACAGCCGAAACTAAAGTAGTGGAATCAGGGATGTGAAGCAATGGAAAGATTGTGCAGCAAGAATCATCCAACATCGGGGCGGTTAAAAGTATGGTGTCAAGGGACCAAAGGGAAGGGCAAAGGAAAAGGAGGACTTGAGAGTTTTTGGAAAATTTCTGACAGGGGAGGAAAATCTAGATATTGGACAAAGTCTGACTAAATTAGGAAATAAAGGAAAACAAGAAGCAAAGGGTGGCAGTGGGGCAGGTGGATGGTTGCATGGTCACAAAGATTTGTTGGCCAAACTTTTGATTTCTCTGAGCCTTCTTCTATCAAGGCTTCCCGCCCAGGCCCTGGATTTGACCTGCAAAAATCCAGTTTCAGCAAGAATTTTGCTTAGTTAGAGAGAATTCTCTCACTAATGATATCTGATCACTTTCAATAGCTGATGAAATTCTTCACCTGTCACTCTTGAAATCTGATCAGATTCTTCAACCCTCATCCTTGATGTTTGATCACACTGGCGAGTCTTCACCAAGAATCCTGTTCAGTGTTCTTGCCAAGAATCAACCCTACCCTTGGTGTCCCCTTGGTAATTTTCCATCCACTGGTCCCTCTCACTCCGCTTCATGGCTGTACATCTCCAGACGTCTTTGTTGTATTGGTACTTGAGCCCAATCTCTCCCTAGTTACAAAAGTCTTGACACCTTTGGCAATAGTCCTGAGTAAAGTCTTCCCTATTGTTTTAACAAGCAAATTTTTTCCTTTAGCAATGGGGAGAAACATCACTCTAGAATTAGTTACTTCCATATACCTGTAAAGTCTAATTTGTGAATACATCTTTTAACTATTGTATGGCTAAATAGCATGTCTAGATCATGCACCACAGGGGTTTATCAGGCATTATGATGTACACAAGCCAGCCGTTTGTGCCCCAAGGGCCTAGCAACCTGGCTCCCTCACCTTAAAAAAAAAAAAGTATAAGTCATACAGTTTCTTCCTTAAACACTTAACAATAATCTTACAGGGAGCTAAAGCATTAACACTCAGACACAGCAAGCATAGAAAAAAGAGAATTTGTTTTGGTTAACATTTTGAGGTTAAGATGTAGTAAAGACTACTTTTCTAGATTTTCTAATCTCAGCTTATTTAAAGGAAACTATCGTAACTATCCAAAGTTTCTGCTGTAGCATGAAAGCTTCTTGACATATAAAGGAATGGCCATGACTATGCCCTAAAAAACAAAACAAAACAAAAAAAACTTTTTAAAGGACAGTGAAATCTGAATTCCGTGTCATTGTCACGTATCCCAAAACAGTCGTTTATTTTTTATTTTCTAACCATTGAAAAGTGTAAAAAACATTCTTAGCTTACAGACGTACAAAACCAGACAGTTGGCAGGATTTGCCCACTGGGCTCAGGTAGTTTACAGATTTGGTGTCTATAAAAGGTCAGCACTCACAAAATAAGTTAGGTGTGGGGTCTTTTTGTGGGCCGGGGGAGAGGGGGGAGCCCAATAAATTTCACAGGCTAATTTTCAATAGGATAATGTATCTGAAAGCGCTTTCCTATGACCAGTAGCCAAGCCTAGGTATGGTGACAGCAGAGGGATAGGGACCCCTGTCCACGTCGCTCATCACCTTCCAGACGGCTGATGACTACGGAGCGCTTACTCAGGAGGGGACAGAGCGCGGACAGCGCTTTCAGAGACACGGAGACGGAGGCTTGGCTCCGAGGACCGATGGGGGAAGCTTGCAAACAAGCATGCGAACCAAAACACACTCCCTCGGCCTGCCGCCTAGCGGCACCTCTCCTAGGTGCAAGCAGGCGCGTGCACGCAAGCACGCCTCCAGCCCGTCGCTCAGCAGTGCTCTATTGCGCATGTGTGGGGAGGGGGCGGAGCTACAACTGACAGACAGGCAGAGGCCCCAGCGAAGCAGAGGAGCTCCTTCCCCGCAGGCGAGTAGACGCGGGCTGCCTGTGCGTCACTTCCGCTGGGGCGGGACCGAGCTGGGGGAGGACGGTGACCCGGCTGCTGCTCCCTGTTTGTGTTGGAAGCTCAGCTGATGCGGGCAGACGGAGAGGACGCTGGTGCCGGGAAGAGGCGCGTCGCCACTGCCGCCGAAGTAGTTGCGGCCTGCGTCCGGGTAAGTGGTCTCTGCGGGTCGGCGGGATGATAGGCTAGGGGAGAGGGCAGCCCGGGCGCCCTGGCCACTCGTCTGGCCCTCCGGGTCTTATCTCTACTCTGAGGGCGCTTCCAGAGCAAGAGCTCGAGGAGACGCCCGACTCTGAGGAGGTCGCAGAACCCAGGCTCCGGGGACTGATTGGTGAGCGATGCTGTCCACCTGCTGCGCCCCCGTGGACTTTGCTGGTCCAGAGGCTCACACTGTTTTGGTTTCTCTGGTCCCGCCCCGCGCTTCCTGTCCCACCTCCACGATTCCGAGCCTTGTTTCTCGGAGTCCTTTTGACTTCCCCTGGACTGTAGGGTTCTCCAGCAGTTCCCCGATGACTGTCAGAACGGTTTCCCTATTCTGCATCATTCTGGACCCTCAGTGCACGGGATGAGTTGGCTGCTCCATGTTTTTATTTATCCGCACTTTCTTTGTAGCGGAACTCTATCCCCGACTACTGTGGCTTAAACAGCTTCAGGTGTGTGTTTTTAAAAAGGTGAAGTTGTGTGAATCGTTACGTTACAGTTATTCCCGTCATTGTCATGTCTGTCGTCATGCTGGGAGGAACCTTGGTTTCTACGCCTGATACAGTAATAATTTTAAAAACTGTTGACACCCAGGAAAAACACCTAGGAGTCGTGGCATGAGGAACTGTTCTGTAATCCTATTTAGAGTGGTGTTTTTACGACTAGTCACAGATGCATCCTGAATTACAGTCCCAATTATTGAGTTTTCCACAGCGACAAAAGTGTGTTTTAGTGTGCCGAGAAAATGCTAAGACAGTGAAATAGTAAGAATTTTTAAATCTGAGAGCTTTTTTAAAAAAGTATATTACCCTGTGATCCGAGAGTTTTCTGCCTTTTATGAGGTAGGTGTTTCGTGCTCATTGTAGTTATTTTGTTAAATTGCTTCTGCAAATTAGTTGTACTTGGAATATAAGAACACAATTTTATTTCATAATTTTTATTAAACTCTTTCTCAACGTTGATCTTGTTTTTCTCTGTATCAGATCTAAATTAAAACCTTGAAAGCAGTGTCCTTTTAACAAGTGAAGCTGGATGAAAAGATCACTTTCACTAGTTTGTATAGTTACTTGCTTCAAGTACAAAGTTAAGTCACATCTTGTACTTTGAGTTGTTTTTTTTTTGCTTAGTAATAAGGACAGAGGTGGCTGCTGAAGGGTACATACTGCTTCGCTTGTGAAACATACATTTGTGAAAAGGTCTTAGTTCTAACCTTTCTTTTCTATGTCATATTTTACTTTGTTCATTATGCATTACATTTTAGAGCATGCTTCCATCACGCTGAATTTTTCTGGATATCTTTTCTCCTGTGTTTTTTTGTTTGTTTGTTTCCTTGGGAGCCTACCTCTTCTTAATTTTGAGTGGCAGTCAAGGCTCTACCCTTGTTCTGTGTACACCAGAGTTTTTAAATTTGAAACCCAAGGAATACTTTAGGAGTTCCATGAATATCCTGAAAAGTCTTGGTGTTTATATGCAGATAAGCATTTTTCCAAAAAGAGCTTTAATCAAGTCTGTGATTCCCCAGATTCTCAGGAGGTATTACTGTACACTCTTCTTTGGTGAATCCAGTCTTATGGTTTTAGCTGGCACTGTGATAATAACTCCAAACATAAGGCCACAGCCTGTGTTCCTCTAGTACATCTCCATTTGACTATCCACTGTTATTTCATCCTGTAAATCCAAGTGATTTTTATTAAATTGGCCCCCTTCCCAGTTATCTCATGTCCACAAGTGTCATTCTCCCTGTTCCTCTAATTAAAAATGCTTAAGTTGTTTTGACACTTCCCTCTCTTTATACCATTCTTTCCTGTCACCAAGTCCTGTGTTTTGTTGTTTACCCGCTTTCAAAGTGTGGCTCAGAGAAAACCTCATCTCCATTATAGCAGTATTACCTGAATCCAAACGCTTGTCGCTTTATGTCTCCATTACTGCAGTAACTGAGAGAAGCCCTCTATAAATTCATTCTTTCCGTCCTCAGCAGAGCCTCCACCTAGTAGTTCCCTTAATTCTTCCGGTGAAAACATCATTAGTTCCCTGGTGGTTGGCCTAAGGCTCACTATTCTAATTATACCTCCATTGTATTTATACTACCCTATAAATAGGTAGCCTAGGCCTCTCTACTCTTTTCCCAGTTGGTGATGGCACTTTCCAGTTTCCATTCTTTATCTTTTTGCGGTCTAACTTTTGTTCCAGCTGAATTTGCTCTCCAAATCCTTAGCTGCATTTACTAGTAGCCTGTTGGTTTTGTTAACAGCTCTCTTTGTTAAGTAATTTTTACTTGAGCATTACAGTTTCTAGAGGGGTATATTCAAATAGTGTGATCATAAATCGTCTAGACTTCCTTTAATTTTGTCAGTTTAAAAATCTGCTTTATGGAGTTCCCGTTGTGGCTCAGTGGTTAACAAATCCTACTAGGAACCATGAGGTTGCGGGTTCGATCCCTGGCCTTGTTCAGTGGGTTAAGGATCCGTCGTTGCCGTGAGCTGTGGTGTAGGTTGCAGACGTGGTTCAGATCCCGCGTTGCTGTGGCTGTGGCGTAGGCCGGCGGCTACAGCTCCTGTTAGACACAGGAACCTAGCCTGGGAACCTCCACATGCCGCGAGTGCGGCCCTGGAAAAGGCAAAAAGACAAAAAATAAATTAAAATAAAATAAAAAATAAAAATCTGCTTTATATGCTGGATTTCAATGCCAAGTTGATAGGTATATTCATAATTAGTCATGAGGATTACATCTTATGAAACAATGCAAACCCCTTCCTGTAATCTAGGCTTCTGTAACTCTGTCCTCTACTTGACTCTTGGGCCCACCTCTACCATTTTTCCCATTTCTTACTTCGCTTTAGCTACCTTCTTGCTCTTCCTGAATAGGCAAAGCTCATTCCTGTCTCCAGAGCCTTGCTTCCTGTTTCCTCTGCCTTGACAGCTTCCCCTCCCCACTATATACTTCTAATAACTTGCTTCCTCACTTCATTCAGGTCTCCAGTAACATCTCAGCTCACTTCTTCTCTTGACATCAGCTGAAATAGCAGTCTCTCTGCCCTTTCTCCCCCACCCCGGTTTTATTTTACTTCATGGCACTTCTTGACTTGTTTTATATTATCTAAGTTATTTATTTATTAATAAGTTGTCTTGTTCTCCAAGGCCTAGGAGACTGAGGCTTAATAACTAACTGGATTATTCCTTTTACAATTATATTGTATCCCTTTTTAACCTTATTTAATGCTTTTGCCTTAAATTTGCTTTAAAGTGCTTTTTGCTTTCTTTCGATTATATAAGCCTGAAATATATCAGATATGTATATATATGTACATATGAACATATCTTTCCCTGTTCCTTTATTGTCACCCTTTCTTTGTCATCATATTACAGGAGTATCTAAGAACTAGCATGTAGCTCGAGTTTTCATTTTTTTAAATTTCCCTCTTCCTGTATGTTCTTTGTTCAGTTATCTTTTTGCATCCTTGTTTTTGTTCCCTCTGTTATATTATTGAATGTTTTAAACCTACCTAATTTCTTTCTGTTTACTTCTAACCTTGGTTACACTTTTTCCTGTTGGCTGTATTTGCTGGTACTCTCTTGAGGTGAGGATTCACTTCCTTGTATGTTTGGTAATCTTTGTGAGTTAATCTTCCGTGGTGGTTGCTTAGCGTGAAAGTCTCTGCCCTGAGCTTCAAAAGTGTCCTTCCCTGGTCGTTTCAGTGGAGGCCCCATGGAGTTCACTAGCTCTGACTAGTTTTCATTTGCTTAGGGTCTCTGCACCACAAAGGTCCACAAAGGTAATGTGACCGCAGATCTAGGCCTGTGATTCCTTTTCATCTGTGTATTTCCCACTCTTGGGTTTTTTCATTTGTGTGTTTGTTTTCTTTTTTGGCCATACCAGCAGTACATGGAAGTATGGCCAGAGATCGAACCCATACCACAGCAGTGACCCCAGCCATAGCAGTGACAGCATCGAATCCCTAACCCGCTGAGCGATAAGGGAACTCCTGTTTTTTTGCTTCAAAAAAAAATTATTTTGATTGTGGTTTTAAAAACTACCATAGGAGTTCCCGTAATGGCACAGCGGAAACAAATCCAACTAGGAACAATGAGGTTGAGGGTTCGATCCCTGGTATTGCTCAGTGGGTTAAGGATCCGGCGTTGCCATGAGCTGCGGTGTAAGTTGCAGACGCGGCTCGGATCTGGTGTTGCTGTGGCTCTGGCTTAGGCATGCAGCAACAGCTCCTATTGGACCCCAGCCTGGGAACCTCAATATGCTGCAGGTGCGGCCCTAAAAAGACCCCCCCCCCAAAAAAAAACCATGAAAAAGTACCATAAAAAATTTGCCTTCTTAGCCATTTCTAGGTGTATAGTTCAGTGGCATTAAGTACATTCCCATTGTTATAAAATAAGTCTCTAGTACTTTTTTGTCTTGCAGAACTGAAACCCTACTCATTAAACGAGAATTCCTTTTTGCCCTGTTGCTCCAGCCCCTTGTACCCATCATTCTACTCTAGATACCTCCTGTAAGTAGAAGCATACACACTTGTCCTTTTGTGTCTGGCTTATTTCACTTAAACTAGTGTCCTCAAGGTCCATCCATGTTGAAGCATGTGAGAGGATGTTCTTCCTTTTTAAGGATGCATAGTATTCCAGTGTGTGCATGTGCAACATTTTGTTTATTTAACTGTCCACATTTCCTTTGTTCTGACCTCTGCTGTTGTGAATTTCAGTGCTGTTCTAAACCTAAGTGTACAATTATCTCTTTGAGGCCCTGCTTTCAGTTTCTTTGAATATATAAGTAGAAGTAGGATTGCTAGATCATATGACTGTTCTATTTTTAATATTTTGAAGAAGTGCTGTGATCTTTCCCATAGAGACTGCACCATTTTACAATGCTCAGGAGTGGTATTTTCTGTTTTTGTTTTTTATAATAACCATCCTGGTGAGTGTGGAGTGATATTTGGTTTTGCTTGTATTTCTCTGATGATCATTGATGTTGATTATCTTTTCATATGCTTGTTTGCCATCTGTATATCATCTTTGAAGAATTGTCTGTTCATGTCTTTTGCCCATTTTTTAATTGAATGATTTGATTTTTTGTTGTTCAGTGGTAGGAGTTCATTATTGGTTTTGAGTAAGGCTTTTTTGGGGGGTGGGTTGCTGCAGCCGTGGCATATGGAAGTTCCTGGGCCAAGGATTCAGGAATTGAATTGAACCGCAGCCGTGACGTATGCCACAGCTGCAGCGCCAGACCCATAACCACTGCCATGTGGGAACTCCTTGAGTATGGCTTTTTATCTAAAAGTACTTTTTTTTCATTATGGTATATTACAGGATATTGAAGATAGTTCCCTACATCCACAAGTACTTTAATTGTATTTTATTGTATATTTCTGTATTGGGGATTGTGGGAATTTTAGGTTAATTCAGCTTATTATACACTTACTACAAAAACTGAGTTCCAGAGAGCCAGGAAGGCAGATAGGTTTGCTTCTTTTTTCTCCTCCCCATCTGTAAAATTGGTTTTAAAATAGTATGTTCATGTAGTTCCCTGGTGGCTCAGTAGCTTAAGGAGCCAGCATTGTCACTTCTGTGGCCTAAGTCGCTGCTGTGGCATGAGTTGCATCCCTGGCCCAGGAACTTCCATGTGCCGAGATTGTGGCCAAAAATAATAATAATAATATCCTTACATTCAATTTAGAAAGATTTTAGTTCAGACTATCTTCTGAACAGCAACAGTGGGTTCTTGGTCTCTCATTCTCAGTCTTGCCCCGTTAACTCAATTCTGTCATCAATCTCCTGGAAGCACCTTCCTACTATCATTCCTTTCCTTAACATACTTTCTTTACAGTTTGATCTTTAAGCTCCTTGGCAAGATTCGCCAGACTCTTTGTAACCTGGCCCACACTGTCTTTGCAGCGTCATCCTCTCCTTCTCCCTCATTCTCTCCAGGTCCTGGAGCGAAATGACTATCTGCAATTTTTGCTCATATTGTGTATTCTTTCTTAAATGCTTTCTTTGTGTTTGCTTGTGTGTATTTTTCCCGTTATTTAGGATTCTCTCCTTCCCCTCTCACCTACCATGTGATGGATTACTTTTTTTGCCCAGTTTTCAGTATCTTTTTTCAGACTCATCTAGGTACCTACTCTTACTTTGTGTTTTCCACTCATCTAGCTCTAGCTATTAAAGTATGGGAAACTTGTTTGCTTTTTTTAATGATAAAAGTGGAACATGCTGTTTGTAAATAATTGAGTCACTGCAGAAGCAAAAAATAAAAGCGGGTCTCATTCTCTTTTGATTCTGTTCTTCAGTTCATGGGAGTAGGTGCTTACCCTTTCAGAACCTGTGTGAGTATGTGTGTGTCCACAGATTTAAACTGTATATATAGGTTTTTGTTTTCTTTTATTACATAATACCCATGTGTCTACAGCTCTGTATCCTCATGCATATATGGTCCATACATTATTGGAGCCTGCCCTTTTCACTGTGCCTTGTAGGAGGGGATATGTTAATATGCACAGATCATCTAGTTTTCCTTAACTGCTGTATAACATTACATCGTTCCGTTGTCTGTATGTACCATAATTTATTTAACCATCCCCTGTAGAGGACAGTCTCGAGTTGTTTTTCAGTGTTTTGTTATTTAAAGCAGTGTGGCAGGGAATGTGTACAAACTGCACTCCTATGCAGTTATTTTTGTAGAATAGATTCCTTTTTTTTTTTTTTTTTTTTGATGCCCACACCCTCAGTATATAGAACCTGGGCCAGTGATTGACCCTGCGACCTGCACTGCAGCTACAGCAATGCCAGATCCTTTAATCCACTGTGCCGGGCCAGGGACTGAACCCATAACTCTGAAGCAACCCAAGCCACTGCAGTCAGATTCTTAACCCACTGTGGCACAACTGGAACTCCTGTAGGGACAGATTCTTAACAGTGGAATTGCTGATCAAAGAGTATGTGCCTTTAAAATTTTGATAGATAGCATTTAAAATTTCATTAGATACTGTCAGGTACCCCTCTGTGTCCCATTTCCCTGGGCATTATCCGTATTGGAAATTAGCAGACATTTTCATTTTACCAATTGAAAGAACAAAATTCTGTTTACTTATTTATTTATTTAGGCCATGCGTATGACATGTGGAAGTTCTCAGGCCAGGGATTCAACCCGTGCCATCACAACCACCCAAGCTGCTGCAGTGACAATGCCGGATACTTTACCCACTGCACCACGAGGGAACCCCAGAATTTCTGTTTTAAATAGCCTTTATATTGTGCTTATCAACCCCTGTCTATTAGATGCTGCACATAGCTTCCTCTGATCTGACTTCTTCGGTTAAATAAGTATTTATTACTAGACAATAAAATTGCCTTTACATGACTGTCTCCAGCTCTAGACTGAATATGTGTTAGTATCCTGTTTGTGATCTCAGCATCCAGCACCGTGTCTGGTGTAGAGTTGTCGTAGAATCCACCTTCGTGTGCCTGACACACAGTGAGGCCAAATAAACTGAAATGTCAGGGTTTGGAGCTGGAGAAAGATTTATTGCAAGGACCGTGCCAGGAGAAAGGGTGGCTGCTGTTCTAAAGACCTGCCCTCTGATGGAGTCCAGTACAGAGTTTTTATAGCAGAACTGGGGTCTGCAGGGTGTGTGACCTTCTTCTGCTTGGTTGGTGGTGAGGTGACCGTTTGTATCCGAGGAATCTCACTCATCAGTCTTCCGGTTCCAGCCAGACTGGGGTCCTAGGGCTTGTGCTCAGCCTGAGTTACCGTCCTGTACCTGGGTGGGGGCCTTAGCTGCTGTGGAACTCAGATTTGTATCAGGTTGTTATGATACCGTAGGAAGAACTAGGACCTTGCCCCATCTTTGCACTGCTGTTTCTTTCTGCGTTCCTTCACTCTTTTTACTTAGAAACTGTCTGAATCTGCCCTCTGGAACTCAGGGAAGGGCTAGGAGACTAAAAGCCTTTTTCCTACAAATAAGAAACTGGGGATACAGGAAGACTTTCTTGCCTTGGAGGCCCCCCCACAGGGTCCTGCTTGTTTTCAAAACCCTTTCTTTGATATGCCTCAATCTTGAGGGAAACCGGTTTTAAACAGGAAAATAATATTTTGGATGGAGAGTTTAATCGTAAATTCAGCAGAGGAACTTGGTTTTGGGGGGACTCGGTTTCAGATTGACTATTCTACAAATGGTTCATGATGAATAGAAGTATGAGACTTAACTCTTCAAAGATCTTAAAGTCACATAAACTAGTCAAAACTTCATCAGTAAGGAAGAAAAAGAGCATGGTATCTAAAATGCATATTCATTTTTGTGATGTAGGAAACCTTTTCTATTGGGTAGCTTTCCCAAATTAGTTTTTGTGAAACATCCTGCTACTCATTTTCTTTTTTCATTGATTTCTGTACTGAAAGATAAATTATTTTCTATTAGCTTCAGTGTGAAGTCTATCCCAGACATAATGAAATTATATTATTCTCTTTTCCTTTGAGAGAAGTTGCCGAGTTTAGTTCAAGCAGTAATGTATTTTTATCTCTTACTGAATTTCAGCAGTACCTGGAATCCTAATTTTTTTTTTCTCTTGCCATTTCAGGTAAGACCATGAATTATGGCATTTCTTAAATGAAGCATTCAGGAATGAAGTGAAAATCATAACATAGAAAATAAGTGATTTTTTAAGTTATGTCTATTCATTTGACTATAGATCTATATTATATTTACCTCCTTAGTAATGCGAGAAGTCTTTGTGGGAAGCAGAGAAGCAAGGAGCTGCATTTCTTGTGCTCACCTAAACATTACTGGAGGATAAGTCACATCACTCTACAAAGAGGTTTTCATGCAAGCAAAATAAGATGGAAATGGACCAAAAGTGAAGCACATTTTCGCAGTAAGCGCTATTACTTTCCAAGCAGCCATGGTTTACATATTAGAATTTTGCAACTTAGCACTTCTGCTCCCAAGGGACTTACGAAAGTGAGCCTTCGTATGTCCCGGATTAAAAGCACTTTGAACTCCGTTTCAAAGGCTGTTTTGGGCAAGCAGAATGAAATGATCTCTCGTTTAGCTCAACTGAAGCCAAGCTCTCGAATATTAAGAAAAGTATCAGATGGTGGCTGGTTAAAACAGAAAAACGTTAAACAAACCATCAAATTTCTGAAAAAATATAGTGACAAATCAGCAGAAAAGAGTTCTTTTCAAGCAAAGGAAAATCACATGTTAGAGAAAGAAGATACAGGCAAAAAAAGCCTTTTTCATTACACAAGTAGTCTAACCACAAAATTTGAAGAGTCATTCTACTTTTTATCCAGTCATATTAATTCATACTTCAAGCGTGAGGAAGAAATGCCTCAAAAACAGGAAGGTAAACACTCCCAGGACAAATCAGAACTTGAACTTAAGAAGGTCGAAGAAGAGAAACCCAGTTCCCTAGATGCTGGTGTCCTGACTGACAAGCAACAAGGCTCGGAAGCTGTATTCGCCGTGGACAAGCCTGCAAGTCCCACTGGGACACCCGAGGTTCTCCGGGTTTCTACCAAGCAGTGTATTGCTAACTTTTTTTCTCGTCCCACTGAAGGTGTCCAGGCTTTAGTAGGTGGTTATATCGGTGGCCTTGTCCCCAAACTAAAGTATGATTCCAAGAGTCAGTCAGAAGAGCAGGAAGAGGTGATTAAAGCTGAGCAGGCTGTCAGCAGAGACAGAAACACAGAGGAGAAAAGGCGGCTGTCTCTTCAGCGAGAAAAGGCAAGTTGTTCTTCAGTGTGGTTTCAAGTGTTCATTTTTGTCAGATTTATCAGTCTCATTTCCTAATGGGACCTCAGAAACTTTAATCATTTGTTGGTATTACTAGGGCAATTCCATATTCTAATCGTATATATATATTTAATGTCTTTGTAGATTATAGCCAGAGTGAGTATTGATAACAGAACCCGGGCATTAGTTCAAGCGTTAAGAAGAACATCTGACCCAACGCTCTGCATTACTAGGGTTGAAGAACTGACTTTCCATCTTCTAGAATTTCCTGAAGGAAAAGGAGTGGCTGTCAGGGTAATTCTAATTACCTTTAATCTGGTTTTGTCTTAGAATAAAAATACTAATTAACCTGCTAAATGGAGAATGCAGTGCCTTTGATTTTTCTATTTAAATATTTTTCTATTTAAAAATTTAAATATTGCATGTGATATATACTCAGTAATTTTCCATTTATCCTACCTTATACATTACCCTAGATGTTTCCTTTTATTTTGTGATATAAGTTATGCTGTTAGTACTCACGTTTACACTTTAAGATAAAACATTTTAAAAGAGAAGATAAATCCCAGTATATTAGTTGAATTGCCTAATAGCTGCCAAGTTTTTCTTAGATGCAGTGTAGCTATTTATGCTATGTAGCTTACTCTTTTAAGATAGGAATCATAATTCATAGATAAAACCATTGCTAGTTTTTATTTTCATAATCTTTTTGCATTTGAAAGTAAAAGTTTTCATGAACTTTATTGGTAATTGAGTTGGTGATCCTATTAGTAAAACAGTTAGCTTTTCTTTGCTTCATTTTTTCGTACATAAAACAGTGAAGATAATTTAAACTCACTGACGTAGACTCTTTTCAGAGAAATACTATAAAATGTGAATGATGCAGTCAAGTCTCTACATCTGTACTATCATTATTAGTAATATGTAATGAACAGTTTGAATGGATAAGGTTAACATTTTATTAGAGACCTGTTAGCGCTTATTTTTAACTTGCCATCTGGAAGGTTGTAAGTAAACCTCACACTTAACCAACTTTTTTTTTTTTTGGCTGTGTCCATGGCTTGTGGAGTTCCCAGGCCAGGGATCAAACCTGTGCCACAGCAGTAACCCAAGCCACTTCAGTGACAATGCCGGACCCTTACCTGCTGCACCACAAGGGTACTTCCATCTTTTGATGACTATCTTGCTGAAAAACTATGTTTTTGAATAATATACCTTTCTGTAGTTTTATATCATGTAATACATACATTTAGTAGCTAAACTATTGAGTTTCTTGTTCATAGAATTTGGGATTATCTTTCATATGTATATAACTCTTATCTAAAAGATAAATTTTCCAAATATAGATATGCTTTTAAGTCATTTAACATTTCAGTGATAGACTGAAAGCAGAGCTCCAAGATGGAATTGCATACTTTAAAGAACTTTTAAAATACGTTTTATTAAAGTTCACTACACATGCATTTATAAGCATAAAGTTCAGTGAGTTTTCACACACATCCATGTAACCAGCACCCTGAAGAAGAGAATTTATCAGCACCTCACAGGGCTCCCTTGGGCCTCCTTTCAATCAGTCTCACAAAAAAGTAATCACAAATTAGTTTTGCCTTTATTTTTTTTTCTTTCTTTCTTGGCCATACCCACAGCACATGGACGTTCCTGGGCCAGGGGTGAATCCGAGCTACAGCTGCAGCCTGCGTCACAGCTGCAGCAGCACTTGATCCTTAACCGCTATGGCACATCGGGAACTCATGCCTGTTTTTGTATATTATGTAAACTATTATGATTGTGTTCTGTCATTGACCATGCTGATAGGAATCTTTTAAATTGTGTGGATAGTTGTAAATCATCCATTCTTGTTGCTTTTGTTTTCTATGATCAGTGTGTTAACAACTTATTTATTCATTGTACTGTTGATGAATTTCTGGGTAGTTTTCAGTTTTAGTCTATGATGACTAATTTGGCTAAAAGAAACTTTGAGAACTCATTTTATATAACTGATGCCAAATCTAAGGACCCTTCAGTACCAAAGAGAAATGTGATATGTGTTTCCTTGTAGAATGACTCACCTTCTGGATTTACTTGGCCTCCTCCTCATTGGTATTACCGATGTACTCCTCTTTCCTTTTTATGTCCTACACATTGGAATTTAAATATAAAGACTTGATTAAGTGTTCACTTGTTAGAGCACATTGCAGATGATGTTTTGTACCTCATGTTGCATAGTGTCAGAACACGTAATTGGTGGAACAACATTTGTGATGCTAAGGTTGACCACAGGATTAGGGAGATGTCAGGCTCATCTTTTCATTAAACAGTTAGGGGTTAGGCAGGAACTGTTAACCCATCAACCATTAACCTAGTGATTTCCAGAACTAGTCATTTCATTAGAGTTGCAAAATGATAAATTCTAATTCTGTCATTCCTTCTGTGTTATAATTGACATTCTCCTGTAAAAACAGAGCTTTTCTTCTCTAGCTAAAGCTATTCGGTTACACAAAGATCAGTGTAGCACGAAAAGCAAAAGAAATGCTTAATTTTTTTTCACTTAGTCCTCATTTTTCCAAAGTAAAGAGTTGCCCTAAAAGCTGCCTCAGTGTTGAGATGAATTTTTGGCATTTTTTCTTTTTTAAAAAAATTATCATTATGAACTCATGGTTTTCATAAATTGTGTTTCTATAATTCCCCCCCTTTTTCTTAAATACTAATTTGTCTCAACTTTGACTTGTAAGCACCCCTTCATGCTGATTCATGTGTCTTTTCTAAAATTTTTTTGTAAAAATATTATGTCCAGAAAAGTATACATATTATAGGTATTCGGCTCCATGAATTGACAAAAATTGAATGTATAACAGCCACCCAGTTAAGAAACAGAATATTGCTAGCACTCCAAAAACTCATTTATGTCCCCTTCTAATCACTATCTTTAAAGAGATTAACCAGTTTTCCTGATTTCTAGCAGTGTAGATTAGTTATACCTCTTTTATATAAATGGAATGATACAATGTGCTCTTTTGTGTCTTTTTTTTTTTTGTCAACATTATGTGTGTGAGGATCTTCTATCCTATTGGGTGTAGTTAAGGAACATTCATTCTCATTGTGATGTTTTCTATTTTATGAATATAGTTCAGTATATTCATTTTACTGCTGAAGAACATTTAGAAAGAGTTTCCAATTTGGGAATAGTTAGGAATAGCGCTTCTGGGATACATGTTTTGGAAAACATAAGTCTTCCTTATACCAAAGGGTAGTAGGCCTGGTCATAGAGTGTATCTAGTTTCATCTTTAGTAGATACTGCCAAATGATTTTACAAATTGCTTATAACAATTGATACTTTCATTGAATTGTATGAGTCTTCTGGTGGTTCTTTTTCCACTCCAACACTTTATATCATTATTTTTTTAGCCATTTTGTTTTGTGACATTAAATTGTGGCATTACTTTCTATTTCTCTGGTAACTGAAGTTCAGCAACTTTCTAGTGTTTACTGGCCATTTGTATACTTTCTTTATGAAGTGCCTATAGCAGGTCTTGCTCATTTTTCCATTGGTTTGATCAGCTTTTTTTAATTGATTTGGAGGATTTCTTTATTTATTATGGCTGTAAGTCTTTATATGTATGCGTGTGTCTTGTAAATAAATTTTCTTCTCTGTGGGTTATGTTTTAACTCTTTCGTGTGTGTGTGTGTGTGTGTGTGTGTTTTCTTTTTGGGCCACACTTGTGGCATGTGGAAGTTCCAGGACCACGGAATCGAGCCCATGCCACAGCAGCAACTCCAGCTGCTGCAGTGACAATGCTGAATCCTTAATCCACTGCACCACAGGAGAACTCCCCTAATGGTTTTTGCTGAATAGATATTCCTAATTTTAATATAGTCCAATTTATAAATATTCTCCTTTATGGTTAGCACTTTGTGTCCTGTTTAAGAAATATTGGCCTGTTCTGAGATCATAAAGGTACTGTCTGGTGTTTTCTTCTAAAAGTTTATTGCTTTATCTTTCACATTCGTATCTACTTTTCATCAAGAATAGATTTGGTTGTATGTTGTGAGGCAAAATCCTTGATTTTGTTGACCTCGTGCCATTTATTGAAAAGAGCTTTCATCGTAAGTCAGGTTATTATTTATGGATCTCGTTCTAACCATTGTTTCAGTTCCATTATTATACTGTTTATCTTTGTCCCAGTACAGTACAATTCCTGCCTGAATTACTGTAGCTTTGTAGTAAATTTGATGTCTATAGTGTACATCTTCCAGCTTTGTTCTTTCTCTTAATATTGGTTTAGCTGTTCTTGGCACATTGTATTTTTATATAAATTTTTGAATTATTTTATCAAAAAATTAAAAAATAAGAAAAATCATTATGATGTTGAATCTGAGGAGCAATTTGTGGTGAATTATAAGTCTTTATAGTATTTTCTTCCAAGCCTTGAATATGGTGTATTCTTCCATTTATTTGGGCTATCTTTATTTTCTCTCAATGCCTTAGTCCACTTGGGCTGCTTTAACAAAATACCACCAACTGAGCAGCTTATAAACAACAGAAATTTATTTCTCAGAGTTCTGGAAGTTGAAAGCCCAAGATCAAGATGTCAACGTCATTTGGGCGGGGCGGGGAGGCTCTTCCTGGCTCCCGGCTCGTTCCCCCTCACTCGGTGGAGTGGGCAGGGGTCCTCTGGAGCCTCTCTGATAGGGCTGCTAACCCGTTTTGTGAAGGCTGCACCCTCGTGACCTAAGCTCTTCCCAGAGACTTCACCTCCTCATTCTGTAATTTCAGGAGGGTTAGGATTTCATCGTATGGAATTTTGAGAGGACATAAATATTCTGACCAGAATACTCAGTATTTTAAAACTTTTCAAGGTAGGTGTCTTGTACATCTTTCGTTACGAGATTTTTTTTTTTTTGTCTTTTTGCCTTTTTTATCTAGAGCCGCACCCGCGGCATGTGGAGGTTCTCAGGCTAGGGGTCTAACAGGAGCTGTAGCCGCCGGCCTTCGCCACAGCCACAGAAGTGTGGGATCCGAGCCGTGTCTGCCACCTACACCACAGCTCGCGGCAACGCCGGATCCTTAACCCACTGAGTAAGGCCAAGGATCGAACCCGCAACCTCATGGTTCTTAGTCGGATTCGTTAACCACTGAGCCACGACGGGAACTCCTCCTCGTTATGAGATTTTTGAAAAATTTAATTCCTAGGTGTGCGATGACTTGCGATGGTGATTTTATTGTGCATTTTAATATATTTAATATGTTTTACTGATACATTTTACCAATATTAAGATCATCTCTTGGTCTTTGACCCTTTGGTACTGGTTTCACATACCTTATCATTTTTCTGGATGCTGGACATTGTGAAGATTTTGAAATTGCATAGGATTTAGACTGTGTCACACAGTTTCTTTTTCTAGAGACAGTCTTTTTGTTCCTTTGCTTCAATGTAAAGTGGGGCACTGATAACCTTAGTTCAGGTAGGGTCAGAGCTGGGTCATGGCTGGCTCACAATTTGTTGACAGCTCTAGTTTGCCCTATTTTTAGGGCATATTCTCCCTCCAAGGCTTTTAGTTGACAGCCTGATGTGTTCACTGCTACCACCACTCCCTTGAGCTCCCAAATCTCAAGTATACAGAAAATTCCATTCTCATTTTTAGAGTTTTCCAGCCTAGCTTTTTAACTTCACATGCCGTGTAAAGAATCCAGCAAATGTCTTGACATGAAACCAATCACGTGATTGAGGCACCTCAAGTCTTCAGTTTTGTGGCTCCAAACCCTTGAGACTCTTAAATGCTCAGCTGGTTTCTCTGGCCTCCACTTATGGTCCTCTGGCAGAATCAAATCTAGATTTTCAATCCTTTGTTTCTTCCCCAAATCAGCAAATACCTCAAGGGAAGCTATGCTTCCCAGCAGTTAACCCCTTTCCAGATTTGATTCATCATAAAAAAGAAAATGAGTGCTACATTGGGAACTCACTTGATTTACAGAAGTCTTCATAGCACAAGTAGAGCTGCCACTCAACTGTTCTTTGAACTTGGGATACTGACCAGATGAGATGCTTCTGTGTACAGAAGCCAGAGAACCCTGGGTAAAGTCAGCATAGAACCGTAATGTCTAAGTTCTCCTCTGACCAACAGTATGAAGTTGAATGCTTAGAGTCTTGATATCCCAGGTTTGTTTAAACTAATTATTTAGCTATAATGGTCAGATTTTGCCTTCTACTTTAGTTTTATGTCTTAATTAACATTTGCTCAATTTCATTGAGCTACCCTTGTACCCCATGTGCAGTGTACACAAGATGGTTTATTTTTTCTTTTAATAGCAAGTTTAGTTTTCAATAGTTACTGTGAAGCAGTTTCATCTTCTTAACTTTAGGATTTGGACAAAATATTGTATAAAATTTATAACCTATTGTAACAATTAATACTTTGTAAATTTGTGTTAAGGAAATTATATTTTCTCTAATAGTTAAGACTTGTACCTTTTAAGGAACATATTTGGATAAAGGTTGTTTTTTTTTGTCTTTTTGCCTTATCTAGGGCCACACCCTCAGCATATGGAGGTTCCCAGGCTAGGGGTCTAACAGGAGCTGTAGCTGCTGGCCTTTGCCACAGCAACGCGGGATCCTAGCCATGTCTTTACCTACACCACAGCTCATGGCAACGCCGGATCCTTAACCCACTGAGCAAGGCCAGGGATTGAACCCGCAGCCTCATGGTTCCTAGTCAGATTCGTTAACTACTGAGCCACGACAGGAACTCCTAGAGATCGATTTTTGACTTAGATATTGTGACAAATATATTCTAGCTATAAAATGACATTAATATATAAAAAACTAACCTGTAGTTTAAAATTACTGGAAAAGTAATTAACCCTGGTGTCCTGGTTATATGTGAAGATCTGCATGTGTTGGTTGAGAATAATCATGTTTTCATTCTGATTTGACAAAGTGCAAAATAACTTTTCTTTCAATATAGGAAAAAATTATTCCATATTTACTACGACTAAGACAAATTAAGGACGAAACTCTTCAGGCTGCAGTTAGAGAAATTTTGGCCTTAATTGGCTACGTGGATCCAGTGAAAGGAAGAGGAATTCGGATTCTCTCAATTGATGGTGGAGGAATAAGGTAGGGCTAGAAATATGATTTTTTAAAACTCTAGATCCTAAATATTAAATATAGAACTGCTGTATTATACAGCATTTTCACCTCTGGGTATTCAGAGAAAATGAAAACAGTAATTTGAAAAGATGTGCACCTCTGTGTTTATTGCACCATTATTTACAATAGCCCAGATATAGAAACAAACTGAGTCCACCAATGGATATGCATATACGTACGTATATGTACATACACACAGTGGAATACTACTCAACCATAAAAAAGAATGAAATCTTGCCATTTGCACTAACATGGGTGGAATTTGAAGTTATGCTAAGTGAAATAGAGGAAGACAAATACCATGTGGTTTCATTTATAGGTGGAGTCTGAGAAACAAAATAAAACAAATCAAGACAAAATTCATAGATACGGAGAACAGATTTTGGTGGTTGCCAGATGGAAAGGGCATTGGAGATTAGATGAAATGGGTGAAGGGTATAAAGGGTACAAACTTCCAGGAGTTTTATTCGTGGCTCAGCAGTTAACGATCCTTACTAGGATCCATGACTGTGTGTGTTCAATCCCTGGCCTCGCTTAGTGGGTTAGGGATCAAGTGTTGCCATGATCTGTGGTGTAGGTCGCAGATGTGGCTCTGATTCCATGTTGCTGTGGCTGCGGTGTAAGTTAGCAGCTCCAGCTCCAATTTGACGCCTGGCCTGGGAGCTTCCATATGCCATGAGTGTGGCCCTAAAAAAGCAAAAAAAAAAAAGTTATAAAATCATGGGGATGTAGTGTACAGCACAGGGACTATAGTTCAGAATATTGTATTGCAAATTTGGAAGTTGCTAAGAGAGTAAATCCTAAAAGTTCTCATCGCAAGGAAACTTTATATGGTGACAGATGCCAAAATAGACTTATTGGGTGATCATTTTGCAGTGCATACAAATGTTGAATCTTGTTGTACACCTAATATGATGAATCATGTTGTATACCTAATATAAACTAATATAATGTTGTATGTCATTTATACTTTAATTGAACAACAGCAACAAAAAACAGTTCCCATTGTGGCTCAGCAAGTCATGGACCCGACATTGTCCCTGTGAGGATGTGGGTTAGATCCCTGGCATGTCCCAGTGAGTTAGGATCTGGCATTTGCCATAAGCTGCGCTGTACCTTGCAGATGCAACTTGGATCCTGTGGCATAGGTCTCAGCTGCAGCTCTGATCTAACCCCGGCACAGGAACTTCATGTATGCCACAGGTGCAACCTGCTAAAAAAAAAAAAAAAAGGAAAAAAACAAACTGTAGATCCAGTTCAACCTTAGTAGTTTTATTAAGGTTATGTCATTATAAATGATATAATTATATTGTTATAGAAATTAAATTTAAAAAATAAAAACATGAAATATTTTTTCTTAGTTTACTGATTTTTCAGTCTAAGAACTCTTTATCGAATTTCTTTTTATTTTAATATGACCAAGTATTTATATTTTAGATTGGTCTTTTCAGACCTTATTTGGAGTTTAGGACAGTTCATCAACCATGAATCTCTTAAAATCTTGGCACTGCTCTGTAATGTTAGCTTTCTTTTATTGTATTTATCTTACCCCATATGTATCAATTGACTGAGTCCCTTATAAAATGCTTGCTAGAAAAGGAGCTTATGTCAGTAACTTTCTGATGTCTACATCTTGCAGATGCCAGTTCTGGTGCTACACAAGTATTTAATGCGTTCTTAGTTCAGAAGGAGATGACTCACTGTCAGGCTCCATTCTTACTGACAATCCATCCAAGCTTCTCATTCAGTCATAGTTTGTCTAGTTCCTTACTGCTTGTTGGTTAGATACTTTGGCTTGGTTTCATAAACCTTTCCCTCCATACTTTCCAGCTATGGTCCAGTTCCCTGCCATTTCTTTTCTTTCCATTAGAGACAACAACCAGAAAAACAAAAATATATTATTGAATAATAGTGGGTGTTTTGAAGAAAAATATGGCAAAGTAGAGGGCTAGAGAATAACAGTGCTATTGTTAAGCAGATCACATTTGAGTAGAAATCTGAAATAACGTTAAGGGACATTCAGATGTCTGTTTAGAGTGAAGGAAGTATATAATCAAAAGAAGTTTGTGACCAATAACATTTGGTTTCAGAGACAAGCAGTTTTATTAGTCATACTGGGAAGAAATTGGAATGAAGATATTTAGGAAAATCCAGAGGTTGGCCAGGATGAAAATGGATTTAGGTCAGTGATTCATACTGCATGTCTTCCCAATTGTTCTTAGCTTTAATTTATTTCTCTGATTTCACTCTGCTATACCTACCTTGCCAATCCTTCTGTATGTTCAAGAACCACCTATTTAATAATCTAGGCAGAGGACAATGAAATACCTTGGATGGTAGGGTGGGGAACAGAAGGAAGGAAAATATGGGAGAAAAAATTTCAAGAATAAGAGGGACTGGGTATGGCATGGATAGACTGAGATCACTCTCAAGGGTAAACCCTATAGGTAACTGGGACAGAACTGCAGGAATAAGGAGGAGGTGACTGGTCTTGAGAAAGACAGTAATACTTTGGACATGCTGAATATAAGGTTTCACACATCCATATATAGAAATGCTTAGTTGGCAAACGAAGATAGAATTGATGGAGGACAGAAAAGTCATAGAAGATCTTCTATGGGAGTTCCCATTGTGGTTCGTGGGTTAAGAACCCAGCTAGTATCCTTGAGGATGCAGGTTCTGTCCCTGGCCTCGATGGGTGTGTTAACGATCTGGCGTTGCCCTGAGCTGTGGTGAAGTTTGCAGACGCGGCTCGGATCTGGCATTGCCGTGGTGTAGGTAGGCCAGCGGCAACAGCTTCAATTTGACCCTCAGCCTAGGAACCTCCATATGCTGGGGGTGCAGCCCTTAAAAGAAAAGGATGAAAGGAGGCAAAACAAAATTGGAAGATATATTAAAGAGAATATTAAATGGAGTTGATTTCTTATATAGAGTTTAAAATTATAACACATCCGTACATTGTATAGGATGCAAAGTATTTCTACTGAAACATAGAATTATAGGACTTTAGGCCTGAAATGGATCTTAGAGATTATCTAGTATCTAATTCCTTCCCCCCACCCCCCTTTTTTTTTTCTTTTTAGGACCTCACCTGCAACACATGGAAGTTTCCAGGCTAGGGGGCAGATTGGAGCTGCAGCTACCGTTCCATGCCACAGCCACAAGGCAGAATCTGACCCAAATCTACAACCTACACTGCAGTTTGCATCATCCTTAACCTACTGAGTGAGGCCAGGGATTGAACCCCATCCTTATGGATACTAGTCAGGTTCTTAACCTGCCGAGCCACAATGGGAACTCCCTCTACTTTCCTCATTTTATAGAAAAAACTGTGACCCAGAAAGGTGAAGTGACCCAAACCTAATCTTTATTATTCTTTTTCTCACATTATCCTCCATCATGTTCCATCACAAGTGACTGGATGTAGTTCCTTGTGCTATACAGCAGGATCTCATTGCTTATCCACTCCAAATGCCAATAGTCTGCATCTATTAACCGCAGACTCCCAGTCTATCGCACTCCCTCCCCCTTGGCAACATAACATTTGAGCAGAGATCTGAAATAAAAACATTAAGGGACATTCAGGTTTCTGTTTAGTGAGGGAGGCATTTGTGGCCAATAAGTGACTTTCTAGAATAGTTTTATTAGTCATACAGGGTGGAAATTGGAGTGAAGATATTTGGGAAATTCTAGATATTTGGGAAAAAGTGGTTGGGATGGACATGGGTTTAGATCCTTGATTCTCCACTTGAGGTGATTTTGCCCACTAGAGGATGTTTGTCAGTGTCTGGGGATGTTTTTAGTTGTCACAGCTGGGGGATGACTACTCAGATTTAGTGAGAAGAGGACATTTGCTGTTAAATATCCTACAGTGTTTAGGCTACCCTCTACAACAAAGGATTATTTAGCCCAAAATGTTAGTAGTGTTGCTGTTGAGAAACTTCATTTTAAGGGAGTATGAGAGTAGCCAGAATGGGGAATTTGTGTTGAATTTATGTTGGAAGGAGTAAGGTAGGGAGGCTTGTGAGTAAAAGAAGTTGTATCTTATATTTCTTTTGTATAAGAGAGCCTAGTACAATGTTAGGCATGTTAGAATTGATCTGGCAAGAATATTTATTTTTAAATTTGTCCCTAATTCTAATTAATTTATAAGTATTTCACTTTAGAATAATTTTCTCCTGCTTATACAAGTAAAATCTGGGAGAAAAAAACAAAAGGAGAAAAACCAAACAGGATAATAATAGCTCACAATTCCAAGATTATTTTTAATATTTTTATTTCTTCATATATTTTTTTCTGTACAAATATAGATATGCATGCTTTGTTTCCTTTTCCTAAGAAAATGGAGGTCACACTGTTAAATATATTTTATTCAGCACGATCTTTAACTCTGAATGTCTTGCATTGAATCCACAGTATATCTCATAAACCCGCTGGTCTTCTTTGACCTCCCTTCAAATCCACATTACTTCTTGCAATTTAAAAAAAAAAAAAATCTGTATGTTTCATTTGCTACTTTTTTTTCCCTATACCCATGCATGTGGAAGTTCTGGGCCAGGGATTGAACCGTCACCACAGCAATAATCCAAGCCACTGCCATGGTGACACCAGATCCTTAACCCACTGAGCTACAAAGGAACTCCAGCATTTTCTACTTTCCTCTGAAAATATTTTCTCATGACTTGGTGCTAGCAGTATCCAAAGCATAATTTGACCCTTTAAATTTTATTTTGTGGTGCCTAGGTAATATTGTGTCTCTGCGCCACACCTTGTATGGGGATTAGAACTTCTCATTGTATCTGTGTATTCTCCCAGTATTAAGGTTTGTCCACGTGTTATACACACCCTGGATTGACCTGTACCTTCTAGGCTGCTTCATCTTTCACATTCCTTCATGAGGCCACTTGCTGCCTTTGGCAAGGATCCAGAAATGAATAAAGTCAACAGCATAAATTAATACATCTTTAATGCAAAGCCTTGTCTTGAGGTAGTTAAGAGTTTTAAAACCTGAAAATAAAAGAAAGCCTAAAAACATGACTAGTAAAATATATACAACAAAATGTATAGAAGCATAGGTGACCAGCTACGTTGGTAAGTGAAGAAACCAATATATGGCATTCCAAAACTGGGGAATGTTTAACAGAACATCTCAAGTTGGCATATCTTTGTCTTATTTAAAGAAATACTAGTATAAATTTAAAATGCGCTGCCAAAACATAGGTTTTATACCAGTGTTTAGATACTGGATTTTTGAAAGTGATCTGAAAACTTTCAACCGTTTTAACTGATGCTAATTCAGTTTTCATGTTAACATATAAGCTAGAAAGCCAATTTGTAGGATTGTTTATTTGATAATTAAACTTTCCTTAAAATAGGAATTTTCAATTTTGCCTTTCATTTTTTTCTACAGGGGTGTGGTTACTCTTCAGACACTACGAAAATTAGTTGAACTAACTCAGAAGCCAGTTCATCAACTCTTTGATTACATTTGTGGTGTAAGCACAGGTAATTGTTAATCTATGGAAGTGGTGCATCTCAGCAGTTGACCTGAGAAAATAAACATTATACACTTATGTTTAACATCATAGTCATTTCCTGAAATGATGGATGTTAGTTTGAAGTTTTGTTAATGAATAACCTTTTGATTTGCTTAATGAGCTTTTAAAAAATGTCTCTTGGGAATAAGCTAACATTCAGAGAAAGATTTTAGTGTCCTTTTCTAATAGGTTTTAAATAAGCCACAATGCCAAGTACAAATTTAGAATTATTGTTTTATGGTATAATTACCAGAACGGAAGGAAGGTAGGAATTCAAATTGTACTTGAACCAATAGAACATTAAGGATGGATGAGATTTTACTTTCTTTGAAAGGTGTTCCTCTGTGAGGAAATTTTTTCTTATATCCTTTTTTATCTGGTTGTTTGCAACCGAAATTTTAGCTGATAAATCTGAGAATCTGTGCTTTTTAAAAGCTACTTTTTAATATTGTTGGCTGATGTACATTTAAAATTGTAGTTTCGTGTTTGTGTGGAAGAAATTGACAACTTAGAATATAATTGTTTGAATAATTTCCTAGTTTTTACGGACTCACCATCAGATGAATTTTTGTTTTCTTTTCCACTTGTTTTGCTTTTCTGTTTCCTGTATCAGCTCTCGTAGCCACACGTGACCCCCACCCCACGCCCCGGTGTGTACCTGAAGCCTCTCAGGATGCCCTTAGCTATTGCTTACTTCCCACTTGGCACTCAAGAACGACTGGTGTTGCAGATCCTTGCTGTTTTACTGTTTGACCTGATAATTTCTCAGTTTACATTAGTTGATCTTTATAGACTGTTTCTGTTTTTTTTTTTCTCAGTCTTTTTAATTATAGCAGCAGTCCAAAAGACCACTAGCAACAAAATCAAATGATTTCCCTACATTTTCTGTGTCAAGTATGACAGATATTCCCAGAGGGCATCTTAGTTGATGCTCCACTGTGAAAACTAAATGAGAGCAGCTGCAGGGATGATTCAGAAACAGGAGGAATCGGAGATTCCCGTGATGTTCCGCTGATACTGATTGCTCAAGATGATAGCAGATCTGCAGAAGGTTGGGTTAAAGGAAGTTAAACAGATTTCTTTAGAGGGGGACTTTTTAGATATTTTAGTATGTTAAAAATGCACTGTGACTCTGAGGGATAGGAAAATAACATGTATACTCCCAGCTGATTTATTTATGGAAACTTTCCTTAGAAACCTTTCCCAGGGTAAGTGTTCTTGGTACTTTATCTTAGAGCTGTTACCCTGGCGATTTCTGTTAAAATTTTGGAATGTTCTTCTCAATTCAAACATTTAAAGATATCTACAAGCTAACATCTTGCTTTGGCACCACTGTTAGCAGGGGAGCGGTGCTCACTAAAGAAAATTTTAAATCAGAGAGTCATCCCTTGCATAGAGTATGTGTAGTATGTACGTTTCTGCATTTATCACATCTTTTCTATTGCGACTTCTGGGTTATGTTAACCGTAACTTGTAATACAGTCATTATAATTTTTCCTTCTTTTTCATTTTGTAAATTCAGTTTTTTAATATCTGTTCATTTCTGTGGTAGCCCTAGTTAAAAAGCAACCTAATTTTTTAGCAAGTTACTTCTTGAGTGAGTTAAACATTTTCTGCAAATTGAAAAATATTTTTATTATATATATAGTTATGCTATACAGTGTATTTTAAAACAAGCTGACTTATCTTTTACTAGCATAAGACTAATAATAATAAAATACATACAGTATTTAAAGTACATTATGATAGTGATTTTGCTTTCTTCTTTGTTCACAATCTCAATACAAGCAGTGGTGCCCTACTGGTCTTTACCCTGTCCACACCCTCCCCGTCCCCACAGCTTTCTTCTCCCCTTTTTTCCCTTAGTTCAGGGTTAGGCCAGTTAGGTACGGTAGGTGGCAGTGTGTCCGATCAGTTGCAGCTAGGAGATGAAAGCAGCTATTTAAAGTCATCCCAGAGACCTAATTTGTTTATTCCCTTGATTCCCAGGACCAGCCTGAAGGAGTAATTATTTTAATGAATTGGTAAGCTATAAAATATATTGTATTCTGTGACTAAAACTAAGGAATTTAATAAGATTAGAAAGGACATTATCTACCACAATATCTTAATTATAACTTAATGTAAAACAACACATTTTTACATATTTTAAAATTATCATTGTCATCATTGGCTAGCATTTATTGAATCCTCATTGAGGCCTGGTAAAGCTCTTTACCCATGTTATCCTAGTGTTTTAAGAAGTACAAATTTTATTGTTATCCTTAAGAAATTGAGGCTCTGGGAGGCTAAGAGGTTTGTCCCAGGTGACACAGTTGGAAAGTACCAAAGCTAGAATTTTAAAGAGGTCTATGACTCAGGAGATCTTATAAGTACTATAATGGCACTGCTGATAAAAACTAAGGATTCTGTCTTTCAGGTGCTATATTAGCATTCATGTTGGGATTGTTTCATATGCCCCTGGATGAATGCGAGGAACTTTATCGAAAATTAGGATCAGATGTGTTTTCACAAAATGTCATTGTTGGAACAGTCAAAATGAGTTGGAGCCATGCATTTTATGACAGTCAAACATGGGAAAACATTCTTAAGTAAGTTAAAATTATTCTTTTTTAAAATTCTTGATTATATTTTAGTAATACAGAAAAATATAAAAAACGACTCAAAAAGATACATGTACCCCAGTGTTCATTGCAGCAGTATTTATAATAGCTAAGACATGGCAGCAACCTAAATGTTCATCGACAGAGGAATGGATAAAGAAGATGGAATATTACTCAGCCATAAAAAAGAAATAATGGCATTTGCAGCAACATGGATGGACCTAGAAATTATCTAAGTGATTTTAGACAGTGAGACACAAACATCATAAGATTTTTAAACTTATATGTGTAATCTAAAAAAATAATACAAGTGAACTTATTTACAAAACAGAAATAGACCCACAGACTTTAAAAAACTTACCGTTATTAAAGGGGACGGGTGGGGGGGTAGACTGGGTGTTTGGGATGGAAATGTTGTAAGGTTAGGTTGTAATGATGGTTGTACAACTATAAATATAATAAAATTAATTGAATTTAAAAATAAAAATTCTTGATTATATTTGAATAATGCAGAAAAATATAAGGAAGAATACTAAATTGATCTCAGTAATTAGTGATAACCACTGTTATTATTTTGGTGAATTGTATTCTATTCAGTGTGTTCTAGGGTTCAGTATGTGAGATTTTCATATAAAAGTTGCAGTAGCTTTTTTTGTTGTTGTTGTTGTCTTTTTAGGGCTTCACCCATGGCATATGGAAGTTCCCAGGCTAGGGGTCGAATCAGAGCTATAGCTACCGGCCACAGCCACAGTAACTCCAGATCCGAGCCACGTGTGCAACCTACACCACAGCTCACAGCAATGCTGGATCCTTAACACACTGAGTGAGGCCAGGATTCAAACCTCCGTCCTCATGGATACTAGTCAGATTCTTTTCTGCTGAGCCACGACAGGAACTCTGAAACATTTTAATTTTTGAAACTTTGTCGTTTTGAAAGATTTTTAAACTGATGTTTCCAATTTCCATCACTTTGTTGGTCAGTTTGAACTTTTTTTTTTCAATTTCTTTTTTGTGTGTGGCTTTCAAGAGCTTAATATTTGCTCATTTTACTGTCAGGGTACATTGCTTATTGTATATTGCTCAGTGTATTGTAACCAACTGTTAATATGTTGAAAATGTGCTTTTTAATTAACAGTATTTTTAATGTGGAGGAGTTTAAATCTTTAGTCAGATCTTTTAAACTTTGCTTTGATATTTAGAAAGTCTTTCCTTTTCTAATTTGAAGTCAGGTGAATATTTATATTATTTTCTAGTCCTAAGGTTTAGTTAAGTTTATTTTTAATTCTTAGGTCATCTGAAGTTTATTTTGATACATATTGTAGTGGGAGCAAACTTTATTTTTTTCTCAAATATTACTTCGGATGGCCCTGTACCTTTTACCAAGTACTTTTTTTCCCCACTGACTTGAAACATCACCTTTATCATATTTTAAATTCTTATCTACATTAGAGTCTGTGTCCAAGTTACTGTTTTTCTTTATTGATTCTTAAAATTTTTCTCCAGATTCTTTCAGCTTAGTTACTGAACCTTTGTGCACTGTTTTTATATTGATATAGTGAGTCTTTTATCCGTATTTTTTTTCACAATTCTGTTCATTACTTTCATTTATTCTCCAAAGTGAATCTTTAGTTACTTTTATTACATAAAAAACCAGTGATGTTTTGATTGAAATTACATGGAACGTAGCACTTATTTTCTGGAATATTGACATCTTTCCAATTAAGTGATCTTCCCATCCATGTTGATATTCTCTGTTACTTGTTTTGGGGTTGACTCTTCTGTCGACCAAAAATTCATACCATTTCTCATGAACTCAAAATCATAATACTGGTAATTTTTTTAATGAAGATTTATAATTTACTGTAGAACCAGTCTTTCTTCTATGAAATGTTTTCTTCCTCTTGTTACTCATTAGAGTATCTTCATGTATTTGCGTATTGCTATTTCACTGATGATCTTTCAAAGGCATCTTTATTTTGATCACAGCATTGATAACCTTCTAAGTATAGTTAGTTATTTTTTTTCTCTCTCTACTTTTCCACTCAGTTTTCACTTCACAACAAACCTCTCCAAAACTTGCTGGTTTAAAACAACGATGATTTTGCCTGGTGATTCTGTGATTTGACTGCCATTTGTTCTTCTGTTCATGTCTAAACTCACTCAACTGCTGGCAGCCAGTGGACGGCTCAGCTGAGATGGTCTTTCTCATTCTGGGCTTCACCCCGTCATGACAGTCTCAGAGTTCCAGTAGGGCAAGCCCCCGTACATGAGGACTTAGCAAGCCTCAGCTTAGTGGCATGTTTGCTGATGTCCTATTGACCAAAGCCACTCAAATCTAGGGTCTGTGTGGGAATGGACTATGTACAAGGGTGTGGAAGTCACTTGGTGTACACCTTTGTACGTAGTATGGGGGCCTTGTTATGATCTACCACGCCTATTCCTGTTCCTTTTTGGTCAGTTTTTTTTCTCTCATTGTTTTTTGAGAGCATTTTTATGGTTTCTTTTTCCCCCTCTGATACGTTTTGTGCTATTTTAGGGACACTGTTTTTAGTTGTAGCATCAATAGAGTCTAGGGATGTTAACAATTTTTGACATCTCTTTAAAATAAGCAGTTAGGGAGTTCCCATCGTGGTGCAGCTGTTAACGAATCCGACTAGGAACCATAAGGTTGTGGGTTCGATCCCTGCCCTTGCTCAGTGGGTTAAGGATCTGGCATTGCCGTGAGCTGTGGTATAGGTTCTACACTTCTACACTTCTACACTTAGAAGAATAAAATTGCATTGATATTCATGCAGAAGAAAGATAGAGATCAGACTGGGAAAGATGAAGGCCTTGTCTATTTTAGAAAGTATTTTGTGTTCTGTTTATAAAATATTGTGAAGGGCAGATTACTACTTAATTTGTAAATATATGAAATTTACTAAATTCTATTTGAGAATCATGAGTATTATTTAAATAACTGTCATTAGGAAAATGTTTTTTCTTGTTGAGGCAGGTTGGTTAAAAAAAAAAACAGTCTTCATTTCATATTCAATACAGGGGGAAAAAAACGTAATTTTTGAGTCTGGAAGAAATCTGCCCTGAAATAAAGTTTCCTTATAATGGGATTGTGGAAATTGTTGCCCAAGGACAGTTTCTACAATGTAGCAATAATTCAGATGCCAACTCAGATGATTTAAAAAGCATTTGGGGGGAAGGGAGTGACATAGTCTCTGTATTGGTAAAACAGGTTTAAAATTTAAATATCCTAATCTGGTTTTCAAACTGCTCTGTAACTAGTCTGCCATACTCCTGCAGTCTGATTTCTTTATCCTGTCAGGAGGTCCCAGATACTGAAGCCGGTATTGATCCCCGCCCCGCCCCCGCTTCAGAACTGTAAACACTTGCAGTTTGAATGAGTGGTTAAAAGATAAACTATGGCCTTATTTACATTTTATTTACATTAATTGGATTATAAGCCCTGTAAAGGAGATTCTTATAACGTCTTTTTTGTCTCCTAACGGTTTTGACAAAGCATGGGTCAACAGAAATTGCGTAGTGTATGTTCCCTGATGTTAGGAAATAAAATCATTTTAATGTAATTTAATTTTTCTCCTTTAATAAAGGGATAGAATGGGATCTTCACTAATGATTGAAACAGCAAGAAACCCCGCATGTCCTAAGGTAAGTTTTAGACTCTCTTAAATATAGCACACAGTTGGAATTGAAGGTCAGGTGAAAAGATTTATTCTGAAGGCCCTTTATTAAGGGAAAAAAAATTCCTAGGAACCTCTTTTAATAAATTATATTGATTCTTTATATATTGCGTCCTCTATGAAGATAGAGAATGTGATCATTGGACCTTCTCTATATCAAGTAAGTGTAACAGAGTTTAAGAACATGAAAGACTGAGACTAAAGATAAAGAATTATTTTATTATAGGGTTAATCAAACCTAGAGATTTAAGGAAAATTGTGGCATTCCTCCCTTTGATTTTTTAATAGAAACTTTATGTGCCTCTTTGATATATAAATATACAAATGGAATCTCAGTTTTTAAAATCTTTTTTTTTTTTTTTTTTTTTTTTT
>PVHT020000019.1:1777229-1805601 GCA_004024745.2 Catagonus wagneri | reverse complement strand
AGTACTGCTTGTGGCTGTGTTCTTTAATAAGTCTCATTATTTGATTCAAGAATAGGGTTTATGTACCTAGGAATCCTCATGCAGTGCATATTTATTCTTGAGTACCAAGCTGTAATCTTGAAAAATCAACTACAGCTCTGTTGCTCTTTCACTCTTACTTACACATACTTTCATTCATTCTTTAGATACTAAGTATGTACCCCCAGTGCTCACACTATGCCAGGCACTTTGGGTACATCAGTGAGTAAATGCAGATGTGGAGTTTATAGTCCAGCAGGGCAAATTAAGCATTAATGAAATGATCACACAAGTGAGATAGCGTTTTCCTGAAATAAGAGCTATGGAGCACAAAAACAGTCGCCTGAAAGCATGTATTTACAGGAATATGAGGGAAGGAGATCTGAAGAAATGAGCTTTGAGGCCTCTGTTGAAGGCTGCTAAAGCGAACAGTCTGTACAGGAGGAATCACAGAGAAATGTGGGGAATGAGAGTTCCTGCAGGCTGGGGCCTGGGGGTCCAAGAGCAGCATATGCGATGAGACTGGAGTGGTAGCTGGACCAGACCCCGCGAGGCCATGATTATGAAATGCACTAGCTCCTTGGAGAGGACCCCAGGCTGCATGCTGCACCTCCTGTTCTCTTGCATTTTCAGGGCTTCTTGTTTGTTTGTTTTTAAATTGTGAGAATCGCTGCCTTAAAAGAGAATAGAGTGGGTATGGGGGAACTGCAGTTACCTGAAAAATAATTCACTCAGGGTAAACGAGGCAGCCACCCACACATTTCTTCTTAATCCAGCCTACCTCTATACCAGTTAATAGAAAGACCCTCTGGATATTAGTTTTATGGCTAATTTCTATCCTAGAGACACACTTGGGTCACTCACAAGAACTTGGAGCATGACCTTTGGTTTATGAAATAGCGAAGCCTGGAGTTCCCATTGTACCTCAGCAGGTTAAGGACCCAGCGTTGTCTCTGTGAAGATGTGGCTTCCATCCCTAGCCTTAATCAGTGGGTTAAAGATCCAGCTTTGCCTCAGGCTGCAGTGTAGGTCACAGATGCAGTTCTTATTCAACCCCTAGCTTGGAACTTCCATGCGGCCATTAAAAAGAAAGAAAAAAATAAAATGGCCAAAGCACACAGGCCCCTGGCAGGGCTTGGCACAGGGCCCTCACAACTTGACTTCAACAGTACCTTTCAGCTTCTTAAGTTTATATTGCAGATCATTAACAGATATATCACATTTTGTACAAATTCAGTGGACAGTGATAAAATCTGAGATGCCAGGTGATAAACATTAGTTTTTTAATAAAAAATTATTCTAGCTACCAATTATGAACTATGATCAGAAAGCCTTGAGAATTTTAGAGTTTCAGCTATTAAAGTTGTAGTATTTTCAAAGAGCAGAGAAAGACTAATTTGTAAATGATGTGAAAATAGTGTATTCATCTTTAAGTAGTTTTTATTCATTGCTCCTGCAGTTATTATATAGTTATTATATAAAGGTCCACAATTGTATGCCTTTTGAATATCTTCTTAAATAGCTAACTCAGAAGTTCCCGTCATGGTACAGCGGAAATGAATCCGACTAGGAACCCAGAGGTTGCAGGTTCAATCCCTGGCCTTGTCCAGTGGGTTAAGGATCCGGCGCTGCCATGAGCTGTGGTGTAGGTCACAGACACAGCTTGGATCCTGTGTTTCTGTGGCTGTGGCATAGTCTGGCAACTGTAGTTCTGATTTGACCCCTAGCCCAGGAACCTCCATATGCTGTGGGTGTGGCCCTAAAATAAATTAATTATTTAAAATAAATTTAAAAAATAGCTAACATAACCATGTAGTCGAAAACTATCTTCTGTCGTTGTTCTCTTATAATGCATTTCTCAAAATTGTCTCAGTCCTGTGTCTGTTTTCCCATAAAGAAATACCTATTTAAAAGAATCTTCTTCCATTTGCTGAACATTATAGCTATGCTAGCTATGTATTTATCTTGACGGGTAGAGTTTGTTCATTCATACTACTAAATAATATTAAATCCTTACGGTTCCCAAATATTGCTTACACTGAATATCGTTCACTTTTTAACTCACCAGGTAGCTGCAGTAAGTACCATAGTAAACAGAGGGATAACGCCAAAAGCTTTCGTGTTCAGAAACTATGGTCACTTTCCTGGAGTCAACTCTCACTATTTGGGAGGCTGTCACTATAAAATGTGGCAGGCCATCAGGGCCTCTTCTGCTGCTCCAGGCTACTTTGCAGAATATGCATTGGGAAGTGATCTTCATCAAGTAAGTTGACTGTGTGGTTTGTCTTTTAAAACTTTATATGATTAAAAAGAATGAGCACTTACTAAATGTCAAGGAAACTTTCTTCGTGGAAATGTGGCAAAAGATGTACGTGTAGTTCAAGATATTTTTACTTGTTTGTTTTTCTTAGATTAGCAAACCTTCTGGATTGAGAGCATATTTCAGGAAAGATTTGTTTATATCTTATGTAATGTGATTCATGGTCAGTTACAATAATTTTAATTTGATGGAAAAATGAAGTAGTATGTATGGTTGACTTTCCAAACGTGATAAAAACTAACAATGAAACAATCTCTGAAATGCAGAATGCAATCTTTTTGACAGTTTTGCTGGATGTATTTTGAAGGAGAGAATACAATAAAATAATAGTAGTAAACCCTTGTTAATTAGCTATGTGCCAGACACCACATAGTCTTCTGTGTGCAATTTCCTCATTTAGTCCTCACAGTTTATGAGGCAGATAAAGTTACTTCCATTTTACCAATGAAGGAGTCTTAAGAAACGTTAAGTAACTAGACTAGGGTTGCAACTGGTAAGTGACAGAGTAGAATGCTATCTATAATTGTACTATTTTTATTTTTTATTTTTTCATTTATTTATTTTGGCCACGCCTGTAGCATGTGGAAGTTCCTGGGCCAGGGATCAAACCTGCACCACAACAGCGACCACTGCAATGACGAAACTGGATCCTTAACCCTCTGTGCTGCGAGAAAACTCCTATACTGTTTTTAAATTTATGGCTAAATGATCTATAAAGTTGAATATTATTTCTGTAATGTTGAATTATTTATTCTTGTTCTGTGTTATGCACTCATATATTTATCATAAATTTTTCCCTGTCACATTTTTCCACTGTTTATGGAAATCTTAACTCATAACTTTTACTGAATGATCAAGAAAAAGTCAACAAAGCTTTTGAGCTAATACTTCCAAAATACATGTTTTTAATACATGCTTAATTTTTTATTTGCTGTCCCACTTAAAATCAGTCTTTTTTGATGGAGCCAATAACCTTAAGTCTCCTTTCTACTCTCTGATAATCATTTGGTATTCAGATATATGTTGAGATAACATTATTTTTACAAGGATTTTTAGATGTTGTTCAGAAGCTACAGATTTTGTATATAAGCTACACATCAACTATATAATTTTAATTTAGGTGAGTCCGTGTTATAGTAACTAAAACATTTTTATCAACTTATTTTCTCCTATGTTTTTATGTAACAGCTTGGATATTTTTTTTTAATTACTCAGTGAATTTTATTACATATATAGTTGTACAACAATCATCACAACCCAATTTTATAGCATTTACAGCTTGGACATATTTTTAAATGTTACACTCAACTATCCCATTTTCTTTCTGTCTTTCCACAAGTAGTGTCATTCTCTGCAGGTAGGATATTAAAATAGGGTTCCTTTCATCTTTGGAGTCAGTGCAGACTGCTTCTTACTTGGTCACTTCAGTCATTGCCTAGTCATGTAAGGCACGTCCCCTTCTCCCCTTTCTCTGGTTTATTCCACCCCCTCAGGACAGAAAGGGGAACTGTAGAGTTTCTTTCAAATGTTGATTTCAGGACTTACTAGTTAAAATGTTTATTTTAGTATGTATCTTGCTGTTTGTAACAGCTGTTTCTCCATATTCTGTAGTATTTAAACCATGTCATAAGTAGAGAAATAACAGTATATTTTGAAGTGTAGTAGTTAAGGTTTATAACTTACAACTTTAAGATGGTTGTCATGGCAGTTACACCAAAATATTGGTGAATGTCTCAAGTGATAAGTTACTGCATTTCAGGACAGTGTGTTCTCAGTCCTCAAAGGAAGTTACCTCCTTTGCCCTTTATTCTTTATCTAAGAGGAAGTAGTTCTAAGGCTGAAGTCAGTCCTTAGAGTACATATAATACACCAAAGAAGTTCAGTGGTTCTTTTTCCATTTCAGATAGGCTAGTGATACTTCTTTCCCTGCATAGCTTATAATCTTTGAGCTTAGGTTGAGCTACAGATTGATCTTGATAGTTTAAACGAAGACATTTCCAAGCCAAGTTCCTTTCCAGCCCTTCAGAAGGGGCCAAGAGGTTTAAAACTCAAATGAACTACTTACTTATTGTAATCCTTTTGTCCTAAGTTCTTTGAATAATTATATTCAGTTATTTCCAGTCTTATTTTAAAAATCTCTTCTAACTGTCATGTCGGACATATGTTTTAATGTATGTTCATATCCTTTTTGGAATCAGGTGGAATATAAATTATACATTAATATTATATTTGAACTGTTATTGAAAGCAGTGCTGTAATTAAGAGTTGTGAGTCAGTAAATACATAGATTTAATTTGTCTTCGTAAGAAGAAGAATGTTGTTATAGTATTTACAAATCTTATTAGATGTCCTAGGAAGTCATAAAGTAGGAAGAATTCTTGTGGAGTAACTTCCAGTTTATTATTTCTCTTCCCCCACCCAAGTGGCCTCATATTTATCTTGAAATAGTAATTTTTACACAAAATTACCCCTTGTCTCTCTCTCTTTTTAACAACTTTATCCAGGTAAAGTTGATATACAAAAGACTGCACATATTTGATATATATATATGGCTTGATGAGTTTAGCCATGTGCATACTTTCTTTTATCTTTTTCCATCTCCACCTCCAAAGTTTAATCATTTATTCCCTGTCTTTGGAGAAAGAGCTTGATAAATGAGCTTGTGCTGAATGTTTTGATAGCAGATTCTAGTAATATTCTTTCTTTTAGGCCTAATTTACGTTTTAAAAGGTTATATTCAGAACTCAAGATACATTAACCTAAGAGAAATTAGGATATTTCATATAAGTGCTCCCAGTAGAGTGTTTTAGGCAGAAGGAGCCTGCCTAGCACTTTCTGTGCTAAATTATGCCTGTGCCAGGCCACAACTAGTCATTATAACTGGACAAAAATGTAGTGAGTGCTTACTCAGTGCCAGGCACTATGTTAGCCGTAAGGGCTAGCATGTTGTCATGTTTCCTGGATCCTACTCTCAAATAGCTCAGACTAGAAGAATATAAAGAGTTACAGAATGAGATGATAAATTCAATAATAAAAATATGTATAGGGTTGAGAAGTAGTGTAAAAGATATGATTTATTTTGTCAGGATTGGCTTGACAAAGACTTTCATCTGAGCTTATGTATAAAGAGTGAATAGTTGATTAATAGTTGACAGAAGTAGGGTGGGAGGAGGATGAGGACTGATTGCTTAATGATTGCAGGTTCTATTTGGGGTGACAAAAACATTTTGGAAATAGATAGTAGTGATAGTTGTAAAACATTCTGAATGTAAAACTCCACTGAATCGTAACCTTAGAGATGGTTAAAAGAATCAAGTTTTTGTCATATGTTTTTATCATAGTAAAAAATACTTTTAGAAGTTGCTGTCTTGGCACAGCGGTTAGTGAATCCGACTAGGAACCATGAGGTTGCGTTTTCGATCCCTGGCCTTGCTCAGTGGGTTAACAATCCGGCGTTGCCGTGAGCTGAGGTGTAGGTCACGGACATGGCTCGGATCTGGAATTGCTGTGGCTGTGGCCTAGGCCGGCAGCTATAGTTCTGATTTGACCCCTACCCTGGGAACCTCCATATGCCATAGGTGCGGCCCTAAAAAGAAAAAAAAAAAATTAAAAAAAAAACACAACAAATAAGATGAGATGATTAGGAGCCATTCTTGTTGTCCAGCAGTTATTTTCTGGTATAAATTCTCTGATTTATGACTTGAAATGATTAAATGTACATTAAAAGAAATAAATTTTAAGCTATTAAGTTCCTGCACAGTGTACTGCAGTTAAAACACAATGCTTTGTGTACCTCTGAAAGATACGTGTCACTTTATTTAGTAAGTTCATTTTTTAAGCACAGCACCCAGTGTGAGCAGTGGCTGACAGACAGCAGTACAAAATGTATAAATAGCCATGGGTGTGACTGCTGTAGTAAATGACAAGGCTTTGGGAGATACCATAGGCCGATCCTTAGCCTGATGACTTAGGAGAGGCATCTGACAAGAGTAGGCTAACCAGGAACAGAGCGTAAGGGGTGGTATGCCTTACCCTGGGACTAAACTGCATACCAAAAATTTTAACTTCTGCACTTTTTTCTGATGGAAAGCAAGTAAAGTTAAAGGAATAGGAATTTGATTTGAAGCATGGCTATTAAAACCACTGAAAACTTTTTGATGTGGGATTAATTTTACTATTATCAATTCATGCTAAACCTTGTTTGCCCCTTATCTTTTCTCTCCTCTTTGTCTTCCCTGATCCTTCTTTAAAGCTTTTATAATAATGAATTATTTCATCTAAAATACCCAGAGATTAGAAGTTACACAGAGTGTAACTATAGAATCTGTAATAGGGCAGAATCCTGCATAGTGTTTTGTTTTGCTTTGTTTTGTTTTGAATGACTATACATGTGGCATATAGACATTCCCAGTCCAGGGACTGAATCTGATCCTGAGCTGTGACCTACACCACAGCTGTGGCAATGCTGGATCCTTTAACCTACTTTGCTGGGCCAGGGTGTGAACCTGTGCCTCTGCAGCAACCCAAGCCACTGCAGTTGGATTCTCAACCCACTGTGCCACAGTGGGAACTCCTGCGTAGTGTTTTTAATGGGACCTTCAAGCCAGAAGAAACTAATATCAATGATGGTGAGGTGTGGGGTAGATGGTTTTCCATAAGGAAAAGAGAAACTTGGGGAAAGTCACTTTGATCCTTTGATTCACTAATTAGTTTTGTGAAAAGGCAGTCGTGTTTTTACCTTCCTAGAGGTTGGGTTGCTGCATGTGTTCTTTTTACTTTTATCAGAAACTTGCAAATTATTGAAAAGGAAACTGTCAACAATGCCTTCTTAAAGTTCTAGGATCTGTACTAAAATAAATTGCCATCGAGCCCATTTTAAATTAAATGTGTATCTATACTCAACACAATACCTAATCATAAAATTTTGGAACTGGAAGGGACTTTAGAAATTATCTAGTCAAACCTTATTTTAATTCACGAGGTCTCTACCAAAGAGCTAATAAGTAGAGGGGCTAAGATTAGAAGGATCAGTATTCCTAATCTGTTTCTTTCTCCCTACTTCTGTATCCTCAAAAAAAAAAAAAAAATTCCATTATCATATTTTAGATCATATGGCTTATCGCAAAAGTGTTTTATTTTTGGTTTTTTGTTTTTTGTTTTTTTACTTCACCCAGAGCACGTAGAAGTTCCTGGGCCAGGGATTGAACCTGTGCCACAGCATCGACCCACACCACAGCAGCGACCCGGGCCACTGCAGTGACAATGATGGATCCTTAATCTGCTGTGCCACAAGAGTACTCCCAGAAAGAGTTTTGTATTTAAAAAATATATAACATATACATACGCACACACACACAGCATAACTCAAAGGAAAACTCTGCTATGCAAAATGGTTCTTTTGGCAAAGATCCTAGATTGCTATAATTTTACTGTACTAGTACATTAAAAGGAATTTTGATAAAATAACTCTTCCCTGAGAAAAAAAATTAATTCATTGTATATCCTTTTTTTTTTTTGGTCTTTTCTAGGGCCGCACTTGCGGCATATGGAGGTTCCCAGGCTACGGGTCTAATCGGACCTGTAGCTGCCAGCCTACGCCACAGCCATAGCAACACAGGATCCGAGCCACATCTGCAACCTACACCACAGCTCGCGACAACGCCGAATCGTTAACCCACTGAGCAAGGCCAGGGATTGAACCCACAACCTCATGGTTCCTAGTCGGATTCGTTAACCACTGAGCCACAACGGGAACTCCTTCACTGTATATCTTTACCCAAAAATCTTTGAATTACTATAATAATGGTGCCTTCATTTAAAATATGTATTACTGCATGACAATTTGAGGTTATATTTCTCTCATTCTTGAGAAGGCATATTTTTTCAAAATTCTTTAATGTACTCTGTACAGAATTATCTTCCAGTAGAAACGGATTGCCTACTCAGTATGTTGGGATTGTTTCAGTTAGGTTCTTGCTGGAATACACGACCTTGGAACATGTTTTGAAGAATAAGCAAGAACTAAACAGAGAAAGGGTCCGGGGCAGGAACATTTTACGTTGACAGCATGTGCAGAGGCATGAAGGCAAGAATGTCGCACCTTCAGAAAACTGCAAATAATTTTTGAATGGTCGCACTGTAGGATTAGAGGATGTTGAATTTTGTGTAGCTTCAAAATGCAAATCTAGACTTACTAAGTACAAGTTAGAAGAAGGGAGATTTGGGTTTATTAGAAGGAATAATTTTCTAGCAGCTTATAGCTTTTCAAAATTGAATGGTTATACTAATACCAAATGAGGTTTTTCCCAGGAATGCAAGACTGGCTATAGACTTATATTCTACTACATTTTTACAGCACTCCCTCAGCATATTTTGCCCTTTCCTTCTAAATTTCTCAAAATAATATTGATAAATGCTTAAAAATATAAAGTTTTCCACTTTGTTTAGGTTATATCTTCAGTAAATGAAGTTGATACTTTGAAATTGTACTGTTAACAAAATTTCAAATTAGTTGATTTAATTTGGTTATATTTGACATGTGAAGAAAGAACTGGTCTTATTTGTTTGGTAGAACCACAATTCTTTTGTTAGATTTTATGTGGAATCTGTATTAGCCGCTGAACAAGGATATAAATCTGGTTTAGTAATTCAGTTCATTTCAGTACTTTTGAGGAAAATATGCGGAGCAATCCAAGAAGTTCAAAGGATTTTCATAATACGAAAGGAAGGTTTACTAAAGCCAGTGAGGCCAGCGAGCTTTCACATGACTTCTTCTGCAGCTGCAGTATATAAAATAAATACACTTTCAAGGAATCTCTCATTTTTAAAGAGTTTGTTCAGTTCATTACATAGTTCTGCTTTTCCGGCAAATAAATTTCAACCTGTTTAAAATATTATTTGTTTTCATCTTTGGAAAAGAGAATTTTACTTCTAAGAGTTCTGTACTATGTCTGCTGGACTTCTGTTTTGCAGGATGGAGGCCTGCTGCTGAATAACCCTTCAGCATTAGCAATGCACGAGTGTAAATGTCTTTGGCCAGACGTGCCGTTAGAGTGCATAGTGTCCTTGGGCACTGGACGTTACGAGAGCGACGTGAGAAACACCACGACGTACACCAGCCTGAAAACCAAACTGTCTAATGTCATCAGCAGCGCTACTGACACAGAAGGTCAGTCAGTTTATTTGCTATCTTCATTTAATTTACCTTCTGGAATGCAGATCAGGGTAGAATATGCTGATGTGTGCTCCGGAAGCGTATGTTGTTACGTTTATATTGTAGGCTTAAGAAGCCCATGGGAGCAGGTCTTCTGTTGTTTCTGTTTCTCGTTTCTTCTAAGTAACCCCAGGATAGTGACTGTTCTCCACGTGGGAGCTGATGCTGCCTTTGCTTCCTCACAGTTGAAGGCTAAGCAGGATTAGGACAAAGGCTTGGCTGGAGACTCTTGGTTGAAGCCAGTTAAGAAACAGGGTAAAGAAAAGAAATCGGATTGACTCAGATACAAATGCTGACAGAGAAAGACAGACTTAAGGAATTCAGCTCTTTTGTAATGTGGAGGTAAACTGCAGCAAGTCCTTACTTCCACTCTTGCTACCCCTGTGCCCTAGTCTTCATATAAAGGCCCAAGAGACCCTTTTACGGTGTAAACTAAATCACGTCTGTACCCAGCTCAAAGCCCTCTGGGATTCCCATCACACTTTAGAACAAAATCCAGAAGCTTCATTCACTGAAATGCACCGAGCCTTGGAATGCGTCTCTTCCCCCCTCTCAAAAATGTGTCCAGCTACGCTTTAATTCTTGCTGTTCCTCAAACTTGCTAAGAAGTCTCCTGCCTCGGGGAGTTGCTGTCCTCTCTTCGTAAGGCCTTCCCCTAGATACATGCTTGATTCCCTGCCTTACTTCATTCCCATGTCTCTGCCCAGATGTTACTTCTCCAGGGAGCCCTTTTCTGATCACTTTCTAACCCCCTCACCATCTCATGTAACCCCTCATCCTGCTTCCTCTTTTTTTCTTAGAGCATTTATTTCATATTGTGTGTGTGTGTGTGTGTGTGTGTGTGTGTACATTTTCCCCCACACACACTTGTTAATTGCTTATGGTCTCTCTATTCCATAAGACTGTAAGCAGGAACTTTCCTGTTGACTGCAGTGCCTAGCACAGTAGGCAGTCAGTATTTGTTGACTTTCTGGTTTTGGCCTTGAGGTCTAAATCTCCTTATTTTACTACATTGTTTTTAAGCCCTGTGTGAAATCTGTTTTTAAATTTGTAAAAAGAGTTGTTGCTACTTAATAGTCCCTCACTTTTGAATCCCATTCTCTCCATGTTACCATGTTATTTACTGAGTCATTAGCCTAATGAGGATCTTAAACACCCCACTGAGGATGTTCATCTGTTAAATGATTTTTTTTGCCTTTTTTTTTTATGTAGAGCCGCACCCGCGGCATATGCAGGTTCCCAGGCTAGGGGCCTAACAGGAGCTGTAGCTGCCGGCCTTCGCCACAGCCACAGCAACACGGGATCCGAGCTGCGTCTGCAACCTACACCACAGCTCACAGCAACGCCAGATTCTTAACCCATTGAGCAAGGCCAGGGATCGAACCCGCAACCTCTTGGTTCTTAATCGGACTCGTTAACCACTGAGCCATGAAAGGAACTCCAATCTGTTAATTGATAACCTAAGAAAAAGTGCCATTCTGAAAATTTTGTTGTCATATCAATAAGACTGTCTTACTCTAAGCAGTTGTCTGAGAAAAACAGTTTTGATCATCCAGTCTCATAATATTCATATGTGTACCTCATGAAAACCAAGTAATGGGCTCATTTGAAAGTTTTAAGAAATATCAAGTGCTGCCTTCTGCACTTACATTCTAATGAGTGAAGAATTAGAATGAAATGTGATTGCTGATAGTTATTAACCTATAAAAATGGCAGTTTCATTTGGTTCGATCTAATAAATTTTCAGTTGATAAATAAATGGTTAATAGTTGTAGATGATTAAGACAGTGAGAAAACTAAACTGCATTGTTGTAGACAATTTACAAGAAGCAATTTAGACTTGATATGTTTTGAACCTGTCAAAAGAGAGTTTAGACTTTAGGCCATGATGGAGTAATAGGAGCCATATTTTTCCTGCTACCTTAAATCATTAGAAAGCTGTACAGAGCGATGCTTTTTAGCCATTAGATAACAGGTGGCTTTGGTCAGTGATCCCTGAGAGAAGGAAAATAAATGAAGTGATCACATGATTACCAGGCTTGCGACCTGAGTGTTTCTAGACTGTAGTGTAGGGAGGGGGGATCTCAGAAAAGCAGGACAGTCCTTTGTATTTCAGAAAACAGTTTTGAGTTCAAGGAAGCCAAAGAAGCTAGAATTTGTGGGCAAAATGCTACAAAGAAGGCAGCTTCTTAGACAGAGTGCTCTAGAGACATGCCAAGGAGTCCCCTTGAGTACTGACCTGTGCTGTGCGCATGCACGTGAGGGACTCCCCAAGACAGATGGTCCCAGCGTGATTAGGCAGAAGAACCCTTGGAGCTCACATGGGACCTATCGTAGCTCAGATTTCCGTCACCTAGGTTAGAAAGACCTTGTAACATGTGGGATGTGTAGCAGAGGCCTCAGAAGGGGACTGTCTCAGTAGTGGCATCAGATTAGTTCCGACTGAAGGCTGCTCTGGATCCACCCTAACAGCCTAAAAGCAGTCCTCAAAAAGATCAAATTTATCTTTTTTTTTTTTTTTGGTTAATTCCATTAACATCATCCACTGTTAGAATAAAATTCAACAATATTTAAAGGAATGTGACAAATTCCAGCACACAAAAACGTGAGCTTCGAAAGTTCCCGTGTGGCACAGCAGGTTAAGGATCACACATTCCTGTAGCTGTGGTGCAGGTCGAAACTACAGCACAAGATTGATCCCTGACTCAGAAACTTCGACGTGCCATGGATGCAGTTAAAAAAAAAGTGTGGAGGGAGTTTGCATCATGGGTCAGCGGTTAACGAACCCGACTAGCATCCATGAGGGCTCAGGTTTGATCCCTGGCCTCACTCGGTGTGTTAAGGATCTGGCATTGCTGTTAAGCTGTAATGTAGGTCACAGACATGATTTGGATCGTGCTATGGCTGTGGCTGTAGCAGTTGATAAGATTAATAGCAGTTCCATTATGGCTTAGTGGGTAACAAGCCTGACTACTATCCATGAGGATGCAGGTTCGATCTCTGGACTTGCTCAGTGGGTTAAGGATCCAGTGTTGCTGTGATCTGTGGTGTCGGTTGCAGACACGGCTCGGATCCCGCATTACTGTGGCTGTGGTGTAGGCTGGCAGTTGCAGCTCCAGTTCAACCCCTAGCTTGGGAACTTCCATATGCTGCAAGTGCAGCCCTAAAAAAGCAAAAAAAAAAAAAAAAAAATCCAGGTATACAAAGAAAGAAGCATGGAAAGACACCCCTTAACTAGAAGCAAATCCAACCAATGAGAATAAACCTAGATAGGAAACAGATGATAGAACTGGCAGACAAGAGGGGAGTCCCCATATCATAGCGCAGCAGAAATGAATCTGACTAGGAACCATGGGTTGCAGGTTCAATCCCTGGCCTTGCTCACTGGGTTAAAGATTTGGCGTTGTCATGAGCCGTGGTGTAGGTTGCAGACGCGGCTCGGATCCCATGTTGCTGTGGCTGTGGCGTAGGCCAACAGCTATAGCTCCCGTTAGACCCCTAGTGTGGGAACTTCCATATGTGCGGGTGCAGCCCTAAAAAAAAAAAAAAAAAAAAAAGAATTGGCAGACAAGGATATTACAAAACCATTGTATATGCCGTATGTGCTCTGAGATAGAGGAAGATTTGAACATGAAGAGGAGACAAATGGATGATATAGAAAGAACCCAAAACAAATCTGTAGAGGTGAAAAATACAATATCTGAAATGAAAAATACAGTTGATAAGATTAATAGCAGTTCTGTACAAATATATGGAGAAAATAGTAGAATAAATATTTTATTATTTATTAAAAGCCAGCTTTACCCTAAAAAAATAGAAAAATACCAATCAATATTGCCTACTAATATGCATGCAAAAATCCTTAAAATATACTGATGAATTGAACTCAGCAATATATAAAAGGATTATACAGCCTAACTCAGTAGGGTTCATCCCAGGAATATGTATTTAGATTAAATTTTTAAAAATCGATTTTAATTCACTGTTATGAACAGACTAGAAAAAGGAAAATTTTTGTGATAATCTGAATAGATGCAGAAAAGACATCTGACAAAATGCAACATCCATCCATGATTTAAAAAAAGTTCAGTAAGGCAATAAAAGAAGATAAAAGGCACACAGATTAGAAATGAAGAGGTAAATGTTTATAGACAACATGGTTGTCCATGTTAGCAATCCTAAGGAATCTATAAAAGAGCTGCTGCAACTAATACAGTGAGTTTAACAAAGTCAAAAAATATATGATCAATAAAAATCAATTGTATTTCTGCATACTAGCAATGAACAATTAGAAACTGGAAGTAAATATATACAGAGATAGATATTATTTATAACAGCATTAAAATACTAAATACTTAAGGAACTATTTAACAAATTAAATACAAGACCTGAAAGTTAAAAACTACAAAACACTACTGAGAGAAATTGAAGGTATACTGTGTTCATGAGTTGGAAATCTCAGTATTGTTACAGTGGCAAACCACAGATTGATCCAGAGACTCCAAGCAACTATTGTAAAAATCAAAACAGATGTTTTCTGGGGTAGAGATTAACATGATATCTGTAAAATTTATATGGATATGTGAAAGACCTAGCGTAACCAAAACAGTTTTGAGAAAGGACAAAGTTGGAAGACTTACACTGTCTGATTTAAAGACTTTAAAACTATAATAAACAAGGGACTGTGATATTTGCATAAAGATAAATGCTATGTAATTATACAGAAATTGATCCAGACTTGTCAGGTCAAAAGGTTTTTGACAAAGGTAACTTAGTGAGGAAAAGATAATCTTCTACAATTAGTGCTGGGATAATCAGGTAACTATATTTAGAAAGTTGAACTTGAACCTTGACCCTTCACAGCATATTCAAAAACTAACTTGAAATGGATCATAGAGCTAAACTGCAAATACCCTGGAGAAAATCCTTTTTTTTTTTTTTTTGGTCTTTTTGTCTTTTCTAGGGCCACACCTGCGGCATATGGAGGTTCCCAGACTAGGGGTCTAACAGGAGCTGTAGCTGCCGGCCTTTGCCACGTGGGATCCGAGCCACGTCTGCAACCTACACTACAGCTCACGGCAACGCCGGATCCTTAACCCACTGAGCAAAGTCAGGGATCAAACCCTCAACCTCATGGTTCCTAGTCAGATTCGTTAACCGCTGAGCCACGATGGGAACTCCCCCTGGAGAAAATCTTAATGACCTTGAGCTAGGTAAAGAGTCTTTAGATAGTACACAAAAAACATGAATGTAAAAGAAGAAATAGATAAAATTAGGCTTCATAAAGTTCTACATTTTGTTCTTCAAAAGAAACTTAATAAAATGAAGACAGCTATACACTGAATTAAAACATTATTAAATCATGTGTCTTATCTATCATCAGAACCAAATCTATAATCAGATGCAAAATACATAGAAAATTCTTAAATGTACATGTATATAAGGAATTTATAGAGAAGAAAGTTAGTGGAAAAAAATGGGCAAACTATTTGAACAGACAATTCATTGAAGAAGATAACAGATGGCTGATAAGTCATGAAAGATTTTTTAGTATCATTAGTCATCAGAGAAATGAAAATTAAAACCACAAGATCCCACTATACATCCTGTAGAAGGGTTAAAATTAAGACCAGCAATACTGAGTGTTGCCAAAAACGTGGAGGATGGGAACTCGGATATATTAAGTGTTGGAGTGCAAAATAGTACGGCCATTTGGAAAACAGTGTTGGAGTTTTAAAAGAGATGAACATACTTTTACCATATGACCCAGCAATTTCATCCATGAGTATTTACCCAAGATAACTGGAATCATATATCCACAGAATGACTTAGGATTATTCCTAGTAGCTAAAAACTGAAAAGAATCAGACCAGAGAGAACAAATTGTGTTATATCCATACAATGGATCACTACTCAACAATAAAAGGAAAGGAGCGACTGATCCACGCTGCAATGTGTATTTCAGAAGCATTTTCCTGAGTAAAAGAAGCTAGCCAGACACAGAATAGCTATATAGTTATGATTCTGTTTGTGTGAAATTGTAGAAATGACAAAGGGTAAGGGAGGATCCAACCATAAAGAGGCATGAAGGAACTTTTTGGGGTAATGGGAAATATTCTATGTCGTGATTATTGTGGTGGTCTCACCAATGAACACATTTGTCAAAACCTGTCAAATTAGACACTTAAAATTGATTGAATCTTATTATGTGTAAATTATACCTCAATAAAGATGGTCTCAAGACCTTAAAAAACAAAAAAAGGGGGAGTTCCCATTGTAGTGCAGTGGAAACGAATCCTACTAGTATCCATGAGGATGTAGGTTTGATCCCTGGCTTCACTCGTGGGTCAGGAATCTGGTGCTGCCATGAGCTGTGGTGTGACTCAAAAGACTCAGCTCGGATCCCTAGTTGCTGTGGCTGTGGTGTAGGTCAGCAGCTGCAGCTCCTGGTCTGGGAACTTCCAGATGCTGTAGGTTCAGCCCTAAAAAGAGAAAAAAAAGGAAGGTTGGAAAGGCATTTCAGCAGTGGTCAACAGGAGCAGGAATCCTAATTCAGCGGAATCATATGATATGTTTTTGGAGATGTTTCATTTTGTAGCTATATTCAATATTAGGGATTCTTTACTCCTCCTGTTAATTCACTGAAGTGTGGAAATAAGCAATGCTTTGTAATTTGCCTCGAATAGGATAATTTTAAATAAACATAAAATTAGATCCTTGTAAAATAACGTAATTTTTTTAATCACCCTATTCTCTCTTCCTTTGTTTTAACAGAAGTCCATGTAATGCTTGATGGTCTGTTACCTCCTGACACCTATTTTAGATTTAATCCTGTAATGTGTGAGAACATACCTCTAGATGAAAGTCGAAATGAAAAGCTGAATCAGCTGCAGTTGGAAGGGTTGAAGTACATAGAAAGAAACGAAGCGAAAATGAAAAAACTTGCAAAAATATTAAGTCAAGAAAAAACAACTCTGCAGAAAATTAATGATTGGATAAAACTGAAAACTGACATGTATGAAGGCCTTCCATTCTTTTCAAAATTGTGACGAATGTGTGCCTAGTCTCATAACTGAATGCCTGTCCAGAAGATCCACAGAATTCAATAAGGAATCCTGGAGTTCAGCATGATTTGCCTTTGAAATGCTAATGAATTCTGGGGGATCCTGAAAAGACAGTGTTCGGACCAGCTTGCACAGTACAGAGAGGGTGTGCTTGATTACAGAATTCATATGGGAATTAGGTTTTTATGATGTTAATAATTAACTGTGCTTTAGGAATCTCACTGTGCTAGTTGGTTTTAGTACATATCAGTGTTGCATTGTTGATGTTTGAGAATTTATTAATATATGTGCCAAACAAGCACTGAGAACTATCATATTTGGTGTTACTTACTTTAGTCACCATAATCATGTTAAATTTATTTGATCATTGATTTTGTTTCATGTGAAAAAGCTAATTTCTTCTTCAGTTAATTCATCATTTTAAACATCACCTAGATTTTTACAAGCTACATTCAGTGATCCAAATGTTGCCCTCTACTCTTGTCATATCATCTAAACAGATGCAAAGAAATGGTATTCTGTCAAAGAACTTTTACATTTGAAATATGAAAGAACCAGATATAGTTTTCTATTATTCAAAATATATTTATTTCAGCATCGTTTGGTTCAAAAAGATAGGTGAAGTTCTTATCAACCACTTTTCCCACCTGAAATTTCAAGATAATGCAAGATAATGCTGTATGTTAACTTCTTTAGCTCTAGCTTATCATTCACTGTTATTAAATTATTTTAATTTACTGAGAAGAGAATCCTATCATTAACAAAAATAAACAATGGAAATGATCTATGTTAAAAGGCTAATGTCATTTTTAAATTACTTATTATTCACGCTGTAGCTCTTGTCTCTTTGTAGCGTTTGAATATGCCTGTCAGCAGCAGACTTTTAAAAAAATATTAGGCTTGTTTTACCTTAACTCCTTTAACTGTCTAGTTTTCACAGACGTTAATAACAGCTACACAACCCGAGTCATTGTTTATGCCAACCAGATTCGTCTTTGTTGTGCTCTCTCTCTGTCTGCCATGTCAGTCCTTCACCATGTTTAGACTCGTCAAGAGAAGTGATAAAAGGTGAGTTCCCTTTGCTTTGTACATGTAAACTAGAGCTAAAGCCTTTGCCCCAATTGTCATACGGCGATTTTGCAATGTTGATGTGTAGAGGCAGTGAGATGTGGTCACAGATGCTGGGGGAGCCAAGTGTCTGGATGCTAATTGAGCTCCAATGCCCAGTCCTGCTGTGTGTGACTTGGAGGGGAGTGGACAACCTCTCTGGGCTTCATATATTTTATTTGTAAAATGAGGAAAGCTAGCTCTAAAATTGTATTTACTCTTCCCTTTCATGGCAGCTGAAAAGTTATTTCCGAAAGGTACAAGCAAGAGGTAGGAAGAGATGTGAAAATGCATTTTCAGTCCTATACCAGTAAAATATCAGGTCTTTTCAGAGAGGCATAAAATAGTCTATTTTAGAAATAAAGTGAATTATTCAGCTTGTCAATTATTTTAAAAATGTAGAAAGTAAAAACTTTTGTAGCTCAGTCCTTTTGGGGTGTTTCAGTTCTTATTTCTGTAATAAATGCTGTGCTGGTGATAGTTCACTTCTGTGCTTGCTGCTGACGTTAATTCTTTGTTAAAAATAGTCCCTCAGGGAGTTCCCATCATGGCTCAGCAGTAATGAAACTGACTAGTATCCATGAGGACGCGGGTTCAATCCCTGGCCTCACTCAGTGGGTTGAGGATCCAGTGTTGCCGTGAGCTATGGTGTATGTCAGAGATGTGGCTCAGATCCAGCGTTGCTATGGCTGTGGTTTAGGCCAGCAGCTGTAGCTCTGGTTAGATCCCTAGCCTGGGAACTTCCATATGCCGCGGGTGTAGCCCTAAAAAACCAAAAAAGAAAAAGAAAAAATAGTCCCTTCGATAGAGTTGTGGACTGGAGGCATATGCCTAGAGACATAGGACTGGATGGAATTTCCCGCAGTGGTTGGAGAGAGCCTGGCCTGGGTTGTGGTTACACTGCTCCCTTCCTCTCCCACACTGCATTTTATCCAGGAGAAAGTAGATGTCGGAGGAATCTTCCCGAAGCGAAGGAAGTCACAAAAAGTGAGCATGCGGGCTGAGGAGAAAGGATGGTGGGGCTCTCCCCTACCCCCGGGCAGTTACTGACAGCTGCCTTCCCTCGTCACGTGATATAGAGCTGTTAAGGACTGACTTAGCTAGGATCCCCTAAAACTCCAAGCTCGGAATTATCTAACCTGCTCTATTCTAAAAATAATTCTAGTTACAGCCTTTTAAATATTGCACAGGAGTTCCCATCATGGCATAGCGGAAATGAATCCTACTAGTAACCATAAGGTTGCAAGTTTGATCCCTGGGCTCACTTAGCGGGTCGGGGATCCTGCATTGCCATGAGCTGTGGTGTAGGTCGCAGATGCAGCTTGGATCCTGCATTGCTGTGGCTGTGGTATAGGCCGGCAGCTGGAGCTCCAATTTAGCCCCTAGCCTGGGAACTTCCATATGCCGCGGGTGCGGTCCTAAAAATAAAAGCAAATAAATAAATATTTCACAGGTGTGCTACTAATGTGACTAAAAAGGTGGATTAGTAAAATTTACAGTTTCTAAATACAGTATAAATATGAAACTACCAATGATTTCTAAAGATACTGTAAAATACTTCTTTCAGACCACGAATATTGCATAATCATATACAGCTAGAACAACATGTAAATGTAAGAAAAATGCAAATAATCAGAAGTCAGAGCATGCTTGGGTTTCCATTATAATATGAATTTCAAGCACAATGAAGTATTAGTTAACACAATCTACGTAACTGCACCTTACCATAAGCGAGGTCATTCTTGTACTAACACAATGCAGTTTATCTGTTTTACAGCTGAAGTGAACTCTCCATCCCTTGTTTTGACTTGGCTGATTATTTCCCTCTTGAACAGTACAAGGTACAAGTGTACTCTGGCATAGCGTTTTTTCTTAAACCACACAGTGTGGCACCTAAGTATGTCACCATGTCCCTGCCCCTGTTTCTTTAGCTCCTTTCACTCTCCAACAAAAGGTACACCCAGTTGGGTGGTGCAGCAGTTTTCAATTATTCTTGTCCCCATTAGTACTTGAAACTGATGATCTGAAGAACTGTGTGATTCACCTGAGATAACCTTCCCCTTACAATGAAGCCAGTGCTTTCCTTTTGTCCAAAAGCAGAGTGGATTTCTTTTCAGGGAAGAAGAAAAGTAAATACTCTTCTGAAAGATAAAGACTCTCTTCCAAGAAGGTTATGCTTTCTTCACTGGATTGTTTTTAAAAGAAGGGTCAGTTAGTTCTTTATGAGAAAAATGTCTTAAAAGATAGATAAATGGTCTAATTAGTTTTCTTCCAACCCAATAATAATGCAACTTTTTTTTTTTTTGGCCTCCTCAAGGCGTATTGTGTTCCTGGTCCAGGGGTCAGATCCAAGCTGCAATTGCAACTTATGCCACAGCTGCAACAACTCCAGATCCTTAACCACTTTGCTGAGCTGGGGATCAAACCTTTGTCCTAGCATTCCAGAGACAATGCTGATCTGATTGCATCACAGCAAGATCTCCTAAAATTCTGTGGTAATTTATAAAAGTAAACAATGATCAAATGAGTTAAAAGAAATATCAAAGAAGAAATTAGGATATTAATATTCCTTATTCCTATAAGATTTAACTGACATCTTTGGCAGTTTATGCTTCTTGATAAACTATTTAAATCAACTAGTTTTCGTTCATGCCATTGGATATACCTCATTTTAAAAATTATTTTGGTTTTTTTAAGAACATGGCATTGTGTGCCCTATAAGCGGCTATATTTTGAAAAATAATTGAAAAACCAAAATTTATCCACTGTCAATAGTTTTATTACAGTTAAATGGGTAGAGTTGATTAAATTGTGGTTCTATTTTTACCTTAAGGGAAATCTCAGTTCTGAAAGTAGAGAAATATAAATGTCTTTGTGTTCTCTCACCTATGGAGGAAACGTGAATATTTTTATGGTTGTTAGTAGCTAGTGTCTGGCATTTATATGCCAGGCACAATACTGAAATCTCTGTGTCCATTTTCTCATATTATTTATATCTCTGTGAAGGAGGTACTGTTATATTCCTATTTTTCAGCTAAGGAAACCAAGGCTATAGAAAGTTAAATAATAGTGATATGAAGAGGAAAATTATAAACATTTTAAACTTTTTCTTTTCTCTTCCAATCAGCCAGGTTCAAAATTCCTTACTCACTGTGCAGATATTTATTGACAGCCATCTTTATTCTAGGATTGAGTCCACCCCTTACATCATCATCATTACTTCCTGCTTTCACACGAAATATCTTTTTTTCCCTTTTTTTATAGCTGTATTGAAGTGTAATTTCCATAACAAAAAAAGTCATCTGTTGTAACTGTACAATTCAGTGTTTTTTAGTAGATTTAAGGAGTTGTGCAACCATCACACAGTTCATCAGCCATTCCATCAGCCATTAAAGTAACCTCATGCTCATTTGTAGCTATTTCCTGCCCCAGTCCCCAGCTCTAGACAACCACTGTTGTGCTTTCTGTTTGTACAGATTTACCGTTTCTGGATATTTCATATAAATGGGATCATATATTTATATGTGCAGCTGGCTTCTTCGCATATTGTTGAGATTCATCCAGGTTGTAGCATGTATCAGGAATTTGCTCCTTTTTATTGCTGGGTAACATTTCATTGTATGGATAGACCACTTGTTTAACTCTTCCCAAGCTGATGATCACTTGAACTGTTTTTAGCATTTGCCTGGGTTGAATAATGCTGCAGTGAGATTCACGTACAAGCCTTTGTGAAGACCTATGTTTTCCTTTCTCTCAAGCAGATATCTGGAAGTGGAGTTACTGCGACAGTGATATGGTAAGTGTGTGCTGAACTTTCAAGAAGCAGCCAGACAGTTTTCCAAAGTGTCTATACCATTTCATGTTCAGCAGTGTCTGAGAGTTCTAATTTCTGCACACCCTCTCCAGCCCTGGCTATTGTTTGCCTTTTTTATTATAGCCATCCTAAGGAAATATGTGAAGGTATTTCACTGTGGTTTTGATTTACAGTCTCCCAATAGCAGTTGATATTGATCATTTGTTTAGATGCTTATTAGTTATTTATATATCTTCTTTGAAATATCTCTTAAACTTTTTGCCCATTTTTAAATTGGCTTGTCTCATTATTTATTTGCAAGAGTTCTTTATTCTGGATATGTCTTTTTCCAGATATGTATGTATCTCCCAGTGTGTGGATTGTCCTTTCATTTTCTCATTAGCAGCGTTTAAGCAAACACATGAGTTTTTAGTTTTGATGGTCAGTTTATCAGTTTGTTCTTTTGAGTGAATTTTGTGTACAGGGTTAATTTTGAGTAAGTTTTGTGTGAATAAGGGTCAAAATTCTCCCTCTTTTTTTTTTTTTTTTGCTTTTTAGGGCTAAACCTGCAGCATTTGGAAGTTTCTAGGCTAATGGTCAAATTGGAGCTGCAGCTACCAGCCTACACTACAGACAGAGCACCACGGGGTCTGAGCTGCATCTGTGACCTACACCACAGCTCATGACAACACCACCTTCTTAACCCACTGAGCGAGGTCAGGGATCAAACCCATGTCCTCACGGATTCTAGTCGGGTTTGTTACCACTGAGCCACAATGGGAACTTCCCGGTTTTTTTTTTGTTTTTGTTTTTGTTTTTTCATAAGGAGTTAACTATTTGTCCTAGCATCATTTGTTGAAGAAAATATCTTCTCACCAGTGAACTGTGTTTGTACTTTGGTTAGAAATATGTTGTTTTTATATTCCCAAGTCAACTTCTGGGCTCTCTTTTCTGTTCCATTGATCTATGTGTTAAACCTATACCAATGCCACACTGTCCTGGTTACTATAGCTTTATAACACTTTTAAGATCAGACAGTATAATTCTTCCATCTTATGTTTTTTTGGGATTATTTTGGCTTTTCTGATTTCCTTTGCATTTCCACACAAATTTTATTTATTTATTTATTTATTTTTGCTTTTGCTTTTTAGGGCCGCGCATGCGGCATATGGAGGTTCCCAGGCTAGGGGTCCAGTTGGAGCTACAGCTGCCGACCTACGCCATAGCCACAGCAATGCCAGATCTGAGCCGTGTCTGTGACCTACACCACAGCTCACAGCAACACTGGTTCATTAACCCACAGAGTGAGGCCAGGGATCAAACCCACAACCTCGTGGTTCCTAGTCGGATTCGTTTCCACTGTGCCACGACAGGAACTCCATTTCCATACAAATTTTAGAATCAGCTTGTCAGTTCACACACACATGCACAGATACATGCATACATACACATGTGCAAGCATATACCTGCGCCATATTTTAGGTTACACATGTAAGTGATATCATATATGGTATTTGTGTTTCTCTTTCTGACTGACTTCATTTAGTATGAGAATCTCTGGTTGCATCCATGTTGCTGCAAATGGCATTATTTCATTCATTTTATGGCCAAGTAGTACTCCATTGCATACTGCATTCCATTGTATACTGCATCTTATTAATCCATTCATCTGTTGTTGGGCATTTAGGTTGTTTCCATGTCTTAGCTATTGTGACTAGTGCTGCAATAAATATAGGGGTGCATGTATCTTTTTGAATTACAGTTTTGTCCATATATATGCCCAGGAGTGGGATTGCTGGGTCATATGGTAGTTCTACATTTAGTTTTCTGAGTAACCTCCATTCTGTTTTCCATAATGGTTATTAGTATTGAATCTTTCAATAGCGTCTGTCCTTTGAAGCATACAATGAACATGGACTATCTCCATTTTATTTAGATATTTAAAATCTTTTTTTCTCAGCAGTGTTCTGTGGTTTTCAGTGTACAAACCTTGAATTCCTTTTGTAAAATTTATATCTAAATACTTATTATTAATTTTGATGCAATTGTAAATGGAATGTTTATAAATTTCATTATCTGGTTGTTATTAGTATATAGAAATACAGGCATACAATGATTGCAACTCTGCTGACATCATGATTTTCCATCTTATGAGTTATCAAACTAGTAATGTCACAGTGATCCAATCCATGAAGTACAGACGGAGTGAACAGATTGAGAAAAGTGATTGCAGGATTATAATGGTCTTACCGGTAATGTATGACTATGATAGTTCTGTGTTGTTTTTATCCTTGGGCAATGAACACTTATATTGTGTTCAATTCTAATTGTGCAGCAATATGTGTATATATGAAATACCACATTTACACTACTGTGTTATTTTGCCATAAAGGTCTTTAAATCTCTAGAAATAATGATTTAGAAAAAGGTCCTGGGTTCCAGATTAGATGATATTTTATTTTTGCAGGCACTCAGTAACTGGTGAGTTACTGATTTACATTGTAACATTTTATCTTTTATTATTCTTATGTAAAATGTTTTAAATTTATTTTTGATTAAATATGTTGAGTTAGGTTAGCTTTCAATCTCAACCAGTAAAAACATGAATTAAAGACTATTTTAGATAAGATCAGTATGTTAGGTGCTCAGTACATTTGTTAAATTCGGAATTTAGGAATTAACTTACTTCCTTTATTTTTATATTTCTTCAGTGTAGATTCCTGTACTGAGTACTAACTAATGAAACAAAATATTTTGACATAGGCTGAGTGATTGTGAACTCTCAAGTGTAGAAGTTCCTGAAATGTATATTTAAAACAGGAACCAGTGAGGAATTTAAAGTATGGCAGGTAAAAACATGTGAGAGCTCATCTCGGGCTTTGTGAATTCATGAAAATGCACACGTTCTCATTTTTCTTTTACCAGTTAACAGGACAACAAATTCTAGTAGTAGAAATTGCCACTTGCCTTATTTTTCAGTTGTTTCTGACTGAGGCTACCATAATTTCCCTTTGTTCATTCCAGTGTGTGGTATTCTGACAAATTTGTGCTCCTTGTGACTGACAGTCATTAAAGGCTGTCAACTCCCACTTTGCTCCCTTAATGTGTAACAACCCTAACATTGGAGTGTTTGCCTAATACCAGGAACTGAGCTAAGCAGGTTAAATGACCTAGAGCAATTGTGAATGGAATTATTTTTCTAATTTCATTATCTGATTGGTTGTTACTAGTATGTAGAAAGACATGCATACAACGATTGCAACTCTGGTGAAATCATGGTTTTCCATCTTAGGAATTTAACCCTCACGGTATCCCCTTCTTAGAAAGGAACAGTTGCCTAAGATATCACAGCTAGGAAGTGGTAGATGAATGCATTTTCTGAACCACGACTGTTTCTCTACCTCTTTCCAAAATGTCCTTTCCTGAATTGTGGTGAAGAGATTTCAAATCTAGTTTACTAAACTGAATCTCTTAACTCTTGGGTTTATTAATCAGTGAGGAAGTCTAATTCCAATATCAAATTGTGTGAATACTCCTTACGTCCTTGTCTGCCACAGTGGTTCTCTACTAGGAGTGCTATTACCTCTCTCCCTGGAAGGATTTGGAAATCAGAGAGTGAGCGGGGACTGTCTAGGGCAGCTCCTGGCATTTAATACCCCAGGGTTCAGAGATGGTACATGTGGGCAATGCACAGGGCACAGGGCAGCCTCTTGCAATGATCTCTTCCACCCAAATGCCAGTGTTGTGTCCTCTGAGAAACCGTGAGCTGTTGTTTAGCCACACAGTGCAAATGATGAGTTTCTTCTACTAGAAATTGAGGCTGTACTTTGCCCAGCGTCAGGGTGCGTACATCATGTGTAAAATTCCATTTCGATTCCATCCCCAAAGGGATTTTTTTTTTTTTTGCATTGCCACTTGTCCATCTTTTTTTGTTTGCTTGCTTTGTTTTTTGCCAAGTTTAAATACAACTCAACTGTTTACTTAATCTTACTTTTTTGGACCAAATCTGTGGCAGTTACTCTTTAATGACTAGGAAATAGGAAGGAGAGAGATTGCATTGAAAAACAAGTTTGTTCTGTTCCTGGCAGAGCTATCTACCATCCAAAAAGGATTCATAGAGTACAGATGGCCCTGGACTAAACTGTTTGCATGTTTCCAAGGGTTTGATAAATGTCTCTCTCAGAAGTCACACTGACTGCCTTGTTCATTATAACCTTTATTCAACTGATGCAAGTCCATTGAAATTCATCATACTCCACAGATACGTATTATTAGTTTAGATAGTCTGTTAAGAATAAAGTATTGACTGGAGTTCCCAGTGTGGGTCCATGGGTTAAGAATCTGTAGCAGCTCCAGTCTCACTCTAGAGGCAAGGGTTCAGTCCCGGTGAGTTAAAGGATCCAACGTTACCACAGCTGCAGCGTAGGTCACAGGGTCACAGCTGCAGCTCGGATTCAATCCCTAGCCTGGAAACTGCCATATGCCCTGCATAGGACTATAAAATAAAGTAGAAAAAAATATGTATTAACCATAATGTTGGATCACCTTCATGATAAAATTTTTTAACTTAATGCAGATTCATAATTTGCTTCTAGGCAATATGTTTTGTGAATTGCATTTTTTTTTTTTCTGCACTCACAGCATGTGGAAGTTCCTGGGCCAGTGTTCAAACTTATGCCACAGCAGGGACCCAAGCTACTGCGGTGAAAATACCAGATTCTTAACCTGCCACTCCACAAGGGAACTCCTTGAGTTATGTTTTAAAGATCGGTCTGATTGAATATGAACAGGTTATGTCCTCCACAATGGTTGAGAATTCCATCATCATCATTATTATTATTATTATTTTTAGGTCTGCACCTGCAGCATATGGAAATTCCTAGGCTAGGGGTTGAATCAGAGCTGCAGCTGCCAGCCTACACCACAGCCACAGCAACATGGGATCTGAGCTGTGTCTGCAACCTACACCACAGCTCTTGGCAACACTGGATCCTTAACCCACAGAACAAGGTCAAGGATGGAACCTGCATCCTCACAGATATTATTTAGGTTCTTTTCTGCTGAGCCACAGTGGGAACTCCGAGAGTTTCCAGTAATAATTGTAGCTAACATTTATTGCTATTTAATCTTCATGAAAACCTTGTGAGGTAGGTATGATCATTATCCCTATTTTATACCAGCACTGAGGTGGTGATGATGAGAAAAGTCTTACATTTCTTGACTGCTGTTGTCCAGACCTTGCATCCTTCCCAAAGTGAAACAAATGGCTTCTTCATTATCATTAAGAAATTACAGATCATCATGTGAACATGGCTGGATAACAGTCTTTCTTGATTTATATGTCTAAAATAACAAGTACTGGAGTTCCCATCGTGGCTCAGTGGTTAACGAATCTGCCTAGGAACCATGAGGTTGCGGGTTTGATCCCTGGCCTTGCTCAGTGGGTTAAGGATCCAGCGTTGCCGTGAGCTATGGTGTAGGTCGCAGATGCAGCTCGGATCCTACGTTGCTATTGCCCAGCGGCTAAAGCTCATGTTAGACCCCTAGCTTGGGAACCTCCATATGCTGCGAGTGCGGCCCTAGAAAAGGCAAAAAGACTAAAAAAAAAAAAAAACAAGTACCTTAATATCTTTTCACATGTTTTAGTCTCATTTACTTCACGTTTAACTTCCTGATTTGTATTTTCAAACAATTTTCAAGGACCAAACCACTATAAATGTACCCATCTTATAGAATAATAAAATAGTAAGCTAACAATTATGACTTGGTAATGCTCTTTTATAGCATGTGCTACTACTAACAATGATCGTAAAAGACAAAGTGATGACGGCAATCCAAAAGTCCATCCACTTAATCTGAGAAGAAAGGAAAGCTATGTCATATATATTAATTATATTACATTGTATTCCCAACACGCCTTGCTCCAAAATAGTGTCTAATGCAGCATTTTAATTAAATCACCTTGATAGGTTAAAGAACTGTGAGTGCAATTAAAAATAACCCATACTTTGGTCAAACAGAATGTTAAAAGAAAAAAAAAGTCATCAAATGTTTTATGCCAAGATACACAGTCCTTGGGATTCACTATAGGAATCTTGCAAAAGAAAGCATCTTATCTTTCATTATGTTTTGTACACATGGACCACATTTTAAAAAACGGATGTTCTAGGGTAACAAACACAGTTCTTATGCTTTTGTGTTTGTGATGACATATGAACAATCTAAGGAATTCTTAAAAGTCTCAAATAAAACCACTGTAACTTATCAGATATGGCCTTAAAAATGTGTTTTTAAAATAATACTGGTACAATTTAGAGCTATTTAAAATCAGGATTTTTTTTTTTCTCTGAAACGTTAAGTCATGCCTTGTAAATCACAGGTGCTCTTTTTTGCTGATGTTGAATGAACATGTTTGGTATCAGGATACAGTTAATCCATACACATCTAAACATGTTGAAATCGTGTATTGAACTCCATTTCCAATGTTGAATTATGTGAAAAGTACCCCGTGCTGACACTCAAAAACTGTAGAGGTGACAGAGCTCTGAACTATTTATTTAATATATATACAAATATATTTACCTATGCACATAGTATATAACAAAGAAATATATGCTTCAGGGTTTTGATGCAGGTTAGATGGTATAGGATTGTGTGCTTAGCCTTATATCATTCTCGTTTTTGGAGTAAGTGGCTATGTCCTGATCTATGGACACAATGTCCTGTGTGTCTGCAGCTGTGTTTGGAAAAATACTAGTACCGCTATCTCATCACAAGTATAATCACCAACTCACCAAATAAGATTTCAGTCCAACTCTCTTCAGGGTGAATTGCATAACCAGAGAGTTACTTTTTTT
>PVHT020000019.1:1726080-1776229 GCA_004024745.2 Catagonus wagneri | reverse complement strand
AGTTACTTTTTTTAAAAAGAGTATCTTGTGGAGTTCCTGCTGTGGCATAGTGGGTTAAGAACCTGACTACAGTGGCTCGGATCACTGCCGAGGTATTGGTTCAATCCCTGGCCCAGCACAGTGGGTTAAAGGATATGGCATTGCTGCAGCTGTGGGGTAGGTTGCAGCTGCAGTTAGTATTCAACCCCTGGTCTGGAAATTTCCATATCCTGAGGGTGCAGCCATAAAAAGAAAAAAAGGGTAGTATCTGGTATGCACTGCAATCATTCAAAAACATCTGCAGAAGTCATGATTACAAGTTTAAAACATGTAGATAAAACGATTATATGTACTTCCTTTTTTTTTTCTTAATGGATTTTATTTCAATTATAGGTGTACATAAATCATCACAAGTCAATTTTATAGATTTTGTATCCCAAATCCCCAGTGCATCCCCCCACCCCCCAGATTGTCTTATTTGAAAAACCAAGGTTTTCCAAAGTCTGTGAGTCATTCTCTGTTCTGTAAAAAGGTTCATTGTGTCTTTTTAGTTTCCACATGTAAGTGGTAGCATATGTACTTCCTTATGAAGCATGAGCAAAAAAGAAAGGAAAACTTATTGGGCAACAAATAATTGTAATAATGTAGCTTTATTTTTTTATCTAATTATATTATGCATTCCCAGCTCAACTTACATGCTTCTCACAGCTTCTAGCATCCTGCTAGATATATTGTGGGTCCTTAATAAATATTTTTCTCAAGTCAGACTTAACTGAGTGCCCCACCTTACATCATGATGAGATGGGGAAAATGAAAAACTTTAAAACTTTCTGCAAGAATTTACTTTTAAATTCTGAAAATGAGGCTTGTTCCCTGTGCCAGTGGGGAGAATCCCGGCTGGGATCATTTTCCTCGGCATGAGCAGGACCCTTTGCACAGATTACAAAGCCTATCATTTTTCTCTCACCTAGTGCCTGAGGTAAACATCATTCATACTGTTTGCATGTCTCATATCTTGACAGGGGCTCAAATACAACCCTTCTGGGCACCGGAGAAAGGTTTGTTTTGTTTGAAATGTAAGGGTTTTTTTTCCTACTTTTTATTCCAGTCTCTGCTCATTGTTAAACCATCTTCTTCTTCTTCTTCTTCTTCTTCTTCTTCTTCTTCTTTTTTTTTTTTTTGTCTCACTCACAGCATATGGAGGTTCCCAGGCTAGGGGTCTAACAGGAGCTGTAGCTGCCAGCCTTTGCCACAGGTCACGGCAACGCCTACAACCTTACACCACAGGTCACGTCAACGCCAGATCCTTAACCCACTGAGCAAGGCCAGGGATCGAACCCGCAACCTCATGGTTCCTAGTCAGATTCGTTAACCACTGAGCCACGACGGGAACTCCATATTCTTCTACTTTACCGGACTACCTTGTTGCCTATATTCTTAAAGATGCAACTTATGTTAGTAAATTTGTGGGTGGGGGCCTCTGTACCTTCAGTGAGCGGTAACTATAGTAATACATATCCATGCAACCCTTATTTCTAGTTGCTTACAGCATTTATGCGTTTTGCAGAACACCTCCAAATATACTTCTTAATTTTACTGTAACAGCTGTCATGTGGGTTTGGAAAGACAAGCATTATTATACCACAAGGAACATATGAAGTATAGCTTTGAAAAATCCAGAGGCTTGTATGACCTCACCCCGTATAATATCCTGGCTCAAGCCAGTGAATTCCAAGCCTAGAACTCTTTCCACTGCTTTGCAGATAATCTCTGGCGGTGGGGATATTGGCTGAGACAAATAGGTTTTTGATCAGAGTGGGGATTTGCCTTCTTTCTCAGCATCACACAAGATTTGCATTTCTGGGAGATTTGCTGTTATTTTTTTCTAAACTGGGAATCATCTTCATCGTCTCAGTGACATTTGTAAAGTGCTCATTTGTATCATGAACCTTACTCTGAATGAGATCTCAGGTACATGAAGGAATTTGTCCCCTAATGATTTTTGAAGATCCAGACGTCAGAAATAATACAGCGAGCGGTATCCCAGACACTCTGAAAGTACGCAAATGGAACCAGTCAGTGCCACGCTGTCCAGGTCAGTATCTAGCTCCTCTCAAGTCTCTGCTCATAGCCCGAGGGAGGGAATAGGTTTTGTGTTAAGATGAAGGTCTTTGTCGAAACTTGAATGGACTCAAAGTGAGGCCTTAGGCAAGTTAACCTGAGAGTTTTCTTACCTGAAAAAAATGTGGAGTTGTCATGCTCTCTTAAGAATAATGTAGGTCAAAGTGCCTGGAATATAGTACATAGGTGCTCAATAGCTACATTTTTATAATGTATTTTACACTAAAAACACATGTATATTGCACTAGTAGATATTAAATGATAGCTATGATTTTTGTGTTCTGGAGAATGAAGATCCTGAGGAAAAGCATATGAAATGAACGTGTACTGAGTCAGTTCTCAACTCAAAGTGTAGGTTTCTGAAATACAGTGTAACAGATTTACATTGTACAACACTTCTCCCTCTGATCCTTGAAAGGATCACACAGTCATTTGATATGACTTCTTTTTATTTTTCTGCCTCATCTTGTATTACTCTGTTCTCTTGTACCATAAGATGCATTGCTGAAAACATTACTATTGCTATTATCCTTTGGGGTTATAAATTGAGGATATAAATAGTGCCCGCTCTTGTTTATGTGAAAATGATGTTATTGACCTTGGAGGCAAATGCTGTTGTTGCACATGAATCATTGCAGTCTGTGTTATTTGCTGCCAAATAATTTCGAATAGTTTTCTGTGCCCTTATTTCTGAAATTGTTTTTAAGAGAAAACAAGCCTGGGAGTTCCTGTTGTGGCTCAGCAGTAACAAACTCGACTATTATCCATGAGAATGCAGGTTCGAACCCTGGCCTCGCTCAGTGGATTAAGGATCCAGTGTTGCTGTGAGCCGCAGTGTAGATCACAGGCATGGCTCAGATCTGGCATTGCTCTGGCTGTGGTGTAGGCTGGCAGCTGCAGCTCCAATTCAACCCTTTAGCCTAGGAACTTCCATAAGCCACAGGTGAAGGCTTAAAGAGAAAAAACCAAAAACAAAACAACAAAAAAACTGAAAAAAGCCTGAATTTAGAGACCATAGACTTTCTTTGTTTTATTTAGGCCTAAAAAGATCCTTGAAGATAGTCAGCAAATGGGTGTGCAGAAGCTACTGTGCGTGTGCTTGGAAATGAAACCAGGTGGCTGTGAAGAAGTGGGCCATTGTCTGCTTCCCACTTCAAATCCTGACTGCAGAGACTACACCCTTCCCACAGAGACCACTCCATCAAGAAATGAGAAAAGGGAGGCACTTCAAGTTTAGTCCAGGTTACACGGCAGGAATTTCGGCAGACAGGGACAGAACAGTGTCCAGAGAACACACTGAGTTTTGTTGTCCGGGATCAGGGGGTTTGCATCTTCTTCTGCAGCAGAGGAAAGAATGTTCTTTGCACTATTTTGGTGCTTAGAGTATTTTTAAATTCACTGTTGTTTAATAGGTTATCCTCGTGGTGCCTCCCACTACACAGTTCCCTCTCCTTAATATACACATATTCCTGACACCTGTGAGTTCCCTATGCTGACATTTCATCCATTCATTGAGTGAATTTTGATCAAACACCTAGTACACGCCAGCCATATTTAAGAAATAATACAACAGTGAGGCGGAGTGGTGAAAACACCAAAGTACCATTCCTTATGCATCCCAGAAAGAGTTGCTTGGTCTTTAAAGCAGTCACTCTGGGAAGTTTATGGTTTTCCAGATGATTTTACCATCTCTCTTTTGGAACTGTATTCCTGAGCCAGTACATGTATATTTGTGTATATCCTATGTATATTTAATAACTTCTGTTACATATTTCTAATTTACATTATATATATAACCATGTAATTTCTGTTATACATATGTATATATTTAATTTATGTGATTAACTTCTTTACAAGTACTGTTGTGGAAGTAACTGAGACTCTGAAAGAAAACAAACAGGTATGAGTACATGATTTTTGAGGAAGTCATTTAACCCTTCCAAGGCTCAGTTTTTTACCTGTAAGATTAGATGAACAATGGAAAAAAATCAAATGATTGTGAAGATATATTTATCATTATTAAATTAATCCAAAGTGATATCCATGACATTGGACACCCTTTTTACTTGGCAAAAAATCTCTCTGGACATTTTTATAAGGTAAGAATCAATCATATTGCTTTTTAGTCAGAAATAACTTCTTTATCGCATTGACTTTTTTATGCATTTGTGTAGACGCATGCAGTGATTAGCAAAAGTCTATCAAAGTGTTCAGCATTTTTTGGTTTTCACTTCTGCCCTTAGGTTTTTCTATTTCACAACACCATGCACTTTCAAAGAGAATCACCTAATGGCCAAAGTCCAGGAGTCTTTTAAGCAAGTACATAGTCTTTGTCTTACTGACGTGTACCTCCCTTTGTTAAGGTCGAATGACTGGTGTACATATATCTATTTCTGGACCATCTTTTGAAGATCGCCAGAATGCAGAGGCCCCTCCGCCCCAGGGCATGCATTCACGGCACAGGTTATTCCTGGGCTTTGGAGTAAGAACATTATTTGCCTTAGCTCCAATTTCAGTTCCAAGGCCAAACAATATCTAGGAGGAATTCACCAGGAACCACCGTCTGGTCTCGGTCTTGACAGTAGAGAGGAACAGAAAAGAAAAATACTGAAAAAACAGACTAAGAACTTTTTAAAATTTTATTGGAGTGTAGTTGATTTACAGTGTCATGTTAGTTTCAGGTGTATAGCAAAGTGAATCCATTCTTTTTCAGATTTTTTTTCCCATATAGGTTATTAAAGAATATTGAGAAGAGTACTCTGTGCTATACAGTAGGTCCTTGTTACTTATCTGTTTTCTTTCTTTCTTTTCTTTTTTTTTTTTTTTTTTGGCCAGTGTGCAGCAGCTTGATGTGGGATCTTAGTTCCTGGACCAGAGATTGAACCTGGGCCACAGTGGTGAAAGCACTGAATCCTAAGCACTAGACCATTAGGGAACGCCCATTAGTTATCCCTTTTTTTTTTGGTCATGCCTGTGGAATGTTGAAAGTTTCCAGGCCTGGGGTGGAACGTGAGCCACACCAGTGACAATGCCAAATCCTTAAACACTAAGCCACCAGGGAACTCCCTGTTATCTGTTTTGTACATAGTAATATGTATATATTAATCTCAAATACGTAATTTATCCCTTCCCCCCACATTTCATAACTTTGATTTGGAGATCTGTCAGCCTGTTTCTGCCTCGTTAATAAGTTCATTTATATCATTTTAAATTAAATTCCATTCATGACTGAAATGGCATATATAAGCAAATGGCATTATTTCATTCTTTTTTATGGCCGAGTTATATTCTTTGGTATATATGTACCATATCTTCTTTATTCATTCCTCTGTTGATAGACATGTCTTGGCTATTGTGAGTAGTGCTGCTGTGAACATCACTAATTACAGACATGCAAGTTGGGGTGCATGTATCTTTTTGAACTGTGGTTTTCTCAGGAGATATGCCCAGTAGTGGGATTGCTGGATATGGTAGTTCTATTTTTAGTTTTTGAAGAACTCTCCATACTATTTTCCATTGTGGTTGCACCAATTTACATTGCCACCAGCAGTGTAGGGGGGTTCACTTTTCTACACACCCTCTCTAGCATTTATTATTTGTAGACTTTTTGATGATAGTCATGCTGACCTGTGTGAGGTGAATACTTCACTGTTGTTTTGATTTGCATGTCTCTAATTAGTGATGTTGAACATCTTTTCATGTGTCTTTTGGCCATCTGTGTGTCTTCTTTGGAGAAATGTCTCTTTAGACCGTCTGCCCAATATTTGATTAGGCTGTTTGGTTCATTTTTTTTTTTTTTTTTTTTGGATATCGAGCTGCATGAGCTGTTTGTATATTTTGGAGATGAATTTCTTGTCAGTCGCTTCATTTGCAAATATTTCCTTCCTCTCTGTGGGTTGTCTTTTCATTTTGTTTATGATTTCCTTTGCTGTGCAAAATCTTTTAAATTTAATTAGGTCCCACTTATTTTTTGTTTTTATTTTCATTACTCTGGGAGGTGGATCCAAAAAGATACTGCTGTGATTTAAGTCAAAGAGTGTTCTACCTGTTTTCCTCTAAGAGTTTTATAGTAACTGACCTTACATTTAGGTCTCTAATACATTTTGAGTTTATTTTTGTGCATAGTGTAAGAATGTTCTAATTTAATTCTTTTGCACGTAGCTGTCCAGTTTTCCCAGCACCACTTATTGAAGAGACTGTCTTTTCTCCATTGTATATTCTTGCCTCAGCCCAAGATTTTAAATAAATATTTTATTGGAAAGATAAGTCCAGTCAAACTTTAGGCAAATGATTTGAAAATCTCCCATAATTTTGTCATCTTAATAGAACTGTTTTCATTTGCACATTGTCTTTCTCTTGTATGCATTTTAGAGTTGCAGTAATAATGGACATACTCTTTTGTCCTGCACTATTTTCACTTAAAGAATAGCTTGTAAGGAGTTCCCTTCATGGCTCGGTGGTTAATGAACCCGACTAGGATCCACGAGGAAGCAGGGTCAATCCCTGGCCTCGCTCAGTGAGTTAAGGATCCAGCATTGCCGTGAGCTGTGGTGTAGGTTGCCGATGCAGCTCGGATCTGGTGTTGCTGTGGCTCTGATTCGACCCCTAGCCTGGGAACCTCCATATGCTTGGGGTGCGGTCCTAAACAGCAAAAAAAAAAAAAAAAAAATGCTTGTAAATATTTTATTTCTCAGTCTTACTACTTTCAACCCTAGCATGATATTTTTAAGTTACGTTACACCATAGAATGTTACACTGTAGAATGTTAATACAGAGATCCTCTGAGTTTAGCAAGTAGAATCAAGGAGGATATGAAACGATTTAATTTCTGCTTCCTCCTCCTGTCTCAGGGTAATTCTTGGTAAATGACAAAAGCCTAAGTAAAACAAAAGACAATAAGAAAAGCAGTGCTCCTGGACAATCAAGCAAGGGAATAATCAAAATATTGAAGAAACACATTTACCTTTAAATGTAGGCTTCGGATGAAAACCTAGTGAGTTTTTCAAGTGAGGGAAGAATAGTGGAAGGCCCTTTCTGTACCTATAGCAACATTAGTCAATTTTAAGAAAATTTTATTGTACCAATAATCTCAGCCTCAGAAAAAATTAAGATTAGGTCCAATATAAACTATTAATAGACCAAAAGTACTTAAATCCAGAAATAACCTTTTTATTCTAACAATGTCTTAATATATAAGTATATCCATTACATTAAGAAATAGATTCAGGGAAATTGTATTGTGGCTCAGTGGGTTAAGAACCCCACATAGTGTCTATGAAGAAAGGGATTTGATCGCTGGCCTCACTCAGTGGGGTAAGGATCCAGTGTTGCAGCAAGCCGCAGCTCAGATCCAGCGTTACCCTGGCTGTGGCCTAGGCCTACAGCTAGAGTTCCTATTCAACCCCTGGCCCGGGAACTCCCATGTGCCTCATATGTGCCCATAAAAAGAAAAAAAAAAGGAAAAAAAAAAGAAAAAGATTTATTTAGGATCTTTCCTAACAAACTGTGGAGGGGGGCAGAGTGAGGGGTTGGGGAAAGAATAGACTTTGAGGTCCAGATACCGTTTATGTAAAATTTTTGGTTGTATCTGCGGCTTATGGAAGTTCCTGGGCCAGGGATCGAGTCTGAGCTGCAGCTGCGACCTACACCACAGCTGTAGCAAGGCGGGATCCTTAACCCACTGTGTCACAGTGGGAACTTCCCAACATCCACATTTTAATTCAGTATTCTGGGAGTTCTGTTCCAGGAGGTGGTGGTGCAGGGAGATCAGCACCAGACCCCAGCTCATGGCCCACCCCTACCTTAGCCGTGAACCTTCAAGGCCTCATGCATACTGAGGCAAATGCCCCCGACCTACATGTCCGGGTTCTGTCCACACCCCTGCATCAGCCTCTTACCCAACGTCCAGCTGTTTGTTTCTGTCGTGACTGTTCTCCAGCTTCCTTCACACATGTCTGGCATATAACCCTGTGTAGATTGAGGGTTACAATGAGATGATTTGAGGGTTACAATGAGATCATTTACAAAAGGATCACCCCAAAATTAGTTTAACACATTCATCACCTCGCATACTTTTTTTCATTGAAGTATACTTGACATCTAACATTGTATTAGTTTCAGGTGTACAACATAATGATCTGACGTGTGTATATACTGTGAAATGATCACATTAGTCTAGTTAACATCCAATACCACACACAGTTACAGATTTTTTTTCTTGAGATGAGACTTAAGATCTCCTCTCTTCAGGCCTCCAGTTTTGCACGCTGGCAGCGCATGTTGTCTGTTAGGAGCCTGGGCAGGAGGCCTCTGCTGGACCTGAGGGGATCCTAGGATCCTGGGTACCCAGACGAGGTCAGGAAGGAGGAGAGGGCGCTACGGTCCCGAGCAGGGCTTCCTAAAGCACAGGGCCCAGGGCAGACTGGTGCTGGGCTGGCTGTGGATATCTGGCATTAAAAAATATTGAAAGACAAAGTACAGTTTCAATTGAGGCTTAAAAGAAAATATAAATGGGAGTTCCCACTGTGGCACAGTGGGTTAAGAATTCAGCTGTAGCCACTGGGGTCACTGCGGAGGTGTGGGTCTATCCCTGGCCCAGTGCAGTGGGTGAAAGGATCAAGGGTGGCTGCAGCTGTGGCGTAGGTCACAGCTGTGACTCGGATCAGTCCCTGGCCCAGGAACTTCCATATGCTGTGGGTAAAACAGAAAGAAAGGAAGGAAGGAAGGGAGGGAGGAAGGGAAAGAAAAAATATAAATGGAAGGAAAAGAAAAAATATAAATGGAAGTACAATGTCAGTGTTTGTTAATCTAACACCTTTTTTCTTCTTAAAAAAAACCTCACGAAATACCAAATAAGAAAGCCTTTGAGTCAGCCATCCATTGAGACACCAGGGAACTGTATCTGAAGCCATTTCCTTTCCTTCCCCCACAGTAAATTCATCTTCATCGCACCTGTCATCCGTTCCCGCTTAAGCCAGAAATGAAGGGCACATATCAAGACCGCTTCTCAGCCTCTCTTTTCCAGAGCCATAGTTCCCTGTCCCTGATGACCCCATCTGCCACGGCTGATCGCACACTAACCTTGGACAGTCTCAAATCCATTCAGCAGAACCTGTGTGCATTCTTGTAGACAGAATCTGGAGGAACAGATGGAGGACTTGGCCACGGAACATGCTTATCATCACGGAGAATCTTCCTCCTCTTCCCGACTTGGTGCCCCCAGCGTGGGGGTGGGTTGATGCGAGCAGAAGATCTTAGTGACTCACAAGCTTCCAGAGAAGAAATCCGCAGATGGCAGCCACTGAGGTCACGTTTTCACCCCATCGCTTGAGCACTGCGTTCTTGACATAGGTGTAGGGATGCTGTGTTGCTAAGTACCAGGCAAGGAAGGAGTTGCAGATTTCAGGTTTCTGGCGATGACACACGCCTAAGTGGCACCAGGCAGGCACACTGAGTTCTATGGTGATGTGACAGATGGTGAGGAGAGGCATGACAGAGCGATCCGTGTGTCTGCATCTGTGGAAACTTCCCACTGCTCACTGGTCAGGCCACTGATTAGATGGCACATCGTATTATTTATACATTATCTACAAATGGACATCCTATTGTCACTCATGGTGGGTAATAATCACCCACTCTGAAGCTCAGGAGGTGTGGCCCAGCTGAGGCTGTGGCTGGCATCCAAGAGGAGAATAGAGCAGCTCTGGGTGGGCACAGTGGGTGGCCAAGCCAGGCATGGCTGTCAGAGCAAAGTATGACTCTGGGGTGTGGAAGTCGGAGCCACTGAGATTCGACAAGCCACCCCGAGGTCTCATCTGTTTTCCACAGTGGCTTCTCTGCCCGGCACGATGTCTGCATCTTATGACAACCACCATTTCATCCATCTGCCCCTTTCTTGTCCAGAAAATAGACTGGATGCGTGTGGTCAGATGCAAAGTCAGAGTTCTGAAATGCACCACCACAGCTGTACCAGTGATGAATTTAGCAGCTTTAAGCCAGACACAAAAGCAAAAAACAAACAAACAAACAAACTCTGCTTTTAGACCTTAATCAGTTATAATACTTTTTCAAATAGAAGGGCTTCAGAAGTTACTAAATTCACTATATCCCTGTCAGAAACCTAATGCATGCTGCTCGGCCGTAGAAGATTAAGACAATGATGACACCGGTATAAGCCATTCTTAGCAAACAACTTTGTTGTACTACTACTACCACTGCTCTTTTTAACCTAGAGTTCAGTCTACAGAAGTCTAAGAAACGCTCTTGGTTACCATCAGGATCATCAAATGACACAAAAAATATTTCGTTCTTACCCAGACCAACTCCTCCGCTTCACAGCGTGGAAACAGAGAGGGAATGCATGCTCTTGCACAGCTCAAGACTGGTGTCAGGTCCACAGTGGGTTTGGGTGAACTTGATGTTGGGTTTAGGGCAGGGCCAATCATAGTGCTGGCTCCAGGAGGCCCGAAGCGATGGGGAGTAAGAAAACTAGGATGGAAAATAAGGGGAGGGAAGAAAAAAGTGGAAGAGGAAAAGAGGAGAGGGAGAATTCCAAGAAAGAGAAACAGGACTTGCAAATTAGGGAGAAAGGAGAAAGGCTAAAAGCTCCTTCACTGCAGGCACCACCGGGGGTGCTCCGTGACACACCCTTGTAGCTGCTCTATTGCAGTGACATTCTGATGCAGCCATGGCCACAAACAAACTTGGTGTGTCACTGTCATCAAAAGGCAGCAGAGCCCAGTGGTTTCAGCTGTGCACTCTGGAGCCAGAATGCCCAGGCTTGAATCCCAGCTCTGTCACTAGCTGTGTGACCTCTGCAGGTTACTTAGCCTCTCTTTCCGTTTTTTTAAATGGGGATGATAATAGTACACACTGCATGGGATGGCTGTGGGATTCAATGAGTTAATAAATGTAAAGTGCTTACAATAGTGCTGGGCACACAGTAGGTCTGTTATCATCAAGTGATGGGGAAGACAGTCTATGTTATTTATTTGTTGATTCTATTTATATAGTGTTCTTTTTATATAGTTGATTTACAGTGTTGTGCCAATTTCTGCCATACAGCAAAATGACCCAATCATCTATATATATATAGTTTTTTTAAAAAAATATTATTTTCCTTCTTGGTCTGTCCCAGGACACTGGGTGTAGTTCCCTGTGCTGTAGACATTATTGTCTATACATTCTCAATAGTCTGTTATTCTCAGCCCTCTCCTGGGTTTGAGGACAGAGCAGAGCTTGGGACACAGGACAGGCTGAGGCTTAGGGGTTGATTGAGGGGTGGCAGTTAATGCAAGGAGGTGTGTGCTGGATGTCATTGCAAATGTGCCACCAAATCAGAACGCCTCGTGCATCACCATGCAAACCAAATGGAGAGTCCTTTTGCCCATTCAGGCATCCTTCTAATCCTTTTCCAGATCATTCCTCTTTCCTCTCTTGCTCCCTTCATTTCAGATCCTCGTGCAGCAGCTGTTGGACTGACACTGTGGCTCATCTCTCAGATGACTAATCCCCAGCAGTGCAGAGCTGCAACGCGGTTGAGGTCATAAGCTGGAAATTAAAACTATATAATCATGTATTATTACAAATATGCACTATCAAAATGATTTAATTTGAATTTTTGGTGCTGTCACCGAGGTTCCTATTTTTCCCAGAGCTTGTTTTCTCAAAGTATTCATTCTTTTTGATTCGAGCATATATTCCGTTGACATTAGACCAAACAATTGCTTTTCCAGCTGAAATTTACTGAGTACTTATGTCCTAGGCATTGTGCAACGCTTCGAACCTATCCTTACAATAATCCTGAATATTGATTATTGCTCTTCCACTTGTAGAGATAAGGAAAACTATACCTGGAAGGTGTCACTTGCCCAAAATTCTTTCATGTCTGCATTACTTCAGCATCCCCAGAAAACCAGGCAGAAGGACATGTAGGACCCCAGGATCCTCAGCAGTTGCTGGAATGAGGAAGGAACCGAAGGCACTTAACACCTTTACACAGGTGAGAATGATGAGGCGCTGAGAATTGAGTTATTACGATTGTCTGTGGCTCCATTTGTTTCGGTGGGAAATGAGTCCCATAAAAGTAAGATGGATGGGCCTCACTAAGAAGTGGGATTTTTTGGAGTTCCTGTTGTGGCTCAGCAGGTTAAGAACTCAACATAGTGTTCCTGAGGATTTGGGTTTGGTCCCTGGCCTTGTTCACCGGGTTAAGGATCCTACATCGCTGCCAGCTGCGGTGTAGGTTGGTAGACGTGGCTCTGATCCAGTGTTGCTGTGGCCGTGGCATAGGCTGGCAGCTGCAGCTCCAATTCAACCCCTACCTGGGGAACTTCCATAGGCCAGAAATGCGGCTATTAAAAGAAAAAGTGAAATTTTGTAGTCAGGCATGCAAACAGATCATTCAGATGTGACAAGTACTATTATAAGAAAGCACAAGGTCTCCAGAAAGCCTTCACAGAGGAGGCAACTGGACAAGGCTCCGAGGGATGAACAAGAGTTTGCCAGATTGGAAAAAAAAAAAAAAAAGGAGCTCTATTCTAGATAGGAGAAATCTCACAAGCAGAGACTTGGAGTTATGGCAGTTCTTTTCACTGGAGGATGGAGAGGTAAGTTAGGGCCAGGAGAGCTGGAGTTCGTTTTATAGGCAACAGAGAACCAGAGCAGACATTTCAGTAAGGATATCATGGAATCACATTCTTTAAAAAAGAAAAGAAAAAAACAATTCAGACTGAGCTCTGGGTAATTAACTGAGAGGTGAGAGGTATCCAGGAGGTAGGGTCGGGACCAGGGTCAGAAGAGTGATGGGACTGAGGAGACAACCTGCGCAAAGACCCAGTAGCCAGAGATCATAACACTGTTTTAGGAACTGTGATTTCAGGAATGGGAGGGTGTGTATGACAGAGGCACATTCAGGGTGGCAGGAGAAAGCAGAGGGCTGCTCACTGGCATGCAAAGTGCTGTGGGTTGAAGTGGCAAGTTCAGGTTGAAGTTGGAAGAGAGCAGAGGAGTCATCAGGGCCTTGAAAGATGACCAGTGCCTTTTTTATTTCTTAATGCTGTCCTAGCATGGGCGCCTGGAGCCTGGGGATGGGAGGAGGGGATGAAAGGCTGCACAAATGTCTTCTTAAACTGGGGAAGCAAGGAAACAAGGCTCCAGCTGAGGGGAGGGAGGGTTGGAGCCTGTAGTAATGGTCAAATGGTTAAGTCAGGTGAAGCCTGATGGTTGGGAAGAAGCTTTGGGAGATCAAGCCGCAGAACCAAGTTCACTGCTTATGATCTTGGACACCAGCTAGGATACAGCACAGAGAGGGCTCTGAAGCCTGCACCTTGCACCCCCCAGTGTCTTTGCTAAAATCTACACATTTAGAAAATCTCAGCTCTCTTTTTACATCGCAAGTAATTCTCCACAGTGCTCCCAAATCTGAATTAATCCTGTTCTCTGGGACCAGAAGATCCAATTCCCAAGGCTAAGAGACAGCTGAAGATTTCCTTTCTGTGGGCTCTCTGGAAAGAAGAGTTGCAAAACAATTAAAAGCAAAACAAAAAGACGTCAATTTAAACCATACTAGCTGATGCGTTTTGAAGAAATTAAATGCTGGAAAAGAACGGGGGTTGGGAGATCACTGACCTCGCACAGAAACCCAAACCCATGAGAGTGGCATTTCCAAACCACCCATTTTTCTGGAACTTCTTTTGTAGCCAAATTCCAGATCCCAGCCACCCACGTCCCCGGAACGCTCCTGCCTTCACCCCCTCCCCGCTCCCCACCCCGCTGCCCCGACAGCCACCACCTCCTGCGCTGGCAGGATGACGTGGGCTGGTGGTGGCGCGGCCGCTCAGGTGAGGGGCCACCCGGTCCCCGGAGGCGCCGGCGGCCGGAGCCCATTCGCCGCCACAGCAGCAAGGGCGGGGAGGGGAAAGGGAGGGGGCCGGCGGGGCGGAGGCTGAGGAGAGCGCAGGGTGGGGGCGGATCGCACCAGGGGCCGGGCGGGGGGAGGGAGGCGCGCGGGGAGGGGCGGGCAGGGCGGCAGAGGCGGGGGCGCGCTCGGGCGCGGGGCCAGCCCTGCTCCGCCTGGGTCGCCGGCTGATGCGCGCCGCAGTCGGAGCCTCAGCTGCGCGGGGCTGCCAGAGGCTTCAGCTTCGTCGCAGACGGACGACACCGGCGCTTGGGGTCGCGGACAGTCGCGCGTGGGCTGCACGGTGGGCGCGGCGTGAGAACGTGAGTAGCTCGGTGCGTGGCTGGCGGTGAAACTCGGTGCTGCTCTGGGGCGACCGCTGGGACCGAGGAGGGCTCGGGGGGCTGCTGTCTTGTCATTGGGACGCCGGAACACCCGGGCTTGGCAGCGCCGCGCCAGCTCTCTCTGCGGCAGGGCTGACCCGGTCGCCAACTCCCCCCATCTCCTCTGGCGCCGGGCGGGAGAAGGGGACTAAATCCCCGGGTCGGCAAGGCTGAGCTACAGCGGCGCCGGGGGTCCCCCATCACCTTCCCAGTTGGTGGCCAACTTGTGCCTCCGCGCCTTACGCTATCCGCGAAGCACTGCTTGGAGGTGGCTCTGGGGGCAGTTGGGCCTGAAGGGGCTGCTGGGGCCGGCCTTGCGGCTTCCGGGGCAGGGACGCAGAGGGCGCAGGCTGCCACGCCGCAGGGCCGGCGGGGCGAGGAGCGCAGGTGCTGGGCCGGCGCGCTTGGGCGTGCGCGCGTTCCAGTCTCAGCGGATACATCTGGGTGTGGGCTTTGTTCCGATGCGCTCACACCTGCGCTGATAGCCGGAGTTCGTGGGCGGCCGAACTCCACTCTTACCGACCTGGAGGGAACTCGGAGTACCAGCGGTGGGGCACGAGAGAGACCCCGAAAAAGGCAGGGTTGGGGTCTATTGTAGGCCCTACGGGTCGGGTCCACCCCGGTCCTGGCGCCCCGCCCGGCCTCTCGGAGCTGGGACTTATCGGGGTTGGCACGCCGGGGCTTGGGGCTGACTCAGAAAGCCCCTTCCCCGCTCGGGGTCCAATTGGTGGGATCTGGCATCAGCTTCTCTCGGGGGTGATGTGTGGAACCGGCAGTCGCAGCCGGCTCTGGAGCTTCCATCTCCTGACCAGCGCCATCTGCGCTGCGCGCGGTCCCCGACCCCTACAAGCTGTGCGGGTGGGCGTCGCAGCGCGCGGGTTCCTGGCGGTTCCCCAGCCCAGCCACTCCCCGCCCGCATCTGCCCGTGCACAGAGGTGGAACCGGGGTGCTGTGGTCCAGTGAGCCAGGGACCGATCGTTTCTCCCACAGCTGTGTACTCTTGAGCACCAAGCGCCGCTGGAGGGTTCTCTGGGCCCAGGGTAGGGGTGAGGTGGGGGCCTCACCAGCAGGCTGCTCCCTTCCCTTCCGGGTCGTCTCCCCTCTGGGCCAACTCCCAGTCGGCGGCAGCATCTTCTATCCCCCGCACGCTCGGGGACCTTCCCTGCGCAGCAGTAGGGGAGGAGGGAAGACGCGGAGCGCTGGCGTGTTTTTCCCACCCCGCCTCTCTTCTGCCGTTTTCGCAACAGCAGTTCCAGCCGGAGGCTGCATCTGCCGAGGAGCAGTCTGCCCTAAGATCGAAGCGTTCTTTGCCTTCCCAGTCTCACAAGGTTAACTCGCAGAGGTGCGGGTATGAGGGGCAGGGCCCTTCCTTGCCCGAGGCTCCAGCAAGAAAAGCTGGATCGGAGTGTAATGGGGTACGAGGCAGTCCTTTTGCGCCAGGAGCTCCCCCTGGGGCTATTCAGGAAGAAATAAGGTAGCCACTGAATGCAAGCATCTGGAGGCTGGGCCGCTTTGTTTGGCATTGCTTTATGTTAACCCTGCCCTGTTATTAAAATATTGTAATAATAGCTCACAAGTAAACGAAGCCTTTCAGAAGTACTGAAGTCGATTTAGGCAATTGGATACTGTTGACTTTCTTGGTAACGATAGCCAACATTTTCTGAGCCCTTCAGATGTGCCACGCACTGTGCGTGTTACATGTACCTATCACCTCAATTTCCGTAGCAACCCCATTTAAAAAGTTAGTAGATAGAGACTTGGAAAGGTCAAGTAACTTTCTTAAGGCCACACAGCTAGGAAACGAGGCAGCAGGGATTAGTTTTTTGTGCGTACACTTTACCATCCAAGACTGTGAAAATGTGGCATTTTGGAGGCTTATCCCTTAGCTTAGGAGAAGCCTAAAACCACCCAGCGTTCAAAGTCAGGGACATATTATAAGCCCATTTAATTCTGGCCCCTGCAGACCTCACAGTAGAAGGCAATATTGTAATCAGCGAATTGTATTGTGGAATAGCCTTTTTATTGCCCTGTATGGCCCTTCAGTTCCTTTATATGTTCCTTTATTCTTGTTAGCTTTTAAGTACTTGGCTGTTAACCCACAATCCAACCAGTTACAGTCACTGGACTGTTCTTAGTGACTAGAGACCCCTGCAATTCCAGGGTGGCTGAGAGGTTCCTGGCACATCACCGCTTTTGAGAAAACCTCTTCGTTTTTTAAGAAAGGGCAAACATTTCCATCTGGCAAACGTTTCTATTTCAGGTTCCCAGCCTTGATTTTCCTTTGTAGATTCTTATGACTGCTTTACTCCTCAAACTGGATGTTGGATTGGAATAAGGCCCTAGTATAAAAATCTCAGGAAAGCATTTAGTTATCTTGAGGATATGACTGGGGCACATTTATAAAGATTCTCCTTGTGAACAAAAAGAAACAAATTTGAAAGAAAGTGAAATCACCTCTTCCTGGAATAGCTTTTAGAATGATTGTAATTGACTGACCAATTGGAAAAGTGAATTCACTTGCTTTCTTAATCCTCCTGACTCATGGTCTTCTTCCAGCCTGCTTTTTACTTTATTACAGTGAAGTTGTGAAACGTTTCACATAATCCAGGAACTTAGAGATGTAAGAAAAGCCTGTTTAAACCTCTAGGTTTCAGAATGAAGGCAGTGGGGCTCAGATTTCACCCAGCCCTCTAATGCAGCGTGGTGATAAGGTCTTTGGCCAGTCCACTTGCAACATGTCATTTTTGTTCTCGTAGCAGCAATAGTAGATGAAAAGCAAGTCATCTTTGGAAATGGTACTTCCGGTGAGGCCACTGTGACAGTGTGTTTGGTGTGAATGCTTCAGAAGGGTGAGAGGGTGCTAAGAAGGTAGCACCCATTTTTTGGTGCTACAGCCCAAGAATCTTCTACTTGGGCTGTAGAAAATTTCCTTAAGAATCATTTCAAATAATTCTTGCATGTAGGATGGTTCTCTTTGTATAATCTACTGAATATAAATAGGATCTGTGGATATTATGTGATGTATATGCAAAGGAACTATTTAATAGAACCCCTTAGAGAGGTTTTCTGGTTCAGATAAACTCATTCATTCATTCATTCATTCATTTGTATTTATTGAGTGCATGGCCCGCTGTTCTAGGCACTGGGGTTACAGCGGTAAAGAAAGCAGAGTTCCTGCTCTTGGAGGACATTAATTCCTTTTTTTTTCTGCTTTATTTTAGAGCCCGCACCTGTGGAATAGTGAGGTTCCCAGGCTGGGGGTCTAATCAGAGCTACAGCTGCCGGCCTGCACCACAGCCACAGCAACTTAGGATCCAAGCTGCGTCTGCGACCTACACTACAGCTCACAGCAACGCTGGATCCTTGACCCACTTAGCAAGGCCAGGGATCGAACCCGCAACCTCATGGTTCCTAGTCAGATTCATTACTGCTACACCACTATGACGGGAACTCCTAATTCCAATTTTATCATCTGTGGTTATGTACCTACACAGATTCTTTTTCCACATATCATAAATGTCCAGCTTGATGAATTTGCACAGACTAAACACACATGTAACTGTTCTCAAATCAAGGAATAGAATATTATGAATGTCCAGGAAAGCCCTCTCGTGACTTCCACCGGTCATTACTCTCCATTCAGGGTAACCCCTGGGACACCAGTTTTTTTTCCTGATATTTTCACCATGAAATCAGAAGGGCTTAGTCTGAGTTAGCTTGGGTTGCCATAACAAAATGCTGTAGAGTGGGTAGCTCAAAGAAAGGACATTTATTTTCCGACAGTTCTAGAGTCTGGAAGATGGAGACCAGGGTGTCCGCGTGGGATCCAGTGAGAGTTCTTTTCCTGGCTTGCAGATGCCATTTCTCCATGGGTGCTCCTGGACCCTTCCTCAGCCTGTAACTGAGCATGTCCCTCTCTCCCTGTCTTCTTCATCCTGTAAGGCCACTGATCCTATCGGATTAAGACTCTGCCTTTATGATCTCACTTGTCCTGAATGACCTCCTAAAAGCCCTAGCTCCAAAAACAGTCACATTTGGGGTTAGGGCTTCCACATGTGGATCTAGGAGGAGACAGAGAGCAGTCCGGACTTGCTGCCTCTGGAGTCTCATCCCCATTTCCAGAGAACGTTTTCCATTTGAGAAGTGTGGTAACCAATAACAAATTTAACTAGAATACAGAGCTCCTAAAGTATTCTTCTGTAGGACGTTTTGTCTTTGTGCCTCCAAAGACTGCTTTTAGGTCAGCCTTCAAGTGCTGAGATGGTTGGCAAAGAGGAGTTTGCAGGTGATTGGACATTTCCATTTTTTTTTGTGTGTGTGTGTGTTTTGTCATCTTAGGGCCGCACCTGTGGCATATGGAGGTTCCCAGGCTAGGGATCACATCGGAGCGGTAGCTGCTGGCCTTCGCCACAGCCATGCCAGATCCGAGCCGCGTCTGCGACCTACACCACAGCTCACAGCAACGCCGGATCCTTAACCTACTGAGCAAAGCCAGGGATCGAACCCGCAACCTCATGGTTCCTAGTCGGATTCGTTAACCGCTGTGCCACAACGGGAGCTCCAATTGGACATTTCTAAATACATTTAGGTGTTCTTTCCCTGTTATGTTTCATGCTTTCCCACCTGAAGGAACCCTGAACTTTCCTGCCAGATGAGGATGGAGGAGAGGCTGGGGCTCTCCTAGCCTCCAGATCCCTAGGGGCAAGAATCCAGTGGCTTATTTTACTTAACCCTTTGCCCACCCAGGCAAATCAAAAGCTCCTTTAGTTTGAAAGACTCTTTATTGGCATCAGAGGCTGAAGTTTCTAAGAACGAGAAAATGGGCCAAAGGGAACTGATGAATGCTTATTTTCTCTCTCAAAATGTGAAGGAGAGGGCTACAAGAGAAAAATATGGGAATGGCGCTGCCTCCAGTTCCAGCAGCTGAAACATTTTCAATATCAAATTGTCTTCAAATGGGGGAGCAAATGCTATCTGTTGGAAATGTGACACTTTTTTCCTATTACTTTTTTTTTTTTTTTTTACTGTGGTGACATATATATATAACATATGATTTACTGTTTTGACTTTTTTTTTTTGCCTTTTAGGGCCGCATCTGTGGCATATGGAAGTTCCTGAGCTAGGGGTCGAATAGGAGCTGCATTTACTGGCTTACACCACAGCAACAGCAATACCAGATCCAAGCCAAGTCTGGGACCTACACCACAGCTCACAGCAATGCTGGATCCTTAACCCACGTCCTCAAAGACACTAGTTGAGTTTGTTTCCACTGAGCTAACTGAGCTACAATGGCAACTCGCTGTTTAAATCTTTTTTTTTTTTCGCCTTTTCTAGGGCCGCACCTGCGGTGTCTGGAGGTTCCCAGGCTATGGGTCTAATTGGAGCTGTAGCTGCTGGCCGATGCCACAGCCACAGCAGCACGGGATCTGAGCTGTGTCTGCAACCTACACCATAGCTCATGGCAATGCCAGATCCTTAACCCACTGAGCGAGGCCAGGGATCGAACCCGCAACCTCATGATTCCCAGTCGGATTCATTAACCACTCAGCCGCTACGGGAACTCCTAAATCATTTTAACTGTAGAGTTTAGTGACATCAAATGAATCCGACTAGGAACTATGAGGTTGCGGGTTTGATTCCTGGTTACAGATGAGGCTCGGATCTGACGTTGCTGTGGTTCTGGCGTAGGCCAGCAGCTGTAGCTGTAGCTAGGAGACCCCTAGCCTGGGAACCTCCATATGCTGCAGGTGGGGCCCTAAAAAAGGCAAAAGGCAAAAAAAAAAATACTTCCCATTGTTATCCAGCCATTACCAGCATCCATCTCTAGAACTTTTCTCACCTTCCCAAACTGAAACTCTGTGTCCACTAAACATTAACTTTCCATTTCCCCTCCCCCAGCACTCGTGAGTACCATTTTGTTTACTGTCTCTATGAATGTGGCGACACTAAGTACTTCCTATGAGTGGAATCATGCAATATCTGTCCTTTTGTGTTTGGCTTAAGTCACTTAATGTAATGTCTTCAAGGCTTATCCATGTGTCAGAATTTCCTTCCTTTTTAAGCTGAGTAATGTTTCATTGTATGGACACACTGTGTTTTTATTTATTCATCCATCAGTGAAGAGTTGGGCTGCTTCCACTTTTTGGCTTTTGTAAGTAATACAGCTAGGAACATGGGTGTACAGATACCTTTTTGAATCACTGCTTTCACCTCTTTTGAGTATATACCCAGAAGTAGGTTTGCTGGATCGGGTTCTACTTTTAATTTTTTGAAAAACCACCGTACTGGTTTCCATGGCAGCTGTATCATTTTACTTTCCCAGCAGCACTGCACAAGGGTTCAGTTTTCTTACATCTTTGCCAACACTGATTTTCCCTTTCTTTTTTTCTTTTTTCTCTTTCTTCCTTTCTTTCTTTCTTGTTTCTTTTCTTTCTTTTTAAAATTTTGTTGTAGTATAATTGACTTACAGTTTTGTATTAGTTTCAGGTGTACAGCAAAGTGAATCAGTTATGTATATAGATAGACAGGTATAGGTCTCTCCTTTTTTCCCATTGAGGTTATTACAAACGATTGAGTAGATGTCCCTGGGCTACACAGTAGGCTCTTGTTAATTATCTACTTTATACCATAGTATGTCTGTGTTAGTCCCATCCCCCCAATTCCTTCCTACCCCTCCCACAGTTTTCCCTATGGTAACTGTAAGATTGGTTTTGAAATCTGTGAGTTTGTTTCTGTTTTATAAATAAGTTGTTTTGTATCATTTTTACGTGGTTCCACATATAAGGAATCTCATATGATATTTGTCTTTGATTTACTTCACATGATAATCTCTAGGTCTATGATTTTCTCATTTCTTGATAATAGCCATCCTAATGAGTGTAATTTTTAAATGTATGAGTTAATATACTATGTATTATGAATAAGTCACTCACAGTATTTTCTAACTTATTGCTTTATTTTTTATTAATGAGGAAGCATGTGGTTTTTCACAAGTGTTAATTGACCATCTATTTGGTGTAAACCGTGAAGTGGGTGCTCTGGAGCATGTGTGTCCTAGTCTGAGAGAAGCCAGCCTTGGTGACACATATCCATGTGCTTTCTGAAGAAAATGTTAAATTAGCATGTATGTGTTTGTAGTTCTCTTATGCTAAGTGATTTTGCCCTGAGGTTAGGTTACCTATTAGTATGCTTTTTTTTACTGAAAAATTTGGTATTATGATTTTAACCCAGATCGAGAGCACGATTGCTTCATATCTGGAAATAGGTAGGAACATTGTCCATTGAATGTTTAGAGATGCGCCCACATTGTCAATTACAAGTCTGCATTGGGCATTTCTTCCAACCACGGAATCTTCAAAGATGACAGCACAGACTCTGCCACCCAATTATAACTGGTTAGCTGAGCTAATAAAAAAGATGTGGTGTCAACTTAATTGACCTATTTTAACTGGCCTGTGAGCTTGAAATTTCAAATTAGAAAAAGGTAATTTTTAAAAGTCTGATGCAGGGTTTCCCTGAAATGACTAAAAAAGAAACAACAACAACAAAAAGACAGTGAATCTAGGAAGTACCAGTAGTAAAAGGGACCAATCTACAGATGCTCATCTACCACACTCACTGTCCAAACGGCTTATTCAGTTGAAAACCAGGACTGATAAATAGATCTTGGCTAGGTGTTCCCTGATTTTCCTCTATATTGACCCATGCTAAAGCATTGCTTCATTTACATGAAATTGAAAATGACAGTTCCTGTCGAGGAAAATGATACTTTAAAAAAATTCTCATTATTAAATGATGATTGGGCTGGAAAAGATATGTTGAGTATACACCTATATTCATATGTATATTTAAATTTTCTGACATGCATGGTATATTGGTTCAAAACCCACTGTAACCAGAAAAATATATTCCCAAGGCCATCTGAGGGAATCCTGTAGGAGGGCTTCTGCTGTGTAATATGCAATGAATTTGATTTATCTTTCTCAAGTGGGCTTGAGAGCATTCAAAAAATTCAGTATAAGTATTCAGTATGGAGTGATCTTTTCTGCAAATTTCGACTTGAAAGCTAATTTTGTGTCACTTTCAGATGCCCTTGGCATTTGAAGGGTATGCTTTACAGCATACATTTTGGACGAACATTACAGACTCTGGTTAAGCACCGCGAACAGATCCTCGCTCAAGTGGAAGGGAAGGGAAACGTACCAATCTTCCATTAATTACGCCTGAAGGTAAAAACGGACTGTGGAGAGAGTTTGGTCCTAAAGTTTTTTTTGGGGTCTTTGAGGAAGGATGCCTGGAGCTGGTGCACTGCTGCCTTCCAAAGCCTGGTGCGGCTTTTCAGTGCCTCACCTCAATAGGGAGCTGAGCGGACAAAAGTGAACAAAGGAGGTCTGTTTTGCCTGCCCCACTTGCTGGGCTGTTGTCTTGGCCCTTTTCAGCAAAGGAGGGGTGGGGGGAGCTGGGTCAAAGTTGAAGAACACTGAAAAGGAATTCAAGCTTCATGCCGAAGTTTGAATTATAGCTGTGGTTTGAGTGCCGAGTAGATTAGCAGGAATTGAAAATTTTGAATCCGCGAAGCCCAAGTGACAGATGGTGTTGGAACAGCATACACAGAGCTGGATGGAATGCCCGGGACATGGAGTGCCCAGGCAAGGCACTCGGTAAATATCCAGTTAACTGACAAAAGTTGTAAAACTGTAGGAAGTGCAGTTTGATGCTGTGTGCCCCACTAAGACATTGGGCTGTCTGAATTAGGGGAGGCGTCTGGCATGCGCTCAGATGCTGGTCCCCCCCTAATTGCATTGCAAATATTCTTCTGACTGTTCTGCTGCCCCCCTCTCCTATCTAGTGAAATAAATATAAAGACGCCCAGTCAGCGTCCCTTGTAAAAATGTCATTACAGTGCTTTGGTATTGACCACAGATAATTTTGGTAAATGGCAAATAAATCTGTCCCTGATATTGACCAATCAGTGCTTTTTCCTTTGTGAGTGAGTGTATTTATGAAGAGTGATTTCAGCGTTAATGGGAGTCCATCGTTATTATATTTGCTGTTGAAGTTTTTTAAGATGGTACACAGTTCCCCATTCAATTTGGAAGGCAGCATCTGCCTTAAAATAGCTCCGAAGGAGAAGCTGGCTGTGTGTATAACTAGAATAATAAGATAGCTACTGGGAAGTCAAGCTTATTGAAATGCAAGGGAAATCATTTAGAGTAACCACCACTTCCTGGTGTTCCGTAAAACTACAATTGGAAACATTTTTCTTTGGTGTCTTTGATTATTTAAATGACTGGATGACACAGTCTTTTGTTCTGATGGTTAGAAGGATGATGGTGAAAAGCCTTTTTTGTATACATTTAATACATTCAATTGAATAATTCTGTTAGGGAAATAACATTGACATGACAATCATGAATGAAATAGTAAAGTAAAAATTTTGAGATTATTAATACTATAATATAAACAAAAATGAGTATATTTCAGATTTGATTATAGAACTTATATCATATCTTGTATTTTATATAACTCATGCTATATAATTTGTATGCCTCACAGATTTTAAGGTAACTTGCATTTTAATAGTTGGGATAATAGTTGGAATAGGGTTGAAAAAGTCCATGGTTCTGTATATGTTTCTGGTAGTAGGTACCTCCTTGGTGTACAATCACAGTGGAAGGTAAACTAAATCAATGGTTTATTGATGACCTGGGACTGTGAGGGGACTCATTAAACAGCGGGGAAGGAGTGAGTTCACAGTCAGATCTATGTGCTCGGACTGGGGTTGGAAGAGCAGAGACTAGAGAGTGTGAAGGGTTCGAATGGAAGGAAGGCTCAGGTAGGTCATGAGAATTGTGACATCCCAGAGAAGTATCCTGTGGCAGAAGGAACCAGAGACATTTTAAATAACGAGGAGAAGAGTTCCCATTGTGGCGCAGCGGTAACAATCCGACTAGTAACCATGAGGTGGCGGGTTTGATCCCTGGCCTCACTCAGTGGGTTAGGGATCGGCATTGCCGTGAGCTGTAGTGTAGGTCTCACACTTGGCTCAGATCCTGCGTTGCTGTGGCTGTGGTGTAGGCTGGCAGCTGTAGCTTTGATTTGACCCTAGCCTGGGAACCTCCATAAGCCGTGGGTGTGGCCCTAAAAAGCAAAAAAAAAAAAGTGGAAGGACAGAGCATTGTAAAAGTAATAAAATCTGAAAGAGAAAGGGAGAAGAAAAAAAATTTTGTGGCTCTTGCTTGGCTAATGGAGACTAGTCTCCCTAGCATCCAATCTAAATATATAGATATTTAAATTTTTTATAACAATATATATAGTTGATTTGCAGTGTTGCATTAGTTTCAGCCATTACAGTTACACATATATATATACGTATATCTATTTGTTTTTTCCATTTTCTTCCATTATTTGTTATTACAAGATATTGAGTATGGTTTCCAGGGCCATATAGTAGGTCTTTGTTGGTTGTTTATTTTGTATATAGTAGTGTGTAACTGTTAAGCCCGAATTCCTAATGTATCCTTTTCCCCTTTCTAAATATTTTAAAAACTTTATTGTGATACTTTAGGCCATTGAAGTAACTTGACATCAGAGAAGAGAAATAACTCATAAATTACTCTGCAAATATGAAATATCATGGTCTACTGTTTGTGTTGAAAAGGAAGGCAATGGAAAGAATTGAGCAGGAGTCAAAGGTAAAGTTCTCTCAGCATAACACAGTTCAGTTCTTAATGAACCCAACTCCTTCTCTCCCACAATTTGTTCCTTTATCTATGGATAACTCTGGCTTGAGACAGATCCATGAGAATGTGAACTTGCCAAACACATTTGGGGTGATTAGTCATGTTGAACATGATTCTTCACTTTCCACAGGCTTATATAAGTGAGCTTCAAAGTTCAATTTAGGAATAGTTTTTCAGGGATGTCCACGTAGACAGAATAAGAAGGATGAGAGATACCAAGTGAAACCCTAGCAAATATGGTTAAGTGAAAATCAGTAAAGAGAAGGAAGTTCCCCTCTGGTGCTGCAGGTTAAGGATCCAGTATTACTACAGCTGTGGCTCTGGATACAGCTGTAGCACAGGTTTGATCCCTGGTCCCAGAAATTTTGCATGTTCCGTATTTGCTGTAGATAGCACTGAGAGGCAGTTCTCTAGTGAGAAAGGAATGCTGATAACGGAATAGTCATCCAGGTAATGCAGGCATTTTTGGCTTTGCTCATACTAGAATTCTCTGAGCTTTCCCCAAGTTTCTATGCCTGGAAACACAACCCTTGCTCTGTTCTGCTTGCAGCTTGAGCTGCATCTCTCATTATGCAGTGGTGTGTATACATGAATCCCTGTGTTTGATGAATGAATAAATGCAAGAAAGAATGACTGAATCCAGACTGCAAAATGTCAAATGGATCTTTGGTTGGAGAAAATTGGGGAATTTTGTCCCCAGCCCTGTTTGAAGACATAGACAAAGTCTAGACTATGGGAAATCTAACGTGCATAATTTCATGCCTGAAATTGTGTATGATTGTAATTTGCTTCCTGGATCTAAATTAGACACTCAAGCAGGCAGGTGAAATCACTCCATCCAGAAGGGTACCATTTTGGAAATTACCACTGTGGATCCCTAAATGACATTCTTGTGATCCCAAAGAGTTCCTTTGTAATTTTCTACCTTTACTGGCAGCAGATGCTTCTGGAGTTGCACAGGACTTTCTTTCCTTCACCATCTGAGGCTGGTGCTCGTCACTTCTCTCTGGAGGTCTCTGGATGGCTGCACGCTGATTGCGTTGAAGCACTTTCCGAGATTGCTTTCCACTCTCTGATTTTGAAGAAATCAGAACCTGAGGCACACAGGCCTGAAATGCAGAGTGGGAAAAGGCTAGTTGGGGAAACAGGAGAGCTCAGGCTGCAGCTTTGAAAATGGAACTTTCTCTCCAGTTTTGGTTGGTTTTTGAGTACCCCAGTCTGTACTTTGCTTTATATTCTGAGTTGTGAGTTTAGTTACAGGGTGAGCTTTCGTAACTGGTTAGTGAGTGATTGGGTTTGAAGCAGTGGGGCCATGTTTGAGAGACGTCTGGAGTGAAAATTTTCTTGAAATTTGTGATTAAATTTTGAGAAATACTGGGCTACTCTATATAGACTAGAAACTTCAGCATACTATATGGCTTTGAATAAGTCACTTAAGTACTTCTTTTCCTTTACCTGGAAAATGAAAACACAGATTTTCTCATCATCAACCCTGCCTCCTGAGAGTACGTCCCTAGGACTCACGATGATAAAAATGAAAGTGATAAGAGGCAACATCAGTCAATATTCTTGTTAGATTGTGTACCAGCCATGTTTTTCACTATAATGTTCTGCCTTATTTGCTTCAGAGATATGTGGATATCATACATCCTTGGCCACAACCATGTCTACTTGATTTGGAATAAAGGAGGTGATCTTATGCTGCAGCCTGAGAGGTGTTTCACAGAGGAACTTTTTTCAAAACACAAACTATATTCTTAACCTTCAACAAATGATAATTATGTATATGAAAGATTGAATCAATATGATTTAAAAAAGGTGTAAGTTCAGCAAGTACATTTTTTTCCTAGTTGTATTCAATGTCAATAATAGTCTTTCTAGATCTAATTGTGTTTTATTCCAAGCCATATTCTATTCAAATTTTCAAGAGGACAAGCACCTTCAACAAATAATAATATATATATATGAAAGTCAGTTTGAATCAATGATTAAAAAAAGGTGTAACTTCAGCAAGTACATTTTTTCCCCAGTTGTATTCAATGTCAGTGATAGTCTTTTGAGATCTAATTGTGTTTTATTCCAAGCCATATTCTATTCAAATTTTCAAGACGACAAGCAGTAATTTTTTGTGTCAGCCATGACTAACTAGCAACACCGCAAATCAATAAAGCATGAAACCATTTTAATATATTAAATTCATCCAGCTCACAAGCTGTGTACGCTTAGAGGCTTGATACAGAGAGAAACATGTACGGTGAGGCTTGCGAGCGGGTTTGTGTGTGTATCATTGTTTGTATTTACTCTGGGTCTTTGCACCTTGGAGAAGGGATAGATACTTGAAAATAATATCCACATAGCCACCATGGAAAACAGTAGGGAGGCTCCTAAAAGTTAGAACTAGAACTGCCTTATGATCCAGCATTTCCACTCCTGGGTATATACCCAGAGGAGATGAAAGCAGGATCCTGATTTATCTACACTCCCCATGTTCATTGCAGCACTATATACAATAGCCAAGACATGGAAACCACCTAACTGTCCATCAACAGAGGAGTGGGTAAGGAAGAGGTGGTACATATATACAATGGAATATTAGCCACGAGAAGGAAGTAAATCCTGCCATTTGTGACAACGTGGATGAATCTGGAGGGCATTATGCTAAGTGAAATAAGCCAGAGAGAGGAAGACAAGTACTGCATGGTATGACTAACATGTAGAATCTAAAAAAAAAAGAAAAAAAAATTGTAGAAACAGAGTAGAAAGTAGTTACCAGGATCTGGGTATGGGGGAAATAGGGAGAGGCTGGTGAAAGGGAACAGTCTTTTAGCTAAAAGATGAATGGAATCTGAGGCTCTAATGTATAACATGCTGACTATAGTTGATATTACTGTGTTGCATCTAAGAGAGTAAGACTTAAATGTTCTCATAAAAAATATGTGATGTGATGAATGTGTTAATTGATCCTTTCACAGTGTACACATATATCAAGTCACCATGATGCATGCTTAAATATCTTACAGTTTAATTTATATATCTCAGTAAAGCTGAAAAAACGGTAGTTATTATTCATCTGGGTATAGACGCAGAGCTTTAGAAAGGAAGAAAGGTGTATTATGGGTCAGAGCCATCCCCTCAGATTCATATGTTGAAGTCCTAATCGTTGGTACCACAGAATATGACTTTATTTGGAGACAGGGTCTACAGTTAAAATGAGGTCATTAGAGTGGGCCCTAATTCATGAGAAGTGTCTTCTTAGGAAGAGGAAATTTGGAGGCAGGTACAGTGGGAGAGGCTTTCATAGAGATGAAGGCAGAAACCTTCCAAGCCAAGGAATACCCAAGATTGCCAGTAAAGCATCAGAAGCAAGGTGCTCAGGAAGAACCCACCCTACTGACGCCTTGATTTTGAACTCCTAACCTTCAGAACTGTGAGACCATAAATATCGGTCTTTTCAGCCACCCAGTGTATGTGGAAACCCACACAGGATGCAATAATGTCACCTGTTTCTAAGTTTATCCCTTACAAAAAGAAAGTATGAAAATATAGTCCCTTCACAGCTCTGTGTTGTATGTCTGAATCTCTGCCTCTTGGAGTCTACTTTGTATACCTAAGAAGTGTATGTATAGAAATTTGTTATTTAGGGAGTTCCCTTGTGGCCGAGTGGGTTAAGGATCTGGCATTTTCACTGCAGTTGCTGGATGGCTGCTGTGGTGCAGGTTTGATCCCTAGCCTGAGAATTTCCATATGCCTTGGGTGCAGCGAAAATAAGTTACTTAGAAAGGCTCTGTACTTTGAATTAAAGCACCGAAAGACTGGGAGTGGTGAGGGGAGTGTTCACTTTATTAACTGGACACATGTATGAAGTTGGTAGTTTCATCAGTCGATCACTCTTTGAGGTTGTAATCGAGTCTGACTTGGCTGCCTTTTTTCAAGTATAAATTGTCCTCATTTGGGAACTTCAGCGGGCGTATTTTGAGGAAGTCTCTGCAGTTGTCTCTTGATTTGAAAAATGGTATGGTTGCTGGTATCTCCTCCTGCTGAGGAAAGGGAAGGCCTGGGTGAGTCACCAGCCTACTATGTGGATGCTGCTTCAGAGGGCCGCGCTGTGGACAGTTGTGCAGCTAACTGTAATCAGGCAGCACTGTTGTCTGTTTGAGGCAGCGGGATTGTCAAGTGCTTTTAATTAGTTCAAATCTTAGTTGGAATGGATTGGAAACTCTGAAGCCATTTTCTTTTTCTTTTTTTTTTTTTGTCTTTTTAGGGCCACACCCGAGGCATATGGAAGTTCCCAGGCTAGGGGTCCAATCAGAGCTGCAGCTGCCAGCCTACACCACAGCCACAGCAGTGTGGTATCCGAGCCACATCTGTGGCCTGTACCACAGCTCACGGCAATGCTGGATCCTTAACCTGCTGAGCAAGGCTAGGGATCGAACTCATGTCCTCATGGGTATTTGTTGCATTAGTTACGGCTGAGCCACAGCGTGAACTCCTGAAGCCATTTTAGCTGGTTCTTAATGACGTCTGCCCACTCGATGTGAATTCTTCATTTCCACCAGCAACAGGCTTTGTCTGTCCTAGTTGGTGAGTTTCTTCATGGCCCTGACCCTAATTCCTCATGTCATGTGTACGGCATTTAATGAGCTGCCACATCCCATAGAAGGGCCCAGTTGTTTAGATAATATCAGTGAGATAATTTGGTAGGAAGTTTCTTGGGATGAGCACCAAGGACTTTGAAAGCTCTGAGTTTGTGGGATTCAGCCATTCCATTTTAATATGTAAACCATTTGCCAGTTGGCGGTTTCTTCCTGGTGATAATGTTCTTCCTTTGCTATAGCCTTGAGTGAGGAGGGACTAATGAAAACCCACCAGCATCCAGCAGGAAATAATTTGGAAAACAGAGCTGTTTCAGTTTTGCAGATTCTTTCTCACAGATTCTCTTTTCCATGCAGGGCAATGAGGTGCAAATTGATGGAGAGAAATGTCCAAGGCTTTGAAGGAGCAGAAGGCAAGCAGTGGTTTGTTTCTGACAAATCACTCTCCCGATATAAATCCTTTAGGACTTTTAAATATTTGCCTTGAAAGATAGTTTTGTGAAGGTGGTTTGCAAGATTTATGCGAACCGTTGTAACATTTGGTGTTGACCGCAGTTTATTTGCAGATATATTAATGTGGGGCTAGCAGTGCCAGTTCCAGGATAAATGACCAGCCTTCGATCCATTTTTGTTGTTTTGAATTGTTTGGTTGCACTAAACCCACATTTTAAAATTTTATGTGCAAGACCACACTCTCCTTATTTCCAACTCTGGACAAGCAGAGCGCATCTTGGGAAAGCAGTTAACGGTCAGGAAAAATGGACAGGGCTTTGCTCTGCTCATCGTCCATCTGCGCATCATTTCAGCCCTCCCCCCCTCCTCAGTCCCCTCTGTGGTTAGGAGTAGGGCCTCCTGCCATGAATATGCGTGTGTCACACACCTGTGACCGAGAGAGCCGCCATCAAGGAATGGCAGGGTATCAGTTACTTGAAATGGATGACTTGGAACAGCTGCAGTCTGTGGTCCACCGGGCTCCCTGCCCTGCCCGACAGCTGCAACTCGCATCCTGCCATCACACTGCCTTCGCCACCTCCAGCCAAAAAAGGGGCGGAGCCTCCCCATCCTGCGGCATTGCTTCCTGGGCAGCCTGAGCCTGAAGTGGTATGGCTAAAGATGCTTCTCTGAATTTTAGGATGTGAAGGCACAATGATTTTCAACTTTTTGCTATTATTACATAACAATAGTCCATGACACTTGGTGGTTCCTTATCTATATGGAGCACCTTAACGTGAATTTTCTCATTTATTTTCTTGAAGTTCAAAATTCTTTTAATTTTACCATTATATCGAAGTATAATTGACATTTTAAAAAAGCTGAAGTAGAGCTGGTCTTCAGTGTTATACAGAAAATATTGTACAGGTGTAAAACAAAGTGATTCAGATTAAATGTGTATATATATGTATACATATATACTTATAATCATCTCATTTAATCTTCACAACAACCTTTTATATCAGAGGCCAGCAAAGTCTTCCTGTGAAGGGCCAGATAATAAAATTTTGGACTTTGTAGGCCGTAGTCTCTCCCTGAGCGGTCATCGACAATATTTAAATGAGTGGGCATTTCCACGTTCCCATAAAACTTTCTTTACAAAAATAGGCAGTGGGCCAGATCTGGGTCATAGTTTGCCCACTGCTGCTTTATGTTATTATACCTATTTTATAAATGAAGAAACTGAGGCTTAGGGGGTTTAGGTTAGTGGATCAAAAGAGCAGGACTGTTGAGTTGCAGAACTGGGATTCTAACCCAAGAAGTCCGACCCCTATCCCATAGGTTTACCTCTTAAGAGCTATGTTATCCTGCTTGGAGGAATGACAAGGAATAGAATTTTAGTTTCTGAATGATGTGAAGTATAGATTATATATTATATAGATTATAGATTATGACCCCAACTTCTATGAGAAACCTTCATTTCCCCTAGAAACCTTGTGTGGGAAGAGCATCATTTTGTGTCCTGAAGATGGTGCTCAGTAAATACAGATGTCCTAATGATGGGACTGTGTCCTCGAATAATTGAATAAAGCTTTTAAGATTTCCAAATAACCTCATGTTGCGGTCATTTTCATCAGTAGGATTGCAGATGGCAAATTATCCTAATTTAAAAAAAATATGTCAATTACTGCTTAAAAAAAATCTTTGTAGGGCCTCACCTGCAGCATATGAAAGTTCCCACGCTAGGGGTCGAATTGGAGCTGCAGCTGCCAGCCTACACCACAGCCACAGTAATGTCAGATCTGAGCTGCGTCTGCGACCTACACCACCACTCATGGCAACGAGCGAGGCCAGGGATTGAACCCAAGTCCCTTGGGTTCGTTACCACCGAGCCAAAACAGGGACTCCTGTAAATTATTACTTTTTAAAATCTGCTTATACATTGGTGGTCCATGTGTTATAGTAAAATAACTTTAGCACATTCCTGAGAAAGATTATTATTTTTAAAAAAGGAAATTATACAGAAGAGTTTCTTCCACGTTCAATAAGCCCTAGAAGGAGAGTTCTAAGCAGCTTTTGTTTTCTGGGATAGGCAGCTCCTTTTGTATTTTATTTCCATGGTAACAATTAAGTTTTGACTTGAGAACAACACACCTTCAAGATAACCATCCAGCTGACGTGGTTGGGCATCTCCTTGGGGAAGGTGTAATGCTTCATGGCGTCGAGTCAGTACCTGCAGTAGAATTACACAGGCTTGCTGTGTTTTTTTATGCATCAGACTCTTATTTAAAGTCTGAAGGTTCTCAGAATAGAGTGAAGTTAGGAAACATTTAGTTTTAGGCAGCCTTCAGCACATGCAAAATACCACAAGTGGCCAGACTTCAAAGACGTTCCCTGAACACCAGAAAGAGTTCCAGAACTCACAGTTCCTGACCTCTGGGTGAACGAAACTTTAGGAAGTATGCAGCTGGCAGAATGGAAGCTTCATGTGACTAAACATTGTTGCTTGTACTTTGTTTGCGGGAAACTCAAAATGGGACCACTCCCTGGTGGAGAAATTAGAGAGTGGAAAGTCTTCTGGGGAGTTAACCCTATTCTCTTTGGAAATCTGAAGTCTTTGACTTCAGTGTGTCTCCATTCATTACTAAGAAAGCTGACAGTGAAATAAAACCCAACCAGTGGAAAAGTTGATGTAAAGTGGTTACTGTGAATTTACTGGTTTAACAAATTATAAAGGGCATGATGGATCAGTGCAAATTTTTTTCTGTTGAATCATATCCTAGAAAAGATAGCCCTAGGCTTTAATTAATGAAAAAAAAAGTAGCCCAAATAAAAAATGCAATTATGGTACTATGGACAACTTTCTATTTTTCATGACTTTTTTTTTTTTACAGCATTGAAGTATAATTTACATGCCATAAAATCTACCCATAGTAAGTATACAACTCAGTGGGTTTAAAAATAAATTTATAGGAGTTTCCGTTGTGCCTCAGCAGAAACGAATCTGACTAGCAACAATGAGGACACGGGTTCAATCCGTGGCCTCGCTCAGTGGATTAAGAATCTGGCGTTGCCACAGATGTGGCTCAGATCTGGCGTTGCTTGTGGCTGTGGTGTGTGTCCACGGCTACAGCTCCAATTCGACCCCTAGTCTGGGAATCTCCCAATGCCGCAGGTGCAGCCCTAAAAAAAGACCAAAAAAAATTTATAAATTGTGCAACTGTGGTAAGCATATTTCTGATTGGCTTCTAAGATTCTTTCCCCTGGTATACATACTTTGTACAACACCTTTTTTAAAGTGGGAGTAGGGCTGGTGAATATGATGGGGCGGCACTCCCATTATTAAGTTATAGTATATGACAGAGATGAAGGGATTTTGCAGATGTAGTTGAGGTCCCAAGTCAGTCATTTATGAGTTAATGGAAGGGGAGCTGATCCTGGCTGGCCTTATGTCATCAGGTGTAAGCCCCTAAAAGGGGGACGATTATAGAAGAGACACTCTCTCATTGTCCTTGAAGAAGGTTATATCTGCATTGTGAATTACTTATGGAGAAGAGTGGCTACAGTCCTTCAACCGCAAGTAACTGAGTTCTGCAACAACCTGGAGTGCGTTTGGAAGGGGAGTGTGTTTGGAAGTGGGCTCTGAGCTCCAGATGAGACAGCAACATGACTAACATCTTGATAGACTCAGTTTAGCTGTGCCTGGACTTCTCACCTGTGAGAAACTGAGATAATGAATGTGTGTTGTTCTAAGTATCTAGATTAGTGGTAACTTCTTGTGTAGCATGGGAAACTGAGCCCGCAATCCAGTTGTGAATATTTTCAGCACTTCCCCCAAATTTACTTGAAGCCATTTGCTATTAAACTCTTCTCCCAGTCTAAGACAACCACTGATCTCCTTTCTTTCTCTACAGATTTGCATTGTCTGGACATTTCATATTAATGGAATTGTACAATGTGGGATCTTTTGTGTCTGGCTCCTTTCGTTTAGCATAATGTTTTGGAGGTTCCTCCATGTGTCAGTGGTATTCCACTGTATTGAGATACCACGTTGTGTTTATATATTCAGTCGAACATTTGGATTGTTTCCAGTTTGGGGCAATTATGAATAGTGCTGCTGTGAACATTAGTATATAAGTCTTTGTACTGATGTTTTTGTTTCTTTGAGGTACTTAGGAGTGGAATTGCTGTGTTTTATGTTATATTTATGTTTAACTATTTAAGACACTGCTAAATTCTTTTCTAGAATGGCAGTATCATTTTACTTTCTCATCAGCAGTGTATGAAGATTCCAGTCTCTTGACATCCTTACTGGTCTGTTTTATTATGGCCATTCTAATGGGTGTGTAGAGGTATTTCATTGTTGTTTTACTTGCATTTCCATAATGACTAATAATATTGAGCATCTTCTAATGAACTTGTTAGCCATTGATACTTTTGGTGAAAGGTCTGTTGAAGTGTTTTGCCAATTTTTTTTTGCTTGAGCCCTTTATTTTATTATTGAAAGTAAGAGTTAAAAAAATATTTTCTGGATAGAAGAACCTTATAAGGATGTGGTTTTCAAATATTTTCTCCCATTTTGTGAGTTGAATTTTCACTTTGTTGATGGTGCCCTTTGAAGCACAAAATTTTTAATTTTGATAAAATTCAATGTTTGTTTTTTTCTTTTGTTGCTTTTACTGTTGGTGTTACATTTAAGAATTTATTTCTTAACCCAGGGTCACAAAGATTTATTCCTATGTTTTCTTCTAAGAGTTTTTATTTAGACCTTAAATTTAGCTTGATCTATTTTGTGTTGATTTTTGTACATAGTGTAAGTTAAAGGTCTAAGTTCTTTATTTTATTTTGCATATGGGTATCCAGTTGTCCTAGCATCATTTGTTGAGAAGACAGTCCTTTTCTCATTGAAGTAACTTGGCAACTTTATTAAGAGTGAATTGATTATAAATGTAAGGAGTTATTCATGGACTTGCAATTATGTTCCATTGATCTGTCTGTCCTTATGCCAGTGCCATCCTGTTTTAATGTCTGTAGCTTATAGTAACTTTCAAAACTAAGTAGTATAAATCCTTCAACTTTTCTTCTGCTTTACTTACAGCCCATACATTTTCCACTTTAGTTTCATTCCTTAAATTTTGATATTATTGATTTGGTTGTGTTTATGTATAACATTTATTTCCTGTTTGTTTTATTTCATACTTGTTTCACTGAATGTCCTGTACTGATTTTTTTTGTGCTAAGCAGTTTTTAAAGTATTAATTCCTCCATTGAAGCTTTTACTTGTGGGTTTTTTTTTTTTTTTTTTTTTTTTTTTTTTTTTTTTTTTTTTTTTTTTTTTTTTTTTTTTTTTTTTTTTTTTTTTTTTTTTTTTTTTTTTTTTTTTTTTTTTTTTTTTTTTTTTTTTTTTTTTTTTTTTTTCTTTTTAGGGCTGCTTTTGCGGTGTTTGGAAGTTCCCAGGCTAGGGGTTGAATCAGAGCTGCAACTGCCAGCCTACACCACAGCAGTGCCAGATCCGAGCCATGTTTGCGACCTACGCCACAGCTCAGAGCAATGCCAGATTGTTAATTCACTGAATGAGGCCAGGGACCAAACCCACAGCTTCATGGATACAAGTCGGGTTCTTAACCTGCTAAGCCACAACAGGAAGTTGGACTTTTTCTTGAATCATTAAGATACATGTATCTTATCCTGCTCTGCTTCAGAATAAAGCTAACTTACTTTGAGTAAAATGTATAAACTTTGCTTCAAAGTAAACTCCTTTTCCTATTTCCTCCTTTGTGCTATTGTTATCATTTAGATTATCTTTTATATTTATATGTGTTATAAACTCATTCATTGGTGTAGTTATTGCTTCATAAAATCTTTGTTTACCTGGAAATATCTTTTTTTCTGTTTTGGTTCTAAAAAACAATTTTGTGGAATATATTTTTGGTTGAGTTTTTTTTTCTTTTGGCACTTTATGTGTTCTGCAGCCTTTAGGTCTCTATCGTTTCTGATAAGAAGTCACTGTTGTCATTCAATTGTTGTTTCACTGTAAGTGATGAATCATTTTTCCTCTTGCTGCCTCTTTGCTTTTGATTTTTAAAAGTTTGATCATGATGTTCTTAGATATAGAACTCTTTGTGTTTTCCTACTTATGGTTCATTGAACTTCTTAGCTATGTACATTAATGTTTCATCAAAGTTGAGAAGTCTTTGGCTGTTACTTCTTCAGATATTTTCTTCTCCCCACCCCCTTTTGGAACCACCTTACATTTATGTAGGTATGCTTGATGTTGTCTCACAGGTATCTGAGATACTACTTGTTTTTCTTTATCCTTCTTTCTATTCTTCAGATTGAATGATTTCTGTTGACTAGTTTTGTGTTCACTGATTCTTTCTTCTACCTTCTCAAATTTGCTATAGACATGTCTCCAGTGACATTTTTACTACAGATATTGAACTTATAAACTCCAAAATGCCCCTTTGATTCTTATTTTAATTTCCTTATTTTATTGAGTCTATCTGTTAGTTGATTGTCATCATGTTTTCCTTTGTTTTTTCGACATGATTTCTTTAGTTTTTGAACATGTTTATAATAGCTGCTTTGAAGTCTTTGTATGCCTAGTCCAACTTTTAGGACCACATAGGAGCATTTTCTGTTGGTATTTTTTCTCCCCATGTATATGGATCATACTTTTTTTTTCTTTGTATGTCATATTTTTGTTTATAATGTTGAATTTTATTTTTGAATGAATAGTAGCAGTGGTAGATTCTGTTTTTTTTTTTCCCCTCTGAGGAATTTGTAGTTGTTTATTTGTTCAGTAACTTATCTGTATTAAATCTGTGAATGTTTCCCTTGCAATGTATGACTGCTGATTTATCTACTCAGTTTCTTTTTATTTAGGAACATTTTTTAACCTGGCTTCTTAGTGTTTGCTCTTGTGTCTGTACGGCTTAACAGTAAGCCGATGATTGGTCAGAAGCTGTGCTCAGGCATCTCCAGTCAATAAGGATTCTACCTTCTGCTGATGAATTTATCTGTGCCTTGGGAATGCATTCAAACATTGTGCTATTTTCAAGTCTTACCTCAGCTTTTACATTCTGCTGGACCCCCTTTTGTCTGCCGTGTGGATTTACGAGCTCCTTTGGCCATGGATGTGTGAGTAGCTCTGGTCTCTGCCATGAATTTGCACAGCCTTCACCAACCTGGTATGTATGAAGGGCTTTTTCTAGCCTCCATATGTCTGATTCTGCTGGATTCCTTGTTAAATCCCTGTGGAGTTCACCAGTTCATTTATTCTTTGCTGTAGACAGGACTTGAACCTTAGGCTGTCCAAACTGTTAGTACGCCTTTCACTTTCCAGTAGGAACTTCCACTTTAATTGTGAATGCTCCTATCAAGTGAGCCTATTCTGGAGGGTGCAGTGGAGCTGCTGATTTTCAGTCATATCTGCGTTGGTTGAATGAATTACCTCAACAGCCAGTGTGGGGAGTGGGGGCATAGGATGACAGCAGATCCAGGCAACCACAGTGCCACAGACTCACTCTGCTAACCCTGAGTTCAGTAAGATGTCGAGAATAAATGCTCTGATTATTGTCTGCCTTGGGTCACTTTCCAGAGCACTGAAATCCTCAAAAAATGTGTTTTTTTTGGTTGGTTTTCTCCAGTTTTTAAGTTGCTTTATGGGAAGAGAATTTGTCAGCCTTCTCACTGTCCTCATCATAACTGCCTGTTTGTTTTTTGAAGGCTCATTCATCAAAATGAATGGACCCTGGGGTAATTTCAAGACACTTATGTGGCCCCATTATTTAAAGAATAGATGTGTTTCTAAATGCACTTTTATAGATATGGTAGATGTGGAATAGAGATTAAAGGACTTTAATGTAGATAGATGTGGGGTCAAGCCCAACTTTGCTGTTTGCTACTACTTATATAACTTTAGGAGTTCCCTTTGTGGCTCAGTGGTTAACGAATCCGACTAAGAACCATGAGGTTGCGGGTTCGATCCCTGGCCTTGCTCAGGGGGTTAAGGATCCGGCGTTGCCGTGAGCTGTGGTGAAGGTTGCAGACGCGGCTCGGATCCCGCATTGCTGTGGCTGTGGCGAAGGCCGGCAGCTACAGCTCCTGTTAGACCCCTAGCCTGGGAACCTCCATATGCCGCGGGTGCGCCCTAGAAAAGGCAAAAAGACAAAAAAAAAAAAAACAAAAAACTTTAGACTAGTTGTTCTGGGAACCTCAATTTCTTCATTAATACAATAGGGATTATAGTATCTTATAATACAGTTTTGAGGATTAACTGAGATCATTAAAAATACTGAGGACAGGGCTTAGTACATAAGTAAAATCCCAATAAACACCAGTTCCCCATGTGAAGAGTTGGCACGTGATTAACATTGAATTTTATGGAATAGATTTTTTTTTTCTTTTAAAGAATGAGACTCTGGCACCTTTTTTTTTTTTTTTTTTTTAACAATTGGAAAATTAGACTGTTAGAAGACAGGGACTGGAACTGAGTCACCAAAGAGCAGAAAGCAGGGAGAGACAAACTTATTAAAGGATACTAAATGAAGATGTGTAGAAATATATAGAAATGCTGATGAGATGGACATCGGATTGAAAAGAACAGAGAATCTACACAAAGAAGAGGGACCAGTAGTAAATCTCTGCCATTAGGTCTTTAGGTCAGCCAGGATGGAGGGACGCTGGTAACAAGGGCTGATTTCCATCTTTGTCTTCTTAGAGTGGCCTTAGAGCTTGCTGTGCTCATGGCTGGTACTCTGACATGACCACCTTGGGAGGTAGCTTCTACCCTGTACCTTCCTTCTCATTCCAGAATGGGTCTCTAGGTGTAGGCTGTTAATGAAGTTCTCACCCATGTTGACCTCCACATGAGCCCCAAGGATGAAGAGTGACACCATATTCAGAGGCCACCCCGTCACATTCCTAGCTTCTTTCCCCACAGAGAAAGAAGGATTCATTGATCAACTCTATGGTTACCATGGAAATACTGACACTTTGATACAGGGAAACTGAGAAGTGAACCATCTCACTTTAGTGATGAGAACTAAGGCCCAGAGAGTGCCTCTGACTTGCCCAAGCTCACAGAGTAGTTATGTGGCAGAGCCAGCCTTGAGGTAGCTCATTTAGGATGGGCCTAACTGCTTGGGCTTTCACAGTGTTTATCAGCAGGTCTACACGCTGATGAGAGGCATGCAGGATGTTGACTTTAAGGCTCAGTAAGGTTTTTCCTCTCCAACAAAAAGCACATTCAGGGCAGGATGCCTGTTTGTCCAGGAAGTAGACTAGTGAATTTTAGAAGGATTTTCAACAAAGATTGGAACAAAAAGTATTCAGATAGTTAAAACTCAGTAGACTGCCTGGTTCCCTGGATAGGCTAACTTAGAAGAGAATTATAGTGTGTCTCTGACCCAGTGAGTAGACAGTAAATGTGACTGACTGAGGTTGCTCAGATGCCAGCGTGTTGAAGGGATTAGAATGTGGGTTGAATTGAATGTGCATTAGAACAGCAGGTCAAGGATCAAGTGCTAACATGTAACTACCCACCTCTCTCCCCCAGATAATAAATAACATTGAATTTACCCTTTCTCCCATTCCCTGAGCAGTCTATTCTATTTCTTAAGCCTAAGAAAAGGCATGTATAGACTGCTAGTATGTATCCCAAGGAAATCCTCCATGGTCTTTATAGTTCTTATGCTGGGTCAGCCAGCACTCATTCCCTGGTCTGTGGTTATTGGTTACTGGCTTCTGCTATGCTTCTCCTTGAGTCCAGTTGTTCCACAAGGGGTGAGAGACTCAAAGGCCAAGTGGATATGTCTCCTTTGCTTCTCAAGCTTTAGTGTGTGCCTGAATCACCTGGGGATGTTCTTTCAATACTTCAGATTCAACAGGTCTAGGGTAGGACCTGTGATTCTGCCTTCCTAATAAGCTCTTAGATGTTGAGAATGCTGCTGGTCCCCAAGCCACACTTTGGATACCAAAGTTCTAGACCTCACTCCCAGTACCTAGGGACCCTACAATTCCCTGTCCAAAGAACTAAAGCCTCTACCCAAGATCAGAGTGGGTTTCTGAGGACAGACTGCTCATGAATGTACCAGGCATGGGTTATCCGCATTAGGACACCTAGATGGTCCGTGAGCCGGACCTTGTGGGTTCTCTGTGCAGGGCAGAGAGGAACCAACAGCACATCTTTACCCCATGGCGTAGTTGGGTATGAGGGCTTCAGCACCTAGAACCCTGAGGAATAGATCAGGGGTTGGCTGTGTGTGTGTTCTTGGTGGGGTGGAGAGAACAGGGTTGGAAGACAAGACTGGGACTTTCAGGCTGGATGCTGTACACAGGAGTGTAAGGCTGTTTATGCTGTGGGACTGAGATGGGGTGGGAAGAGAAGGAAACCTCCAGTTGTGTTCTTGTTCCAGCTTGAGAGTAGACCTGTTTGTCGGTGTTCTGAGAAAGATTTGGTTAAAATTATTTTATTAAAATTCTGTTTCATTATTATACTTTTTATTATTTTATCTCTGAACCTAAATAGACAGATCGTGTTTTCTTTTTCTTTTCTTTTTTTTTTCCATGTCATTATGCAATCCGCAAGAATGCTTTCATTTCTCTTTCATGGTGCACACTGAATACTGAAGTATATCAACAAATTTTTAACGAGTTCAGTCACTGTGTTTTTGACAGTTCTGAGAATCCTCCATTTTTCTATTTGGCTACTTAATGCTGGTGCAAAGATTTGTCTTATGCTCAGTGTTTGGTGGAAATTGATGGTCTTGCTATATCAGTTCTTTGAATAAGAATAAGCATATCACTAGGCCTAATGGATTCTAATGTTGTCTGAAAAACCAGTGGAAATAGCCAGTAATTGCCATTAGTTGCATTTTTAGTGATGCAAATAGAGGATCAATGCCATTAACCCTTTTTCATTCCTTTTTTTTTTACAGACTTTTAAAAGAGTGGTTTTAGGTTTACAACAAAATTGAGAGGAAGGTGTAGAGATTTCCAGTTTACCTCCCTACCTCTACACATGCATAGCCTCACCATTTATCAGCATCACTCATCAGAGTGGTACATTTTTTACCAAGGATGGAACAATTTTGACAGAGTCTAATCCACCCAAAGTCTTTTGTTTACCTTAGGGTTCACTCTTGGTGTGGACCCTTGGTACTTTCTGTGGACTTGGACAAGCATCTAATGACATGTATTCATCATTATCATATCACACAGTATTTTCACTGCCCTGAACATCCAAGGGGCTCTGCCTGTTCATCCCACCCCTCACATCCCCAGCAGCCACCTATCTTTTTTATTGTCTCCATAGTCTAGCCTTTTCCAGAATGTTCTATAGGTGGAACCCTATAGTATGTAGCTTTTTCAGATTGGCTTCTTCCACTTAGTAATAGACATTTAAGGCCCCTCCATGTCTTTTCATGGCTTGCTAGCTTATTTCTTTTTAGCACTGAATACTGTTCCGTTGTCTGGACATACCACAGTTTCTTTATCCTTTCACCTACTGAAGAACATTTTGGTTGCATTTCAAGTGATGGTGATTATGCGTAAAGCTGCTGTAAGTATTGGTGTGTAGGTTTCTGTGTGGACATAGTTTTCAGTTCCTTTGAGTAAGTACCAAGCAGTGTGTGTTATTAATAGATTGTATGGTAAGACTTTCTTTCTTATTCTTTTCTAAAATTTGTGGAAAAGCTGATTTATGATAAAGATTAATGTTTGAGACATTAAACATTCTGTAAACACTGTACACACAAAACAGTATTCTTTTTTTAAGATAATACTTTTATTTACTTTCAGTGTAAAGGATTTTTTTGCCCTCGCTAAAATATATAACAAAATCTTATACAATGCAACATTTAGTAATAATATATTTACTAAGAACAGTGTGATTTAATGTGTTTCATTCAAAACAGCATTCTAAACAGATTTATCAACCGAACCCTGAGGATCCACTAAAATTCTAAATATCTTTCTTAGCAGCACCTCCCCTTGCCTGTCTCCTTCTCTCCCTTGCTAGCTCTCTGCCCAAACTTGGAGTCAGACCTTAACTTCCAAATTGCCCCTCTAGTCCAAGAAGTGCCAGATATCTAAAACAGCTCAGATCACTCGAGCTAAGGTACTTTAACTGCCACCTCTTGATTTGGCTTAGTATGGCCCCGAAGAGATCTTTTAAAACTAACATTTGATAATATTACCTTGCCCAGATTTTAGTGATGCTTTTTTCCCACCGTCCTGTGAGTTTCATGCTACTCTTCTAGCCTGTTCTTTTGACAGGAATTATGAGTCAAAACTCAAGACAGTAGCCAATTGTTGAGATGCCACAGCCATTGGCCACAGTGCCACGCAAGATCTGAGTTTCCCACACACAATGTGGATGTCACAAAGCGAGTGCTTATGTTGGCAGACCAGTCAGACCCCATGGCAACGGAAATAGCACAAGCCGGTGGAAAGAGCACTGGGCGAAGAGTCAGGAGGCTTGGCTGGGGTTCATTCTGCCATGGATGATTATGACCTTGGGCAAGGCAGGCATTTTCCCCATTGACAGAAACAGTCCCCTCTTCTCAGGATTATTGCTGAGATAAAATGAGATAATAAGTCAGAGTGACTTGAGAAAGTGAAAAATGGTGGTAAATATTAGCACTTGTTCTTTATTCATTCAACAATCATGGGCATGCCAGGCGCGGCTTATCCCCATTAGGACACCTAGATGGTCCATGAGCTGGACCTTGTGGGTTCTCAGTGGAAGGGAGAGAGGAACCAGCAGCACATCCTTACCCTACGGCGTGGTGAGGTGTTAGAGCTTCCGCGGCTGAGAAAGGCTGTTAGAGCGAGAATAAAGGTGGCCTGGCGAACTCTGCCAGGGCAGTTGTTGAGTTCATTCAGGAGATGGTGGGGTTTGAGCTGGCTCTTTGTAAATGAGCAGTCTGTGCGACTACCGGGGTGAAAGGGTGTACTAGGCGGAAGGGCCAGCACGGTCAAAGGCATAGAGGTGTGAGTGTGTGACAGATCATCATCTGCTTAAAATTTACCCACGGGAGTTCCTGCTGTGGAGCATTGGGATAGGCAGTGCCTCAGGGGTGCTGGGTTGTAGGTTTGATCCCCAGCCCAGCACAGTGAGGTAAGGATCCGGCATTGCTCCAGCTGCAGCATAGGTCACAAGTGCTGCTTGGATCAGATTCCTGGCCCAGTAACTCCGTGTTCTGCCGGGCAGCCAAAAAAGAAAAAAAAAATTGACCCACAGGTAGTCACAAAGTACCTACTACTTTCCTCTTGGCGCAGCTAAGAGCTGGGGAAATAATAATGAATAAAATGGTCTTTGTGCCTATCTGCTTTTGATGTATCTGTTCATTGTGTTAGTTTCCTGTTGCTGCTGTAACAAGTTACCACAAACTTGGTGGCTTAAAACAACATGGTGGTATTACCTTGTATTTCTGCGGGGTCAGACGTCCCCTAAGCCTAACCCCTTTTTTATGGCGAACCTGTGCCACAGCAGTGGCCTGAGCTGTTGCAGTGACAACACTGGATCCTAAACCACTAGGCCACCTGCAGAATCCTTTCCACCTTTCAAAAATACTACATGATGCGCTTATTTAATCTGTTTTCCCCAAGTAGAAATTTAAGCTTCCAAACCCCGGAGATTTTTGCATCCCCCATACATATTAGGTTTCCTAGTAAGTATCTGTTGAATGAATACGTGAAAAAAGTCACTGTGTGCCACGGAGGAATGTATCTATGTGAGGAAACAGGATGGACACCATCTTGGATTGTTTGCAACTTAAGTAGTTTTCCTATCTTTAGTTGGGAGAATCATAAAAGGTCTGCAATGAGGGGAAATAGAAATGATCTCAGGTGTTTCTTCTGTGTGGGGAATGTGTATTTGAAAAACGAACATCGGGTGAAAGGAGCCATCTTCTCATTGACCCCCTGGTCTTGTTTTACAATTCAAAATCTAAAATATTAAATGTTGCTAATTGAGTACCAGTAACTAAATGACTGAGTGAGCAAAACGACGCTGCCAAGGAGCCAATGAGTTTCCTCTTTATATAGTCTGGAGAACTCAGTTGCTTGATAATCTGTAGAACCCTTTTTTCAAAGAAAAAAAAAGGAAATAAAATTTTCGGTCAAGGAAGTTTCCTCTGCCGTTCAGTAGTTAGCGAACCCGACTAGGATCCGTGAGGATGTGGGTTTAATTCCCTGGCCTTGCTCAGTGGGTTAAGGATCCAGCGTTGCCGTGAGCTGTGGTGTAGGTTGCAGACGTGGCTCAGATCTGGCATTGCTGTGGGTGTGGCATAGGCTGGCAGCTGTAGCTCCAAGTCCCCCCCAGCCTGAGAATCTCCATGTGCTGCAAGTGCAGCCCTAAAAAGCAAAAAAAAAAAAAAAAAAAAATAATGATATTAACATAATAATAAGGTCAAAATAGCATAATTCTACTTTTCTTCTTAGTCTTTGTCTTTGCCATGTGTAATTGTAAAAGGAAAAAAAAAGTGGCACATATTCTAGCCTGTCAAGAAATGCCTACTCTTCTCTTCTGCCAACCAAGAAGGAGCTGAACAATAGGCAATAGGTGTAAATGGTGTGAGATGGATGAGAAAGAAAGAGAATGAAAAATTTTAAAGTCTGAAAGTAAAGGAATTCTATACTATTTCAAACATGCTTATTGAAGACCACATAAAATTCTTTATATTGACTTCAAGGACAGTGTCTGTAAAAGCAATTGTTTCTGGTGTATGGCACATTTCCCCTCAGAGAGGGGCCCCGTCTCATGAGCCGGTCACAGTGAGTGAAGATCTTGTTACCTGGTTCTGTTTCCTTTTCCATTTCTCTTACCCTTTCTTCTCCTCTTTCTTTGGTCCAGGGACCTCAGCATCTTTTGATTCGCGGCCTTTGTGAGATTTGTTGGCAAGGATATGCAGTCTTTTCACAAGCCAAAAGGTCACAGGTGCAAAGCTCTGGTTCTTTACCCTCTTAGGACAGCAGCTGAGGCCAGATGTTTTATTCAGCCATACTAGGGTGTGTGCCATGGAAATAAAAAAGAGGTATGAAGCACAAACATTTATAAACTTTTATTAGTATATTTAGGCAGAACTGACTTGGCTATTTAATCAATTAATTTTTGCAATTCTGGTGATATTAGGTAAAATATCTTTAAAACCAGTTTTCCTTTTCTCCATTGTATATAGAAAAAGTAGAATGGTTTTTTTTGGTATGAATAATATCATGGAGCTCTTACTGATATTAGCAAGGTACCTATAGATTTTATGTACTTTCTGTTTCTGTGAAGTTTTACAATGACTTTCTTTCTGCTTTATCTTATCGTTTCTCTGGTTATAGCCATCCATGACAGAGCCCATTTGTCATTTGACCTGTGACCCCTTTTTATTAGACATACTTAAGAGGGTCACGGACCTAACTCAGGGATAAAGGAGATATATCATTTTCCTAATTTTCAGGTTGTGAGGCCACAGGGGATTCCTAAAATTTGATGATTAACCACTCAAATCAAATGAGATATGGCAATAAAATAGTTGAAAAAATAAATCTAGAGCGAGATCTGATTAACTGTCTTTCATAGGATTTTTCAGGCTTGTTGTTTATTTTTAAAATAACTGTTTTCCTTGCCAGCTGATGATTTCTTTCTGGGCAGAGAACTAGCCAGATTTTTGTTCTAGTGGCCATCTCTTGTTGAGTAAAGGATTCTATGCTTCTGATCTCTTTTTTTGGGGGGCAATACCTATATATAAATGCAGAAAACATGGAGGAATTCAGGTATTTTGAGTAAAGAGGGCATGGTAACCATAAAGTTCTCTCTCTCAGAGGTAAAACTTGTGGTACTTACAGTGAGAAATTATCATGAAAATTTCTCTCCAACAAGTGAAATTGTACTGAAAAACAGAATCACTCTGTACCTCAAGAAACTTGATTTAGAGATCCTGAGCCAAAGAGTAAAGGCAACTCGTTTTCACAGAATGCCTGTTATATGCCATGTGCCTTTGTAAAGTAACTGACTTTACAGTTTGCTTTCGTATGCATTTGTTCGTTATCATTCTCATTTGATCACATTTTATCCTCATAACAATAGTATTATCCCAGTTTTACAGATGGGAGCATAAACTGTGAACTTGCTGACACCAGAGAGTAGCTGGTAACAAAACAAGCAAATCCATCCTTCTTGCTTCCGGTCCTGTGCCTCTCCCAGTATTTTACACTGCATTTCTTCTCCTGCCACTTAGAATCTGCTGCTTATCTATTATTTATCCATTAGAGCTGCCTGGTGGGAGGCACAGCGAGTACTCGCCTTCTAGGAACTCATCTAATTGAGAGAGGACTAGCTCACCTGAAACCACTGCAGGTACTTGTAGACTAATTAAGCGCTGGGTCATGGGGTAGCACTAACTATGTGTAGGTCACCAGGGAGGGAGGAATCCCAGGAGGTGGCAACGGTTGGAGAAGGCTTCCTGGAAGAAAAAGAAATGTAGATGGGCCTTCAAGGGGTTTAGGATTGTGGCTCAGTGGGCTAAGAATCTGACTGCAACGGCTTCAGTTGGTGTGGAGGTGTGGGTTCCATTTCCGGCCTTGGCACAGTGGGTTAAAGCATCTGGCATTGCTGCAGCTTGGATTCAACCCCTGGCCAGGGAAATTCCAGATGCTGTGGGTGCAGCCATAAAAAAAATATAGAAATGTACATTCTGCTTAATGTCTAGTTCTGATGACAGAGATGTACATATCTTTTTAGCTAGACAGACATAATCAGCTTCAGAGATGCTTGGAATCATCCACCATACCTCCTTGAGGGTTTGTGTTCACTCTTTTAAATTACAAATGCATTTGTGCTGTCCTTGTGCAGTAGACAGCTTGAAATTTTCATTATAAATAAGATGAATATAAGCCATCCGATCTAGAGCCTAAGGAAAACCAGGGGCAGGAGTGACACTGGGAGAACCCAGAGCTTTGCCTTCCTCAGTCCTGCAGGAAGTTGAGGGTTTTTGTTTGTAATTGCATTTCTTCCTGAGGCCTGGTCTGCTCTCCACCCATTTCTGCTCATGAGGACCCTGCACAGGTACAGTAGCAACAACTGATTTAACTTCTGATAATAAGAATAACACATGCTTTGCCAGTAGGATCAGTGGAGCCAGACAGGCTGATGTGACAATTCTGCATATTTGGGTAGCTACTATTTTCTGTCTTATTTTATAACATCAAATTTGGATCTCATTGTTAGGGGAAGGGTGTGTGATTGAAATATGTCTAAGAACTATAAAATTGGGTGCAATTACTTGAGGCAGCAAAGTTGCTATGATATGTTTAGATATCTTGATACACTCAATAGATTGTAATAATAATGAATACGTTGTAAGTTTGAACCCAGAAACCTCCACCACAAAGAAAACTCACTGATTTATTTACTTATCTATCTAATTTCTTATTATAGTTGATTTACAATGTTGCATACATTTCTGCTATACAGCATAGTGATCCAGTCATACATATATGCACATTCTTTTTCACATACTATCTTCCTTCGTGTTATATCCCAAGAGATTGGATATAGTTCTCTGCTGTAGAGTAGGACCTCATTGCTTATCCATTCTAAATGTAATAGTTTGCATTGAAAACCCACTGATTTTGAAACACTGACCATATGCCACCTCTTCCAGAGTTAGAATCCACTTTGCAGAATCATAGGACAGGATTCCAGGGTTGAGAGTTGTGCAGAGGTCTCAATCCCTACCTGTTTGGAGAGAAACTAACCATAAATGAATTTGGAAAGGTACATGCAGTAAACACTGGGGAAATAAAACTTTGTCCTTTTAATATTTCACATCTCTGAGTTATTTTCTACCATAAACATCAGCTTTTCTTATAATCTTGCTAATATTCGAGTATAGTGGTTCTTAACCTTTTGGGTCATGATTACTTTTAGAATCTAATGAAAGCTCTGACCCTTCACCCCAGAAAATTGCTCTTGTGCACGTTTACAAAAAAATCCATGAAATTGGGGGGTGGAGTTCATGGACTTTGTCATACTCTAATGTCCTAGGGCATTTTTTTTTTTTTTTTTTTGCTATTTTAGGCATATGGAGGTTCCCAGGCTAGGGGTCAAATTGGAGCTACAACTGCCAGCCTATGCCACAGCCACAGCAACGCAGGATCCAAGCCGCATCTGCAACCTACACCGCAGCCCATGGCAAGGCCAGATCCTTAACCTACTGAGCAAGGCCAGGGACCGAACCTGCATCCTCATGGATCCTAGTCGAGTTTGTTAACCACTGAGCCATGAAGGGAACTCCCTTAAGGCATTCTTTAAATGTAATGAATTATCATCTGTGCATTAGCTAGGTACCGTCCTCAAGAGGATTGAGAAAAAATCATGCAGGTAATTTTCTGTAGATCTTAGAATTCTTTCAGAATTAAGTGAAACACAGATTGGGGAATGTGGTGGGTGAAACAAAACAAAAATCCTGATATAGTATATATGCTAAATATGTAGCCATCCTATGGCTCAAAAATCATGTACTAGTTTGAAATGTAATGATTATACATTTTCAAAGAAGAATCAATTTCTGGTATGTCCTTTACCCCCAGATATTTTCATGTTAGAATAAATTGCGTTCAGTTTCACGGAAATGACTACTTACTCTGGCTGCCTTTGAGAACCATTGCACGCTAGCTATAGACGATACCACCCTACATTCAGTTTTTAAAATCCGGGATAATAGTGTGAACCCCACCTACAAAGGCTAAGAAGTTTGCAAATGATGTGTTTCATTGCAGTATCTAAAGAGTCCCGTTCTGCTTCCACGCATCTTTGTTTTCTTGCCTGACAGACGCCCCACCCCTTTATTCAACTGATTGGTAGACAAGCTATAATTGTCAGGTTGAGATGCCAACTATGTATCCCATTGACTTCATTCTCTCCAAGGCTTCTAGGAAGCCACAGCACAGGCAGTTTTTCCAATAGCTCATCCTTCTCAGTGGACAGAATGGCTACTGTCTTGGTTATTTCACAGAGAAGCCCACGTGGGGCTGAAGTGGCAATTTCTAGCTCATCCCCTTCTCCTCTACTTTGTTTGATGCTCTGTTCCTGGTAGCAAACACGATAGGCCCTTACCCTGGTCAGTTAACACTGGGCTAAATTGGGGTCCTAAGGTTTGTGACTGTAAAGGGGTGATGCGTCTCGTCTTTGTCATGAATATCCAAATCCAAGGTTGATTGGCTGATAGAGGCACATGGTTGGTAATCAGAACAGCTGCCCTGGGGCACATTTGGGGTATGTGTGGTGGCTGCTGTCCAACTGGAGAGGATGGAAAAGCATGTGGAGAAGAGGTGGTGACAGCAGTAAATTAGAGGTGAGTCTTGTCACTCTGTTTCGGAGGACAAAACTTGAAAATAAGCTTCCAGAAGAGGGGCGGGTTTCTACACTCTGATGTCAACATGTGTCAATTATTTGGCTTCCCTGGAGCTAGGTGTGTTTATTCTCTGGCATTTCCCACCCTTGTCTGGTTAGAGAAGGGTCCAGCCCTCCCACAGCAGGGCCCTGAGTGTATTACTGACATCCTCGGTGAGGACCTTGAATGAGAGAGAAAAGTTAAATTCTATAAAGAAGGCTGTGAAGGGGAATTCCCACTGTGGTACAGTGGGTTAATGATCCGGTGTCTTTGTGGAGGCTCGGGTTTGATCCCTGGCCCAATGCAGTGGGTCAAGGATCCAGTGTTACTGCAGCTGTGGCGTAGGTTGTAGCTCCAGCTCAGATTTGATCCCTGGCCCGGGAAGTTCTGTGTGCCGTGAGCATGGCTGAGAAGGGAGGGCGGGGAAAGCTATGAAGGAGTTCTCTGGTGGCCTAGAGGTTAAAGACCCAGCATTGTCACTGCTATGGCTCAGGTCACTCCTGTGGTAATGGTTTGAACCCTGAATTCCCTGAATTTCTACATCGCATGGGTGTGGCAAAAAGAAAAAAAAATGTTCTTATTTGCACTTCTGAAGTTACCTTTTTTTTTTTTT
>PVHT020000019.1:1573683-1725080 GCA_004024745.2 Catagonus wagneri | reverse complement strand
TTTTGGTCTTTTTGCCTTTTCTGGGACCACACTCCTGGCATATGGAGGTTCCCAGGCTAGGGGTCTAACAGGAACTGTAGCTGCTGGCCTTTGCCACAGCCACAGCCACGTGGGATCTGAGCCACGTCTGCAACCTACACCACAGCTCACGGCAACGCCGGATCCTTAACCCACTGAGCAAGGCCAGGGATCGAACCTGCAACCTCATGGTTCCTAGTCGGATTCGTTAACTGCTGAACCTTGACGGGAACTCCGAGAGCCTGGTTTTTATCACTTGATCTTTCCTGACATATTTGAGTGAGAAAACGTTGTGTGTGTTCAGTAAACTTTTTAGGAATCACCTTCTCAATGATGGCAGAGTGCTTATGGGGCTTATTTTATGGGGTTGTAGATTTACTTTCTTTTTCGTTTTCTCTTTTGGGCTTCACCTGTGGCATATGGAAGTTCGCAGGCTAGGGGTTGAATCGGAGCTGTAGCTGCCGGCCAACACCACAGCCACAGCAACTCAAGATCTGAGCCACATCTGCAGATCTTTAACCCACTGAGCAAAACCAGGGATCGAACCCACATCCCTGTGGACGTTATGTTGGGTTCTTAACCTGCTGAGCCACAGTGGGAACTCCTATAGATTCACTTTTCATCCTCATCTCTCTATTGGCCTTTCCTTTTGGATAGAGAAATTCAATTTTACTTTAAAGTGTATTCTTATGATATGTATTACCTGTATCTTTTAAATATATTTATGTCAAGCTGGGTAATATGTATCATACACTCTACCTCTTGGTATCTTTGAAATGTTTCACATACACAAAGAGCTTGGGCCAGATGCCTACAGACCTGGGCTAGACCCCAGCTCAACTTAGATTCCCTCAGACTTGTTTGTTCTTTAATTGGAGCTTGATAAATTTACAATGTTGTATTAGTTTCTGGTATATAGCAACATGATTCAGTTATACATAAATATATATTTTGGTTATTTTTCAGATCTGTTTCCCTTATAGCTTATTACAAAATATTGAGTATAGTTACCTGTGTTGTACAGTAGGTCCTTGCCTGGTTGTCTGTTTTACGTATAGTAATGTGTATCTGTTAATCCCACACTCCTAATTCCCCCCCCCCAATCCCTTTGGTGACCATAAACTTGTTTTCTATGTCTGTGGGTCTATTTCTGTTTTGTAATTAAGTTTGCTTGTATTTGTATTTCTCTGTCTGGCTTGCTTCATTTTATATGATAATCTCTAGATCCATCCATGTTGCTGCAAATGGCATTCTTTCTTTTTTATGGCTGAGTAGTATTCCATTCTCTATATTACCACATCTTCTTTATCCATTTCTCTGATGATAGACATTTAGGTTGCTTCCATGTATAGGCTACTGTAAATAGTGCTGCAGTGAACGTTGAGTTGCATGTATCTTTTCGAATTAGAGTTCTCTCTGGATAAATGCCCAGGCGTAGGATTGCAGGATCATCCAGTAAATCTACTTTTAGTTTTCTAAGGAACCTCCATACTCTTCTCTATCGTGACTGTACCATTGGAGATAATGATTGGCTGTTTATGAAGTGAGATAATGCATGTAAAATGCTTATTGCAGTGAATAGATGTTAACTATAGTGACATAGAATTTTGAGCTTAGAGCATTCATTTGAGATATAATTTATTTGAAACAGTGATTTTAGGATGGAACAACGTGTTTGAAGGCTGTGTTGTTGGAATTGCAGCTCAGAAAAGAGAAGCAGAGGAGAAGGGAGAAACGTTCACTGAACCTGCAGAACAAGCATCCTTCTGACCTAAGAACCTGTTATATGGCCCCGGAGGGCAGTGTTCTTCAGGAGAGGTCATGTCGTTACAGAGGAGGTTGGGACCCGCACTTCCCACAGACTTGTTCTTGCTTCTGGTCCACTCTGTGTGATAGAGCATGTCATAAACATGCCTCCGGATTTTTTTTCTGAAGGGGCTGCTGCCACTTTGTCAGAATTTTTTCCTCCTGTTAGATGGAATGTGATTCAGTATCATTAATCTTCACAGAACAGGTCAGAAGGTTCTGTAAACTCTTGAGGTTCTAACAGTAGCTAAAATCATGGAGTTCTCAAAATAAGCTGTGCAGGCTGTTCAGAAAGCAGGGTGGTTGAAAAGCGGAGCAATTTACTCTGTCATTGGTTCCTACCCTATTGATTTTGCTTGAGTTGTGAATTAATTCACTTCAGGTCCCAATCTGGAATACAGAGAGAATGATTCCTAAGTCTTTTATTAAAAAAAAAAAAGAATTGAGGTCATACTATATATTAATTTTGTGTCCTGCTTTTTTTTTCCAAGTAATTTTATAATTAAAACGACAATAATGGTGATGACTCTGACATCTACTTTGTGATCATGATTTTCCTTTTACAGAAGGCTTCCATATTCTTTCTTAGTTCATCTTCAGAAAACTTGGTGTGAATAGGTTTTAATTACATTTCTGTTTCTTACATTTTATTTTCGCTTTTTAATTTTTTAAATTTTTTTCTAAAACAACTTTTTCTTGAAGTACAATTGACTTGTAATGAATTATAGTGTAATTACATTTCTGTTTAAGAGAGACTTAGTTTCTCTAATAAACTCCATAAAGATGTTTCTTCTCTCTATACTAATATGCAGAACGTGTGAAGGATTTAGAAATCACTGGTCTGGAGTTCCCATCATGGCACCGCGGAAACAAATCCCACTGGGAACCATGAGGTTGCAGGTTTGATCCCTGGCCTCACTCAGTGGGTTAAGGATCTGGTGTTGCCATGAGCTGTAGTGTAGGTCACAGATGTGGCTCGGATCTGATATTGTTGTGACTGTGGTGTAGGCTGGCAGCTGTAGCTCTGATTTGACCCCTAGCCTAGGAACCTTCATATGCTGCAGGTGCAGCCCTAAAAAGCAAAATAAATAAATAAATAAATAAATAAATCACTGCTCAGATAATGGCAATTTTTTAAAAACATATTTCCTTGCTTCTGAATGCTGTTACAGTGCTGAAAACATTCTCACCAGGAAGTATTGACATGTTTTATTGTTGATTGATAGGTCCTTGCCTGCAACTTTGCTATCATGAAGTTTAATAATATTTATTTTCAAACCCTTTAAAAATTAACATTTTTTTTGTCCATTATAAATAAAATTGCAGTGGTCTATGTTATGGGATACTGACAAATATTTGAATATGTGATTATGAAACACATAAACGTTAATAAATGGCATATGACATTGCAGGCAGTACCTTATGACATGTCAAAGATGAGTTTTTGTAAATTAGAGCCTGCAAATATTTGGCTCACACTGATTTTTTTCTGATTTTGTTTTCAGCCTTTTTCACTTCAAGACAAGGTTTTTATTCTTTTATTTCTTTTATGTTGTTTTTTGCACACACACACAATTTTGTTTTCCTAGCACTACCATAGTGTTAAAAGTCAAATTAGAGGCATCCTGAAGCCTTCCTAGCTGTGTACAGTTGCTTCTCTATGTGGTCTCTTAGGGTGTGTGTGTAGGGGATGGATGGGTTGGGTCTTTGTTTTCAAGCAGTTTCGGCTTTCATTAACCCTTAGTTACAGGTACTTTTCTTTTACCAACATGTTCTTACACTATTACGGAGATATTTATCACAAAAAGTTTCTTCCCATTCTTTCCCCCCACCTTCTTGTCTCTTTCTTTCTCTCACGCATACTCTTTTCTTTCTCTCAGACTCACACACAGAATTCGGAAAGATGCTTTTTTTAGAGAGCTCTGAGACAGTGTCATGTAACGGGAAGACTGTAAGACTAAGGGTTTGCAGGAGTTCCTGTCGTGGCTCAGCGGGTTAAGAAGCCACTAGTATCCAGGAGGATGCAGGTTCGATCCCTGGCCCTGCTCTGTGGGTTAAGGATCTAGAGTTGCCACAAACTGTGGCATAGGTCACAGATGCGGCTCAGATCCGCTGTGGCTATGGCTGTGGCGTAGGCCAGCAGCTGTGGCTCTGACTCAACCCCTAACCTGGGAGCTTTCATATGCCATGGGTGTGGCCCTAAAAAAAAAGACCCCCCCAAAAAAAGACCAAGGGTCTGGAGACATCTAGGGTATTCAAGTGGTTTTTGTTTATTGGGTTTCTGCTCAGGGCTATGGGAGACTGAGGGAGACCAATGGAAGAGTTGGGGAAAGAAATCATGAATATCTTAAAAAGTCAAGTCACAATATAAAGTCACACAGAATAAGGGTAAAATGAGTAGTCAGGCAGCAGGTACTGTCCAGGGTGGGAGATGTTTTGTGAACTGGGGGATTGTTCTCATTATTTTCCAGATAACTGAGAAATTCCTCCTCCTTATATAGGATTCCAGGATGTCCTTCAAATATGTGGCCACAGGAAAGGTGGATAAGAATTTATTTGTACACTTATATACTTTAAAAAACCGGCAGTTCATATATTACTAAGAGGCTTGCATTCATTCAAAACACACGGATTGGTTTTTTTCGCAAAGTATTGCTCACTGTTCGGAATGGGGAGAAGTAGAAACGCGTAAAGGAAATGCTCACCCATTATCAAGTGTCTGCAGAGATTTGTTTCATGTGTGTTCAGAGGGGAGAATCTCTGCAGTAATATCTCCAGAAGTAGGTGGGTTGTTTGTTTGTAATGGCCACGCCTGTGACATATAGAAGTTTCCGGGCCAGGGACTGAATGCAAGCTAAAGTTTAGACCTATGCCCCATCCCTTAACCCACTGTGCCAGGCCGGGGATCGAACCCACATGGCACCTCCGCAGCAACTCAAGCTTCTGCAGTCAGATTCTTAACCCACTGCACCATGGTGGGAACTCCTGAAGTAGGTATTTTTAATGATTGATGGGGGAAGTAAATATTGACTAAGGCCTAAAAGAAAGATCGATACATTTCAAACCACTTCTGTGCTTTTTCCCAGATTCCTCAATATTGCACAGATGTTATAAAAATATATACCTTTTGTAGCTTACGAATGTCTGAAACTTAAAAAATATATATATATTTAATTTCAAACACATATGTAGAAGAAATTAAATATGGTATAAATACTTAAGTATCATACTTCTCCGTTTGTTACTGAATAACTGGAAGTTGGTTCTGTCATCCAAAAAAAGAAAAAGTGAAGTCTATTCACTGGCCCCAACTTCCTCTTTCTTCACTCTTTTTCCCCTTTGTGGTCTAAGGGATTGAATGCCCACTAGACACTCCCTCCCCAGCACCACAACCTCTCTCAAGGAGGGATCCAACTTGGAGTTCCTGTTGTGACGCAGCAGAAACAAATCTGACTAGGAACCATGAGGTTGCGGGTTCGATCCCTGGCCTCACTTAGTGGGTGAAGGATCCAATGTTGCTGTGAGCTGTGGTGTAGATCAAAGACATGGCTTGGAACCTGTGTTGCTGGGGCTGGGGCTGGGGCTGGCAGCTACAGCTCCGATTCGACCCCTAGCCTTGGAACCTCCATATGCCAAGAGTGTGGCCCTAAAAAGCAAAAAAAAAAAAAAAAAAAAAAAAAAGAAGGGATCCAACTTTAATCCATTAGCACACAATTAAATCATTATTTACATTCCCTGTTTTAGGCTGTATCCCTACTTTTGGCATTAGAAGTTTTTGTCTTATCTGGGGGAATTTTCAGTGTTGACGTGGGAGTGGAGACATGCAACTTTCTTGGGAGGAAACGAGAGCAGCTCACTGAACTCTCACTTCTCTGCCTTAGGTGTGTCTTACTCATCAGATCATACTTAATATAAACCTCAGAAACACCCTTCCAAACTCATAAGAAGAGAGATTGAAGGTTGAGTCAGCTTAGAGTAGAAGAGCAACATTTGGCAGACCTGTAGGTTTATTTTATTTTACATTATTTGAATTTGGAGCATTAAAATCTGAAATCTCATGCAAGTAGGTGAACAAGCAAATAGGGAGGTAAAAGTATAAACAATGTAAATTTTGTATCTTCCTTTATTTTTTAATTTTGGATATTTTTGACTGTGCCCTTGGAATGTGGAAGTTCCCGAGCCACAGATCAAACCCGTGCCATAGCAGTGACAACACCAGATCCTTAACCGCTAGGCCACCAGGGAACTCCAGTTCCTTGCAGTGTATTAGGAGGAAGAGAGATATGTTAAGGGGAGGAGGATGTATGGGAGAAGTTTGTGAATGTGAGCTGGGCTGAATTATGAAGAGATCTGGAGATTATCTGGAAGTAAAACATCTGCAGTGCTCTCTGGGGAAATTAACTGCCAGAGGAGAAGCAAATTGTAAGAACACAATGACTAACGTTATCTTGTAAGAACAGTTAGGGGAATGATGGCAGTTCTTTTACTTAAAGAAAGAAAAAATGAACCAATAAATTGGAGGATGGAAGATAAATCTGTATGATAAGAACTAAGAAGTAAATATATATATATATATATATATATATATATATTTTTTTTTTTTTTTTGTCTTTTTAGGGCCGCAGCTGTGGCATACGGAGGTTGCCAGGCTAGGGGTCAGAGCTGTAGCCACCGGCCTGTGCCACAGCCAAAGCAAAGCAGGATCCAAGCTGCATCTGTGACCTACACAGCAGCTCAGGGCAATGCCAGATCCTTAACTCACAGAATGAGGCCTGAGATCAAACCCACGTCCTCATGGATACTAGTCGGATTCGTTCACCACTGAGCCATGACGGGAATGCCCATACTTCAGTATTTTGGAGCAAAACTAATTAAGGATACATATATTGTTTTAGTGCCTCTCATTGTCAAAAGGGCTGGGAGATACCTTTAGAGGTTATAGGTAGGAAAGAGTCACTCCTGAAAAATTCTCAAAGTAATTTTTAAAATTCAGATCAGAATTTTGTTGTCTTTGAATTTTATTTTTTAAATTTATTTTATTCAAGTAATAGTTAATTTATAATGTGTTAATTTTTACTATACAGCAGAGTCATTGTTTTATATATATGTTCTTTTCATACTCTTTTCTTTATAGTCTATCCCAGGAGATTGGACATGGTTCCCTGTGCTATATGTAGAACTTTGTTTTTTATCCCTTCTATAGTTTGTATCCAAAGCAGAAATTTTTAAAGGATTGTTGCTTGCTACTGAATTACTGGAAGGTATTTGTAGATCACCATCAAAAGCCACTGTAGGGATGGTCAAATAAATTTTCAGACTGAAAAGTAAGCTAGGGAAGAAAAACCTATGTGGTTATATAAAAACATTGAAATCCTTTGAAAAAAAATTTTATGTCCTTTTTAGGGCCACACCTGCGGCATATGGAGGTTCCCAGGCTAGGGGTCGAGTCAAAGCTGTAGCCGCCAGCCTACACCAGAGCTCACAGCAACACCAGATCCTTAACGCATTGAGTGAGGCCAGGGATCAAACCTGCATCCTCATGGATACTAGTCAGATTTGTTTCCGCTGAGCCATGACGGGAACTCCCCATTTGAAATGTGTTAATGAATCAAGTTAAATATTGACCTTGATCATAACTTGAAAACAAGAATGGTAGTGGACTTTCTAAGTATGTAGGTGTTTAGTGATTGTTTCCGCCGGGGTGAATGTATATACTGGACACGTATTAGATAAATATCTCCCCTCCCAGCCTGTAGAGTGGGCCAGTGCAGCTTACCGCTCAGGCTGTGGTGAGGACCCCTTCAAGGTGCAGTGTCACCCCTTGTCCCCTCTACTACCAGCCACTGGGGCTCGCGGAGAGGTCCATCTATTCTGTGAGCAGGCTTGTGTTTCTTCTTAAAAGGGAAAGGTGCTTCCTGGAAGCGCAGAAATCTTTTGCTGGGTGAGAGAAGCTCTAGATTAGAACTGTAAGACAGCAGGTTCTCTTGCACTGGCCTTGAACTTTGAGGAAGACCAAGGAAGTGCAGGCCTGTGGTACTGCCCCCTTCAGGGCAGTGGGTGACTGCACCTCTCCCAGCTACCTGGAGGGTGTTTCTTGTTCTGTATGTCACAGGTTGCTTCTTTGGATGGGGTTCCAGAGAGTCATGCTTTTATTTCTCTGCTGAAATCAGCATAAACCCACTGGCCCAGGGTCAGTGAGAGCAGTTCTCGATGCGAACAGGCTGTGCTTGCAGTTCAGTGTCAGACCTTGAGGGTTGCTGCCTTCTTTCTGTACACGTTGTTGGGAAGCCACTTTGGCTCTAGGGCTGCTGTAATGTCAGAAAGATGGGCAACGAGTGACTGTCAGCTGGTGGTGTTTAACCAGGTACATACCAACGCGTCACCTCTGTAACTTGTAAAAGAAAAAAGAAGTCACTTGCTGACAGCAGAAACAACATTGTAAATTGACTGTACTTTAATAAATTAAAAAAAAAAAGTCACCCGCCTAGTACACAGAGATTTGGGGTTTGAAGTCTGGCTGTTGGAGTAAAAAGAAAAAAATTCCCATAGGTGATTATGTTGTGAAATCCCACTTGAATTGCTGAAATAGTTATTCCAGTGACCAGAAAATTATTTCTTTTTTTCCGTAGCACTCAACAGTTGGCTACCATTGGCTGTTATCTTAAAGCATCCCTAAAAATACCGGCGTTATTTGATCAAACGGCGGAAAGCATGTCATGGGTCCAAGTTCAAGAATCATGAGGCATTCAGTCAGTTAGTTACTCTTTAAGGGAAGGTGGGAAGTGGAAATGAATGGCCAGTGACAACAATAATGACACCTGGAAAGGGATGGCCCCCCCAAACTAGGCATCTCCTTGGGAGGACGTGTATTTGCGATGTTGTCTGTTAGTGGAGCAGAGAAGTTAACAGCAAGGCCCTGAAATGAGAGGGGACTGTTGTAACACACAGCCTCTTTCAGGCGTTCATAAAAGTAGGTGCTATTTGATAGCAGAGCTAGTAAGAGCCACGAGGAAACTCCCTGAATTATTAATGGCGATAGTAATTAACGGGTGTGCGAACTGCTCTGTGTGGTGGCCGAAATCTCATTCAAGTTTCCTGTGCTTTTTACTGGTTTCGGTCTGCTTTGTGGGAGGAAGTCCCAGGCCTTCAACCACATGGATATGAAATTCGGATCTTGAAAAGCGTAATGTACCGACCCAAGATTTTCCTTGGGGTATTCATCTGTCTAGAAACGAAATGCTTAAAAAAAAAAAAAAAGGATTATTTGCCTCTTTCCCAAGGAGGTAGGCAATTAGATACAGAATGAAGGACAAAAGAGAATCCCTACACGATTGCCCTCTGGCCAGAGCGAACGTGTGACCTGCTGCCATAGAAACATGTCTGTGATCAGAGACAGGATGACAAAGCCTAGGTCTGATAAAGCAGGTCTCTTTGCGACATGCCTAAGGTTTAATCTTTTCTTCCCCCACCCCCCGCCCCGAGACAGTTCCATCCAGCCTTGTCAACCATGTCGGTTTTGCAGGAATGCCTCAAAACATCTGTAAAATACTGATTAAAATAGACACAGTGGTACTCTCAGAGAAATGTACTGTCTTTTCTGAGAGTCTGTCTTACTCCTAGAATCATGTCTGCAAATCCGGTGTTTAAATCTCCTGTCATGGTGGGTGTGAGCTGAGGGGGGATATCTGGGTCACGCTGCTAGAGAGGGTGTGGCCTCAGATGTGCTGCTGGCCCCTTCTTTCCTGGAAGAGTCGTTCCTCTGGGGTGGAGAGAACAAAGGAGGTGTTTCTGAACCAGTGGTGGTGTCTCTCAGAGGACAAAGAACCCACATGACTGACATGGAGCTGAAGTCCCCTGCAGAAACCCTACAGGGTGAGAAGAACCACATAGGTGAGTCGTCATAGAAGCCACAGAGCCCTCTCTTCCCCTTTCTGCGGGCAGAAATTACGCTGTGGGGCAACCACTTAATTAAGAAGCATTTATCATCTCTGGTTGGGCTTCTGATTGCATCATGCCTCTCAGATCTAAGTCTCCTTTTGAGGGTTTAGGGAGTCATAAATAATATTCCTGTCCCCCGCCTACAACCTAAGTTTGCACCTGTTGAGAAATACAATACAGAAACCAGGTAGCTGGAGAAAGAGCCATGCCAGCTTTATTAGGGTGAAAGCTGCCTGGAGAAATGGTTAGATATGTGGCCACAGAGGGCTTCCTGGTACCTGTCCCTCCTTTAGACATTCTCACCCTCTGGTCCCACTGTGGGCAGAGCAGAAAGGCCCCCCTCATTGTCAGCTGGTAGATCCAAAGAGAAGCCAGAAGACTCTGAGCCAGGAAGACTCAGTTTCTTTTCCCAGAGTCTCTATGCTGATAACTCAGGTGTGGGGAGAAGCTGGAGAGGTTGACCTGTGTTTTACCCTGCAGACAAAGGGGATGGATGTTTCATCACTTGTAAAGGAATATGCTCTTTACTCTCAAAACCCCTCCCCATGCCCTGGTCTCCACAGCCTTCAGCTCTGAACTCTGGACTGGTCCCGATCCTCCCTAACAAGCTCTCTGCTCCAGGGAGACACTTCTTAGTGTTCTCTGCCCTTTCTTCTCAGCACACCCACTCTGCAGGTGCCCTGTCCTAGCTCACTCACTATGGTGGCTCTTCTCTAGGAATCACCCTTCTGCATACCCCTTTCTCCCCGTCCCTTGCAGCTGGCTGTAGGTGAGAGCTGATGTTTTTCCTTTTCCTTTTCCTTTCCTTTCCTTCTCTCCTTCTCCTCTCCTCTCTTTTCTTGTCTTTTCTTGGCTGCACCTGCAGCATATGGAAGTTCCTGTGCTAGGGGTCAAAATGGAGTTGCAGCTGCCAGCCTATATCACAGACACAGCAACATGGGATCCAAGGTGCATCTGCAAACCTATGCCCTAGCTTCTGACAATGCCAGATCCTTAACCCACTGAGCAAGGCCAGGGATTGACCCCTCATCTTCACGGACACTATGTTGGGTTCTTAACCTGCTGGGTCACAGCAGGAATTCTGCCTTTGCTTTTCATACCTTTGGTATTTATTGCATGCACTGTCAAGTAGCTTCCATTTCCTGGTCCTCTGCACACTTTATCCCTTTGTCCCATTCATTGTGGTTATTCCCATCCTTCACTTTGTCTTTTTCATTCAGTGTTACACGTGGAGATGTCTTACTTCCCCAGTTAGGTGGTAAGATTGCTGCAGGGAGGATTGGCTTCTTCTCTCCATCTTTGGTACCCCTTCCTAGGGCAAGTCTGGCATAGAGTTCACTGGATAGTTAGTAAGTGTGGCTTAGCTTAAGTTCTCTAGCTGAGGCGAGAAGGGTTTGTGAGCAGGTGCAGTTCCAGAACAGCAGTAGTGAGGGGCTAGGAAAAACCAGACAAATACATGATAACCTGTTACGAAGCTGCCTTATATTCTTGCAGACAGGTCTTTGAAACCACTGTATATCACAACAGTCTGTCGCAGGAAGGAAAGGCAGGGAATGTATCTTCCAGCTCCTTCTGGTCTCCTGTCTCTCATTGACCAAGGTCACCCCCTTGGGCTTTAAGTCCCTGTTTCCAGGTTGCGTGGTCCAGCCACTCTGGTCAGCCTGTGGGGAAGCCACATCCCACCCCTACAGCATGGTGCTTCTTGGAGATCCTGAAGTGGTAGGAGTCTCCACGGTACCGATTAGGGTGGACCAGGCTCCAGAGCTGCTGTAGCGTTTGCCACAGTGCCCATGATAGGGGCTGAGCCAGAGACGTCCCTCCCATCCCCTTTCCCATGGAGACTGAGACAGATGGTGATGTTGGGAGACAAGGTGGCAACAGAGGCAGGGATTGTACATGGAGCAGCAGCCAGAGGAACTGTGTGGGGAGGAGCAGGCAGATCTGGAAAAGCCACATAAATTGGGTCCAGTACAGCATCCAATAAAGAGGTACTGGCAGAATAACTAAATATTTAGTAACTCTTTATTCACTTCTATTGGTTGACCATCTCCTGTGTTTCTACCTTAAAATAATATTACTGGTATTATTGGGAGATATGAAGGGAGATTTAAGAGTCAGCACAAACTAAATACCTAAGTGTTGAGGGACCAGAGTAGAGGAAGAATGAAAGTGTGTGAGATCAAGGGAATTAATCAGGGAAGACTTCCTGGAGGAGGTGGGTTTCGAAATGTCTTTTGAAGAATGTAAAGGTAAGGATTGACAAAGAGAAAGGAGTTGTCTGCAAAGGTCTCTTGGGAATCTTGGTTTCTTGAGCACAGTTCTGGTTTTGGGGGTATATTTTGGACCATCATTTAAAAATTGTAACAACAATCTGGAAAATTGCTATTTATGTTTTGGCTTATACTCCAAACTTTAGGGTTTTGCCTCTGAGATCGGAAAAATTAAAGTTGGTGATATCTAGTGTTGGCTAAGAGGTGGAGAAATAGTTTTCTTATTTGTTCCTATAAGTTTGTAACTAATCACAGACTTTCTATCAAAATTTGAAATGCAAATATATTAAATTATAATTACTTATAAATTATTTGGGGGTGATTTATATATACATAAATATATTTACAAGATTGTTCATTGCAGTTTTATTTCTAATAGTGAAAATAGGTTCATATGAAATATCTATCAACAGAGGAATGGATAGCAAACTAAGGGACTCCATGTTAGGTGCTGTTAAATGATGTGGACCCATGTGTCTGGTATGAAAGGATCTCAGGACATTGAAAATGTAAGTTATAAAAGAGCATGTATAATTATCAACCCAGTGGTGTAAGAAACAACAAAGATCAAAACTAAAATAATTCCAGTTTTGGACTGGGACATGAGGGGGCTTTCTCTTTTCATTCTCTTTGCTTCCACGTGTATTTCCTTGTCTAAATTAAGTGTGTGTGGGGGAACCCCAAAGGTATCATCTTTTAAAGTAAGAACCAAAGTTCATCTCTCAGAAAGAGTCAGATGAAATTTTCATATTCGTGCTTAGGAATTAAAAAAAAAGGGGAAAGATATTTGTAAGGAAGCCACAGATAGTTCTGGACCAGTGACATTTTGTAGAACATTTAGGATGAGGAATCCTTGTTATGAATTGAAGAAAAACAAATACCAACTGATTAAAAAAGGGTGAAGTAGTAGAAAGTTGGGGAAAAAGCATCAAAATTTAGAATATAATGATTTTTGGAAAACTTACTTTATCAAAGTATAGTTGTGTTAATTTCTGCTCTTCACCAAAGTGATTCAAATATATATATATATATATATATATATATATATACACACACACACACATATATATATATGTATGTATGTGTATATATATATATACTCTTTTCCGTTATGGTTTATCATAATGGAATATTTTTTAAAATAAGCTTCATTGGAGTGTAGTTGACTTAGAAAGTTGTGGTAGATTCAGGTGCACAGCAAAGTAATCCTAATGGAATATGGAATGTAGTTCTCTGTGCTACACGGTAGGACTCTGTTGCTTATCCATTCTCTGTATAATAGTTTGCACCTGCTGATCCCAAGCTCCCAATACAGACTGTAATAATTCTCTGTGGAAGGAAATTCCTTTAAAATAATACAGAAACAGTATGCAGTTTTGATATTATCATGCAGATTAACAAGGCTTATGTGGACAGTATGCAAGATTTTATACAAGCGGTTTTTGTTCCAAGGATGACAGTGCAAATGAGGTATTTTCCTTTCCTTGTTCTAACTTCTACGATGACCGTAGGTAGAACTAGTTGGAAGAAGAAAATCTCTTTTAAAGATTTTAGGACCCCATTTTCCACGGTCCTTCACCGGGGCTCGGACGTGTAGTCCCTCCATTTACACTTGTGATGACGGGGGACTCACCCCGCAAGAGGTGACCTGTTGCTTGGCCAGCTCAGCTTATCAAAGGTTCTTAGTACCTGTTGAAGTAATGTCTACCTCGGGGGAAGGTTTACCTCTAATATACATTAGAAGGAGCTTTAAAAATTGATCAAGGCCCAGTCCCCACCCTTGAACAATTAAGTCCATGGGAATGGGGCCATTAGCTTGTTTCTGCAGGTCCCCTTGGGAGTTTCATGGGCACTCGGGATTGCCAACCACTCTACTTCTGGAAACCCATCACATTTTTAAAGAGCATGTTTCACCTTCATCTCTTCTCCAAGAAAATTATCCTCCAGTCTTCATGCGAAATAGCTTGTAATGTTTTAAATGTCCTTATAATGCGTATCCGTTTATACTGAAATCACAATTACAGGGTTGCTCTTTTGAAGAAATTGACTTGAAATACAGTTGTAGTGATATAAAAATCATACTCCAAGGACACAGGGCAAAATTTAATCTGGACTATTTAGTCTGTACACATGGGCTTATATTTTTTGTATCTATACTTTAATGATGTTTGCTGACTTGCAATTCGAGGCCTACTCAATTGCAGCAGTGGGACTAAAATGCAACCTGAGAATCTGGATTTGAGCATTTGCAGAGTCAGAAATCTATGTGCTGAGTAGTTTCTTATGAGTCTGCTTCTGTTTTTTTTTTTTTTTTAATGTTTCAATGTTCTGCTTTTTTATAATGGGTTAAAAACCAACCTAGGGCAGTGGTAGAAAAAAGAGAATTACCACATGATTCAGCAGTTCGATTCCTAGGCATACATCCAAATGAAACTATAATTCAAAAAGATACATGCACTCCAATGTTCATAGCAGCACTATTTACAGTAGCAAAGACATGGAAACGACCTAAATGTCCATCAACAGAGGAATGGAGAAAGAAGATGTGGTCTCTATACACAAATGTACTACTAGTCAGCTATAAAAAAGAGAATGAAATAATGCCATTTGCAGCAACATGGATGAACTTGGAAATTATCATACCAAATATAGTTATACAGTGAAGATAAATATTATATGATATCACTTACATGTAGAATCTAAAATATGACACAAATGAACTTTGAAATAGAAACAGATTTAGAGGCATAGAGAACAGATTTGTGGTTGCCAAGGTGCGAGGGGGTGGGGGCAGTGGTGAGGGCGGGACTGGGAGTTTGGGATTAGCAGATGCAAACTCATATATACGATGGATGAACAACAAAGTCCTACTGTATAGCACAGAGAACTGTAGTCAGTATTCTGTAATAAACCGTAAGGAAAAGAATATCAAAAAGAATATACGTATGTAGAACTGAGTCACTTTGCTAAACAGTAGAAATTAACACAATACTGTCATTCAATACAAATCAGTAAAAACCAGCCTAGAGTAGGGGCAGAAATAAGCCAAAGATGACATGATTTAGTGGGAAATCAATCAACCAAATACAGCTTTTTAAAAAGAAAGCCATCGTAGGCAGAGTATAAATTTGGAGGCTTCAAGTTTGGTAGTAAGAACTAGAAAGTTTGATATGTATAGTGTTTGAATCTAGATTTTCTTCGTAAATCTAGCGTATTATTTATCTAGGAAGCTGAAATAAACATGGCCTTATGCTTCACAGTTTCTGTGGGGTATGAGGATTGTTTTTGCCTGGGGAAATTTTATTAAAGTTGAGTTTCTGACTAAATCCATCACAGGTCTCTGATAATGTGATGTTCAAACACCCAGACCATCAAGGGGGTATGACTAAAGCATTGTGTCCCCTCCAAAAACCCCTGGGTTCCTGGACCACTGAGTTAGGCACTGGGATGGAGATGGGGTAACCTGGTCCTCAGGCATGGTGCCTAGGGCCTTGGGTGACCTGAGAAATGTCAGGGGTGAAAAGAGAGTTGAAGAGTAATACAGACAGGGGTCTAAACAGACTAAAGAGAGGCCAACAGGGGGTATCAACAGATGGGGATATTGAGGGAGCAAATATCAAAAGGAGCCTCAGCTTTTGGTGTGAGTGTAGCTGTTGCAGGCTGTTAGCATGGAAGGAGCTGTGGTTCCATTTTTCTTTTGTATGTAAGTTCACTTTTATCCTTTTTAAAGGTTCCACATATAAGTGATATCATACGGTATCTGTCTTTCTCTTTCTGACTTAATTCACTCAAAATGAGAATCTCTAGTTGCATCCATGTTGCTGCAAATGGCATTATTTTGTTCTTTTTTATGGCTGAGTAATAGTCCATTGTGTGTATGTTCATATATATATTATACATATATACATATATATATGAAATATCTTCTTTATACATATATATATATGTAAAATATCTTCTTTATTCATTGATCTTTGTTCATTCACAGATGGACATTTAAGTTGTTTCCATGTCTTGGCTATTGTGAATAATACCGCAGTGAACATAGAGGTGCATGTATCTTTTTGAATGAAAGTTTTGTCCTGATGTATGCCCAGGAGTGGGATTGCTAGATCATATGGTAGTTCTGTATTTAGTTTTTTGAGAAATCTCCATACTGTTTTCCACAGTAGTTTTACCAATTTACATTTCCACCAGTAGTGTTGGAGGGTTCCTTTTCTCCACACTCCCTCTAGCATTTATTGTTTGTAGACTTTTTTTTTGTCTTTTTAGGACCACACCTGCAACATATGGAGGTTCCCAAGCTAGGGGTCTAATCGGAGCTGTAGCTGCCGGCCTACATCACAGCCAGAGCAATGCCAGATCTGAGTCGCATCTGTGACCTGCACCACAGCTCACGACAATGCCGGATCCTTAACCCACTGAGCAAGGGTCAGGGATCAAACCCACGTCCTCATGGATACTAGTTGGATTCTTTCAGTGAGCCATGACGGGAACTCCTGTTTGTCGACTTTTTGATGATGGCCATTCTGACTGGTTTGAGGTGCTACCTCATTGTGGTTTTGATTTTCATCTCTCTGATAATTTAACCATGTTGAGCATCTTTTCATGTTCAGTTCACCTTTCTCTTAATACTCTGTACTCATCAACCCAAACCTTGCTCTTGAACTCCTGCCTGGTATTCATTCATTCATTCATTCATTCATTCTCTGACTGAAGTTCCCTTGGGACTGTCTGCTGCTCCTCATCCATGTTTTTCACCTGGTCAGGTGCTACGCATCTTGCCTCACCACAAGCAGCTCCCCGGACAGGCCGCACCTCTCTTTCCTTCCCCAACCCCGAGCACTGCACTTACCTGATTTCATTTTGCTGTTTCTTATGGAGGCTGGGGTTGACAAGGACCTGAGAAGGGCCGTGTCTGTGACAGCCACAGTTCTGTCTTCACCACCACACACAGTCAGCCCCATTAACTCAGGGGGATCGTTTCTTCCTGAATGAAGGTCAGTTCTATTTCTTTCTCTTCTAATCCCTTTCAGAGAGCACTCAGCCTTAGTGAGTCATGCAACCCTGTGCTCTGTGGCCCATTTCCAGCTGGATGCAGCTCCAATCTGCACTCAAAGCCAACACTAATTATTTTCAAAGTTTCTTATTAATAGCAGAGTAAAGACAGATGTGAGCGAGTATTGACTATAAGTTTACTCTAATAAGAGGGCTTGGTTATTTTATGATGGATGTGAAGCCATCTCAGATCTATAGATGTAACCCTGGCACAGAGCCTCAGATACCCGGAGGGGATGATGGTGCCCTCTGGTAGGAAGCTTCCAATTTTCTGGAACAGCTTTTCCCACATTCTTGCTAAGAAGCCTGTGCCCAGCTCAGCGGCTTGGCAAATAGAACACAATCTCCTGGATCTGAACCACTCCCCCAGAGAATCAATCCGTGGGGCCATGACAGGTTCATTTTTACATTTTCCCTGTTTAGTTTTCCCTAGATAAATCAGTGTTTAAACTAGTTTGTGGATTTACTCTATTTTAAATCCACTTAGAATTTTGGGCTCTTAACAGTGTCAGCCCCACATGATACGCCTAGACTAGTACTGGGGACACACAGTAGGCTCTTTAAAGCTGAATTCATTATTACAAATTATTAAAGCCAGACTAAATTTCCTTGCCGGGTAGCACTTTTTTTTTTTTAAAGCAGATTTGCATTCTTTCTTCTTGAAAATGATAGAACACTTCTTTAAACATAGTCTCATAGTTTCATATCAATTTACCATTGAATTTAGCTTTGGGAGGGTTCGTTTTATCCTAGATGGTTCTTGGCTTCACATTCAGGGGAACCACTCAAAACCAGTTAAATCAGGATCTCAGGTGTGGGTTTGGGGCACCTGGAGTCTGAATTTTTAACAGCTTTATTGAGGTACATTCACATACAACAGACTGAACGTATTTACAGCGAATAGTCTGATCAGTTATGATCACAGTTACGGCTACACCTGTGAAAATATAGCCACAGTCAAGGTAGTGAACGCATCATCTGTGGATACCTAAGTGCCAGGAGGGTTGAGAACTGCTTCAGCAGAGACTTAGAATAGTGACCTGACATAACTGCCCTTACCTCATACTTAATACTGGTAACACCAGTGAAAATAGTTATTCATGATTTCACAACCTGACCCTTTGTTTCTTTTGAGACACGTTATGTCTCTTTTTGAGACATGATAGGACCACGTTAAGACAAGAAAAAACATATATTATTTTTTATGTCAGATTATCAGGGGTGCCCCTAAACTTTCACTCTGACCCAGGTAAAACAGTCTCCACATGTAGTCTGGGATCGGGGTCCCATCTGTTCGTCTTTCCTTCTCTGGTATGTTCATTGGAAAAGTCAAGCTTTTTAACAGTCATCTGAATGAAGAGTCAACCGATGCCTCTGATCACATGTACTGGAGCAGACCACGCATTGCCACACTGCAGATGTACTGTGAATCTGGTGAGGGCAGGACGTGATGGGGGCTGTGCGAGCCGAGTGGGAACGTGGGCAGCTGTTGCTCTGAGCTGGCACCTGGCCTGAAACCCTCTCAGTTTAGTGGATCACAAATCCCAATGAGGGAAATGGAACTTTTTAAAAAACGTCTTTTATTGAAGTGTAATTGATATACAGTGTTGTGTTAATTTCTGGTGTACAGCAAAGTGACTCGGTCATACATACACACACATATATATATGTGTATATATATTCTTTTTCATATTCCTTTCCATTATGGCTTATCACAAGACACTGAATAAGTTCCCTGTGCTATATACAGTAGAGCCTTATTGTTTATCCATCCTATATATCGCGGTTTGCATCTTCTAACCCCAAACTCCCAGTCCATCTCTTCTCAGCTCCCCTCCTCTTTGGCAACCACAGGTCTGATCTCTATGTCTGTGAGCCTGTTTCTGTTTCATGCATAAGTTAATTTGTGTCATATTTTAGATTCTACATGTAAGTGATCTCATATATTTGTCTTTCACTGTCTAACCTCAGTATGATAATCTCTGGGTCCATTCATGTTGCTGCAAATGGCATTACTTTTTTTTTTTATGGCTGAGTAGCATTCTACTGTATAATATGTGTACCACATCTTCTTTACCTGGTCATCTGTCAGTGGACAGTTAGATTGCTCCCATGTTTGGCGGTTGTAAATGGTTGTGCCGTGCACACTGAGGTGCGTGTACCTATTCAAGTTATGGTTTCCTCTGGATATATGCCCAGGAGTGAGATTGCTGGAGCATATGGCAGTTCTATTTTTAGTGTTTTAAAGAACCTCCCCCACTGCTTTCCATAAAGGTTATACCAATTCACCTTCCCACCAACAGTGTAGGAGGGTTCCCTTTTCTCCACACCCTCTCCAGCATTTGTTATTTATAGACTTTTAATGATGGCCATTCTGACTAGTGTGAGGTGGTACCTCACTGTATTTTTGTTTTTTCTTTTTACAGCCATTACCTGCGGTATATAGAAGTTCCCGGGCCAGGGGTCAAATCGGAGCTGCAGCTGAGGCCTGTTCCACAGTCATAGCAACACGGGATCCCAGCCGCATCTACAGCCTATGCCGCAGCTTGCAGCAGTGCTGGATCCTTAACTCACTGAGCCACAATGGGAACTCCTCTCATTGTAGTTTTAATTTGCAGGGAAATGAAACTTTTACCTTAATAATGTTCCACGTAATAATTGTGTAAAAATTTTACTGATTTTTTTTTCAGCCTGTGCTAGTAAAATAGTATCTCTTTAGAAAATGATATTAAAAAGTCAGTCAGATGGAATAGCATTAACGGCTGATGTTTGGAAACATGGTTAAATGAAAATGATTTCTTTATATGATAGAATATCATGTAGACATTAAAACTGATTTGATAGGATATGCTTATTTTGTATTCTTAAGTGAGGAAAGCAGGTTTGGTTTATTAAATCAGTGCGTCCTGTCTGATTACACTTCTGTTTTGAGAGATGTGTCTGCACAAAGCATACATACAGAAAAATAGAACATCAGAAGACACATGTCAAAACTTTTGACAGTGTTTTTATTTCTGGTAATAGAACATAACATTTGGTTTTATTTATTTATTTTTTTCTTTTTAGGCCTGCACCCATGGCACATGGAGGTTCCCAGACGAGGGGTCAAATTGAAGCTACAGCTGCTGGCCCATGCCACAGCTACAGCAATGCAGGATCCGAGCCGTGTCTGCAACCTACACCACAGCTCACGGCAACACTGGATCCTTAACCCACTGAGCGAGGCCAGGGATCGAACCCACAACCTCATGGTTCCTAGTTGGATTTGTTTCTGCTGTGCCATGATGGGAACTCTAGTTTTAATTTTTTTTAACCTTACTTTTCACATTTTGGAGAATGACAGTTTTTTAAAATCAGAAAAAAAATGTTATTAAAAATCACCTGCAGGAGTTCCTGTCGTGGTGCAGTGGTTAACGAATCCGACTAGGAACCATGAGGTTGCGGGTTCCATCCCTGCCCTTGCTCAGTGGGTTAACGATCCGGCGTTGCCGTGAGCTGTGGTGTAGGTTGCAGACGCGGCTCGGATCCTGCGTTGCTGTGGCTGCCGCGCAGGCCAGTGGCCACAGCTCCGATTAGACCCCTAGCCTGGGAACTTCCACATGCCGTGGGTGCGGCCATAAAATGACAAAAGGCAAAAAAAAAAAAAAATCACCTGCAAAAGTTCCCCCCAAATAAAATAAAACCCTGTCTAAAACAGTACAGTTAATGAAATAAAAACCATTAGCATTCCAGCTTGGAACTGGTGCATTCACCAGTAGGCGGGCGCTCCATATTTGTTAAGTGATTTGATAAATAACTTGAGTTAAGCAAAATAAACAAACCCCTGGTCAAGTTGGAACTAGCTCAGTTGCATCCAAGTGTCATCTGAGCAGATTTGTTGGATTTATTCTATTCAACTCAAGTTGGAGGTTGCAAAGCCTGTGATCACTTTAGAAGAGGTGTTGGCAGTTCGTTTTGTTTTGACTGACTCCAACTGTTTTTTAGCAGGAGAACTGGGCAATAGGCACATGAGCAGGTTTCTGCATGTGGGCTTGTTGCATTAGGTCTAGAAAGCTCATTTTGGAGGCACTTCAGTCTGAGGAGTGTTTGCTCCAGCAAGGGAGGGGACGTGAACTGAGTCCACACATTCCTTATGTTGAGGTAGTAAAAGTGGCTAAAATAATAGTTGAAGCTCCCTGCCTCCCTGACAGCCAGCCCGCTGCCCTGGGCTTTAGCTCTGTCCACCCTTTGGCTTCTTGCAGCTTCATTCTCTCTGTGTTTCTGCTTATTACCTTGGTCTCCTCAACCTATAAATGAGCTCAAACTTCCTCTGACTTAAAACCACTCTCGTCTCTGCTGTTCCCCAGAGGTACAGATCTTTTTCTCCCCTCTCTTTCACTGCCAGTGGCTCAATGAGGTGATAGCCAGTGAGGCGGATCCCAGTGAGAGGTGCCTGCTCCTTCCTCTGGATTCCCCAGGCACTTGATCCGCTCTTCACAGTCTTCTGCCACATACGTCCCGCGTGCTATGTCGGGTACGCCAGCTACATTCCTGCCTTTCACAGTTCCTCCTTCGATCCCTGAATTCCTAGGAACAGAGCAGCCCCTATGGAACTAATTTGCGAGACTTCCAGGCATCACTCAGTTCAAGAGTAAGAACAGACAGTTCATACGACTCAATCCAAAAAACAAAGAAACAAACAACCATATCAATAAAATGGGCAGAGGACCTACATAGGCCTTTCTTCGAAAAAGACAGACCTGTGGCCAACAGGCACACGAAAACATGCTCAGTGTCACTAATTATTAGATAAAGGAAAATCAAAACCACAATGAGGTATCACCTCATACAGATCAGAGTGGTCATCATCAAACCGTCTGCAAACAATAGATGCTGAAGAGGGTGTGGAGAAAAGGGAGCCCTCCTACACTGTTGGTGGGAATGTAAACTGGTGCAGCCACTGTGGAGAACTGTATGGAGGTTCTTCACGAAACTAAAAATAGAGCTGCCCTAAGATCCAGCAATCCTACCCCTGGGTATATATCTAGACAAAACTCTAACTCAGAAAGATACATGCACCCCTATGTTCACAGCAGCACTATTTACAATAGCCAAGACATGGAAACAGTCTAAATGTCCATGGACAGTTGAATGGGTAGAAAAAATGTAGCACATATATACAATGGAATATTACTCGGCTATGAAAAAGAATTAAATAATGTCATTTGCAGCAACAGAGATAGACCTAGAGATTATCATACTAAGTGAAGTATGTCAGACAGGGAAAGACAGAGACCATATGATATCACACATATATGGAAACTAAATTATGACATAAATTAATTTATCTATGAAAACAGACTCACAGACATAGAAAACAGACTTGTAGTTGCCAGTGGGAAGGGGAGTGTAGGGAATGGATGGATTGGAAGCTTGGGATTAGCAGATGCAACCTATTTTATATAGGATGGGTAAATAATAAGGCCTAATCTATAGCTCAGGGAACTGTATTCGATATCCTGTGATAACCCGTAATAGAAGTGACTTAGTTTCATATATATATAAAATTAAACTAAGTCACTTTGCTGTATACCAGTAACTAAACACAATGTTGTAAACTGACTACCTCTTTAAAATAAATTTTAAAGATAAATTCAAGATTATAGGTTTGTGAGGTTCCTGGCTTTTTCTGTGGAAGCTATTTCCCAAGTGCCCTGTGTTTTTTTTTTTTTTTTCCATAAATCTCGTAGCTCAAGTGACCTACCTTTCCAACATTAACTAAAGTTTTCTCTCTCACCTAGTGTCTTCCCTTCCTCACCAAGCTTTTGTTTATTTGTGTGATCATTTAAGAACTTCAGAAGTAGCAGAGGCATGCCTCAGCGCAGAAGGGTGCAAATCCCGTTTCTGACACGAAGCTCTTTGACTCTGGGGTGTGTTACTAGTCTTCCCTGGGACTCAGTATGCCCATGTAGAAAATTACTATGGCAGGAGTTCCCACTGTGGTGCAGTGGGTTAAGGATCCAACTGCAGTGGCTTGGGTTGCTGCGGAGATGTGCGTTCGATCCCTGGTCTGGGAACTTAAATATGCCATGGTTGCGACCCCCCCCCCAAAAAAAACAAGAAAAAGACAGAAAAAAAAATGCTATGACAGTGGCCACCTTACGGGATTATATATAGGATTAAGAGAAGCATTGTCGGAGAGGCCCTTGGCCCACTCCGGCCCATGACTGTCACTTACTGAAGGCTGACACATTTCCGTTTTTACTGGCTCCCTCCTTTCATACCTGAGAAAAGGTTCAGAGTCGGGAAACGGTGACTGCGAGTACCGAGTCTCTGGCAAGTCTGTGCAATTCAAACTGGTGTCCCAGCAAGTTGCCAGATCACGAGCCTACCCGGCAGTGACTATAAAGTCACCCACCGCAAACATAAGGCCACAGAATGCCAAGGGTTTCATCTCTGCTCTGCTCCACCAGTGTAATCTGTCCAAAGAATCTGAAATAACAGAAAATGTGCACAGCACTTGTTCACGCAGCAGATGGGATTCGTATGCCAGAAGCTCCTTGTGCCGCCAAGCCCCTCACACATCCATAGCCACGGCGGAGCGCAGGGCGAAGCATCGCCCTTCCTTCTTTTCTTGGATTTGCCATCTTTCTCTCATCTCTGATGCCAGTGTCTTCTCAGAGGATTTGCGAGAGAAGAAAAGTCTCACTGTTCTGGAAACGCTAGAAGACGTTCCAAAACTTTCTTAGTGTTCTTCCTAGCAACAGATCCAGTGACTTTCTCCACATTTCTCCTGGGTGGCACTGTTCTTGTGTTCGTCGCTTTCTGCCACTGACTGGCCATGTCACCTTGGGCCCTGAGTCCATTTTCTGGCCCTCCATTTTCTCCTCTGGGGAGAGTAAGAGGGCTCATCTCATAAAGCTGTTATAGAGATGAGGTGTCTGCCAGCCAGTTAAAAAAGTACCCAGTATGGAGTCAGCACTCAGTATATGTTGCTGTGTAGCATTTGCATAAGTCACGATTGCACTTGTTAGGTCGGTGGAAGTAACATGACTGAGAATCACACAGCTCGCTTTGGGGGTCCTTGGCGGTGCCACTCACTGGCTGGGACTGAAACGACACTCCTTCTCGGATAGGACTCGAACCTGGCCAGAACGTAGGTGGGGACTCGAACCCATTGTCTTTTCATTGAAGCTGCTCGCCTGGGGTCAGGATTTACTGAAGCTCTGGCTTTCTTGTCTCATCGCAGAAAGAATTCATCTTGAGGCAAAGCGACAGGCAGAGTGAGTTTATAAGCTTAGGATGCTAGCGTGAGATGCAATGGCAGGCAAGGGGGCACAGCCCTGAGAACCAAGAGGGCTGCGCTTTTATAAAGAAAAAAGTGGGGAGGGGAGAAGATGAACTTCTTCCTCATTCTTGGGCACATTCAAGGCTTACATATTTAGTTCCTCCTTTGAGCCTGTAGAGTCTTAACTAGGACCCTCATGGTGTTATTTATTTAAATCATAAGTATATTAGCACAAGGGTGGTAACATATACTAAAATACGGTAATTCATCTCAGAATTGTCCCCTTTCATTTTGGTTTTTCCCCTTTCCTGTATGCCCCTGACTTTGGCTAAATGCAGAAAAGCTACTCTTTAGGGACTGGGAACTCCCTGACTTCGTGTAGCAATATTCATATGTCTTATCAGGGTTTGTGGCTTGAGTGTGCCTTATGCTCAGATGCGCCTGGTCTTCCTTGCTGGTAGTATAGATTGTTGCTAGGTTACTGGATTCTTTTTTTTTCTTGAGTGGTCATTAGCTTAAAACAGTCTCCCAAACTCCCTTCAAGTTCCCTGTCTTCAATCCCCTAATGGGATTTTTAAACTAAAAATTATTCTACTCTATCCCTATGTGGATGAATCATTGCAAAGTCACCTGCTCTTACCAAAAGTCTATTTTTATCTGTAAAAATGTCAGGAATACTTATTTTTCTGTGTTGAAGTGAGCTTATGTCTGTGGAAAATAAACCTCAAAATGGCATACAGCACAGGATTGTATTAAGATCTCTCATCTCTGTCTTCGAGCAGAAGATGGCAAGTCTTAGTCCTCTTGGTATCTCTTGTGGTTCCCAGGTTGGTACCTGGCCTCTAGTGGACCTCAACAGTAATTGTCAGGTGAACAATTTAACAGTTCAACATAGCTGAGAAAAAAAAAAAAAAAAGCCAGGCAGCCTCTGTGTGGTCGACAGAGATGGCATGAGATCTGCACATACACTCGCGTGCTTTCTGTAAGACTTGCCCATCAGGTCCACCCTCTGAAGCTTTCTAGTCTTCCTTTATATGCAGCAAGCCCTGGGGGGGACCAGAAGCATCCATGAGAGCTCCGAGGATGGGTTTGGTTGTTCTGGGCACCATAAGAAATGACAGCTCTGACAACCAGACAATCGTGGTAGAGATAGAAAAACTAAGACAAGCAGATATAGGAATTTAAAAAGCCCTTCAGTGTGGGTTTTTTTTTTTTACTGTAAGAGGAAATCCCATGGGGCTTGCTGAAAGCAGAGCTAGACAAAGCATTTGAAATCTTGAGAGAACAAATCCACTTTGGCAGGGGTATACCAGATGACCTAAAATGATAGACTCTGCTAATTTTCATGATTGCCTCGGGAAAGGATGAGGCGTATTTGGCCCTGTTTTTGCAATATGTTTCTCAAACATAACTTCTTGGTCTGCTGCACAGGTAATTACTCTAACCATAAAGTTCATGTTGCCAATTATCTCAACTATGGCCTAATTTTCTCTAATGATGTCAAAACCTAATTCTTCTGGGTTTTGCAATCTCTAGCAAGTAAATGTTAAAACCTTTATCTAGCAAATGAATTGCTTGGTCACGTCAGTTTATGTAGCTATTTATATCTTCAGGATGCTTTGCAGCCAATTTGGAGAATTGGTAATTATTAATTTTAAGGAATGACCCCGACACTGAAATGAATTCACTTTTATTAACAGTTGGGTTGTCCCTATTTTTATGCCACTCTTTGCTCTGTGAAATAGTGACCAATTCTGTGTTGTGTCATAGCATGAACATCATTCTAAGTGACATGCTTGTCTTATCTCTAGTTGACATGACAGTGAAGGTCGTAACAAATATTTTGGAAGGATAGAATTGAGATGTCACAAGTTTTTGGCAAGTTGGAATGAAGAACTACATTCTAGAAAAGTGAAATATTAATAGGGCGGTAGATGCTAAGTATTACATTTAGAATAGATAGGCAACGAGGTCCTACTGTATAGCACAGGGAACTATATCCAATCTTTTGGAATAGAACATGGTGGAAGATAATATGAGAAAAAGAAGGTGTGTATATATATATGTGTGTGTGCGTGTATGTATATATACATATATATACACACATACATATACATATATATATATATATATATATATATATCACCAGGCTATACAGCAGAAATTGGCACAACATTGTAAATCAACTATACTTTAGTAAAAAATCAATACAAATTTAAAAAAGAGAAAGCCTTCTCTTGGTTCTAACAAAAATACCTGCAGAAAATCGTGGCGACATCATCAACCTGGTATGCAGCTACACGAGTGGCTGGTCAGCAAGGTGCTATGATTTTAGTCCATATATATTGGGCATTTGGGGCTGTGGGGAACAGAGACTCGGGGCACCCTTAGGAGGAGGGACTGATTCCCGTCTGGATGTGGGAAGTGGGACATTACCAGGCTTGGAGGCAACTTTAGGAACGGCTCCTCTCTCATGTCCTCTCTGCCGGCTTCTCTGCTTCCTGCTGCATATTCAGTAGGTTCTCTTCCGACGCCCCATATCCGGTCCAGATCGCAGAGAGAGTTGATTTGATTGACTTGGCTGATTGTCATCTCTTTCCCAGGGCAGAGATGTTGGCACCAATCTGCCTTTGGGGCCAGAGCCAGCCTCTGTGGATGCCTTGGAGTCAGATGCTTATGCCAGGTCCTACCATTGGCCAGCTCTGCTGAAACAGCAGTGGATCCCTGATTTTCGGGACAGTGGGCTGCTGTTGGGGAAGTTTACACTAAGGATGTGATTCTGAATCTGTCGCCAAGGGCCGGAATCGGGACCAGGAAATGAAAGCTATGGGAAGAGATTCAACTCCACAGAGTTTCCTGAAATTGGAACTGGCTGTAGGCAGATAGATGGTGGACACATTTTCCAGGCCCCTTCCAATTCTCAAAATTGTGTTTTCATTTTTATTGTCACTCTCTTGTTTTTTCCCAGAAGTGTCTAATGAAAACCATCTTTTCACATTATTTTTAAAATGAGCTCTGAAGCTGATTCTGCTGCAGTCTAATTAGGGTCTGCCTAAGGTGTCAGAATCAGTCATGCTTTTGCATTAGCCTGTTAAGTAAAATGTATTTTATATGTGCAATATTCATAAATTAGATTTTATTATAGTCGGTACTGATGATGCTATTTGAAGAAAGGAAGTCATTTATATAATGGAAATGCATTGGAACCACAAACTGCAACAGAAATACTTCTCTAAGATTTTGAAGAGGAGTGTAAGAATGTTTTATACATTTTTTTCCCAAGGAATTATAAATAATGTTCCAAAGATTTCAGTTAAGCTTTTAAACTCACATGTCACAAGGGAGTGAATCATTTAGGGCAGATTGCAGCAGTGACTCTTCTGACACTTGTCTGAGCTGGTAGCTAAATCTCACCAAACTGCTAATTTGGAAGTGTGTGTGTTGTTGTTGTGAAGGGAGAATAAAAATCACTCTGTACAATGTTAATCCTTTCCCAAACAACAGAACTTAGTTATTTAATCAGAGAAAATCTGAAAGCACCCCAGGAAAGCTCCAGGATGCTTCTGTTCCACTCTGCAAGGTGAGAATGCATTGTGACACACAGAAGCAACGTATACAAGGCAGGGTAACCTTGCCTCCAGCCGCCTGTTTACCACACTCCCTCAAGGCAATGCGTGGCTCGGTCGGAAAGAGACTGGCTTTGTTAAATTTCCAGTTCCCTCATTTTGGAGACAAGACCCAGCATTCTGGGCTTCCGTCCCCTCATTTGTATACTGGAGATAATAATAGTACCTAAGGTCAGAAAGTTGGTGTGAGCATGGAAGCACTTCGCACAGTGTCTCGCTCATACAACGTGTTGGAGAATTTAGCTCCTAGGGTTATTTTTATCTTCATTATTCCGCAAGGGCTGGGAACCCTGAGGGGATGCTCTCCTCTGCCCAGAAAGTCAGGGGCATCAGGTGCTTGTCAGTGGTGTGGCTCCCACATCATCCTGTCATACCCAGCCCAGCCCAAAAGAGGGTCGTGTCCCGTCCCAGCTCCTGATCTGCCTTCACCCTCCCTGGAAGACTTCACTCCATCCTGGTCTCGCTTCTTTGCATGGACCTCGCATAAGTCACGGTACCTCTCAGAAGCCTAATTCTTGTCTCTCGAAAATTGGGGTACTAATTGTATAGGGTTTAAAAATTTTGTATACTACTAATTTATTTTATTTTATTTTTGTCTTTTTGCCTTATCTAGGGCCACACCTGTGGCATATGGAGGTTCCCAGGCTAGGGGTCTAACAGGAGCTGTAGCTGCCGGCCTACACCACAGCCACAGCAACGCGGGATCCGAGCCGCGTCTGCGACCTACACCACAGCTCACAGTAACACTGGATCCTCGATCCACCAAGCGAAGTCAGGAATCGAACCCGCAACCTCACGGTTCCTAGTCGGATTAGTTAACCGCTGAGCCACGACGGGAACTCCTATACTATTAATTTAAACTGTGTTTGTTTTCAAACACACTTGAGTTACCAAGTGCAGAATGCATAGAGAAGACAAAACGGTTAGCGCTGGGTGAGTGTTGGAGACCATCTTCTCTGCCTTTCTCATCTTGGAAAAAAATGCCTGTGCTTGGGCTCCATCGCACCTGATCTTATGATGTCATGGGTCAAGGGAGTTGTTTGGCTGCATGGAGTCAAGCTATTGATATTTTTAAAAAGCTCTCCCAGTGATGCAAATGTGCCCGCCAGGTTGAGAAGCACTTCGAGAGCCCAAGGTCAAGCTGTCCGGGGGGGAAGGCAGGTCTAGACTGCAGGGCTTCTGCTCTTTTTTCGCTGTACGCTGACCTTAAGTTCTGGTTTAGAAGAGGTTTTCGGAACAATTTTTTTCTCTGTGATTTTTTTTTGCATCCTTTCTCATAAAAGTGAGGTATTAAATAAGCACACTATTCAAACACTTCTGTTTGTTGGCTTCCGTTTAATTAAATTTCATTCTGTGCCATTCTACTTTAACGTTATGCATGTTTTCTCACAATGGTGTGTTCTGAAACTATCATTCCCAGATGCCTTTTTTTCTCCCCGCCTTCAAAGCCACCTCTAAAATGTAATTGCATGGCTGCGTCCCTGGCTGACACCGTCAACCTTGATCAAATACTTAGTTCTTCAATGTTTGTTCTTTTCAGTCTGTATTAGATTCTTCTCAGCTGCGGCCTGTGTGTTGCCGTGATTGCAAAGCACTGTGTATTCCCATGAAGTATTAGAAGTATTAGAGTGAAATAAGATCAAGTGCCTTTTCTCCCCTCTTTGATTTGTGCGCTCAGTTGTCTCCTGCTTTTTGGAGGTCATTCAGACTTCTATCCTATACCAAAATGCACTTGGCATTGTGTTACGTGTTTTCATTACCTGTTGCCATTAAATTGCTTCAAGTTTCTTAGACACTGATGTCCTTAAGAGCAGTAATGCTTGGTTAAAAATAATCATGGGATTTGATTTGTATTAAGTTGCCCTTGTCAATCTTGGTAGGATTGTTGAATGAAATCTCAGCTTAGTAGAATAAGCTCACCCCAAACAATTTACACTGTTCTATGTTTTTTTTTTTTTTTTTCCTTTGAAGGAATCTTTGTGATATTCCATCTCTGTTTGCTGAAGACTTTGACCAAAGCTTTTCTAACCAGCTGGCATCCTAAGAATAGGGCGGCTTCCAAAATCAGGGAAACTTTCAGGAGCTGCTAGCCCAGCGGATCTTCTGCAGGTGAGAATGAAACAGTTTTCTCTTTGTCTTCAGAAATCGAAACGAGCTGTTCTGTCTTCCAAGATCTGCTTCTTGGAAAAGAGTGAATAGGGGAATAGATTAGTGAAAATTCTCTGTAAAGAATTGCACATTTTCAGGAGATTTTTTAGTAGTTATGAAGAAAATCAGTTGACTGTTTTGACCAAACAGGAATTTGTTTGAAGTGTAGATTTATGAATGAAGATCTCTGAAGACTTACCGGAACACACACACACACACCTTCAAAAAAGTCAGTAGTGTTTCTCTTCTCAGAGAAATTTGCTATGTATTTGGGATCTCTATTAGCCTTCATTTCTGCCTTACATTGCCTTCTAGGATTGCTTTCAGGATCAAACACTATAACTTATGTGAAATCCCTTTGTAAACCATGAAATAGTATTTCTGTAAAGGTAAGAGAAGCAGTGACTATTTCTGAACATTTATAGTCGTCCGAATATTCTCATACCCTCCAATCTGTTGTCCTCCATAGTTTAATTCATTTTTCTTTTGATTCAGTAAAGTTTGCTAGGCTCTCAAGAAGCAAAGGCGCTAAGTCCTTCCCTTCAAGGACGGGAAGGGAAGGACTGTCAGATATAGGAGGAAGACGCAAATAAATATGACCAACTCCAATATGTTATAAGTATGTTGAGCGTGCACTAAGGAATGGCAATGGCATCGAATGCAGCCTGGGGCCAGAGGATTGCATGTGTAAAAGTAGGCTTCCTGGAGGAGGTGACCCTTGAAATGGCCCTTAAAAGATGAATAGGAGTTAGCCTGGTAAAGATTAGGGTGGAGTGGAAGAGGGCATTGCAGTCTCGGGTGGTGGGATAGGTGTGTGTGGAAATAATAAGTTGTTCAGGATTGTTGAACCATGGATGTGTGTGTGTGTGTGTAAACACTGAGGGTTTTTTTTAATTGATGTATAGTTGATTTACAATGTTGTGATAGTTTTAAGTGTATAGCAAAGTGATTCAGATATATATATATCTGATATATATATGTATATATACATACTTTTTCAGGTTCTTTTCCATTATGGTTTATCAAAGGATACTGAATATAGTTCCCTGTGCTGTGCAGTAGGACCTTGTTACTTCTGCTTTATATAGAGTGGCTTGTATCTGTTAATCCCAAATTCCCATTTTATCTCTCCCCAACACCCTTTCCCTTTGGTAACCATAAGTTTGTTTTCTATGTCCGTGAGTCTGTTTCTGTTTTGTAGCCAAGTTCATTTGTATTATAGTTTAGATTCCACCTATAAGTGATATCCTGTGATATTTGTCTCTCTCTCACTTACTTCACTTAGTATGATAATCTCTAGGTCCATTCATGTTGTTGCAAATGGTAACATTTCACTCTTTTTTATGGTTGAGTAGTAATCCATTGTGTGTGCATGCACACATGTGTATCACTTCTTAATCTGTTCATCTGTCGATGGACATTTAGGTTGCTTCTGTGTCTCAGCTGTTCTGTGGACCTAGGGGTCCATGTATCATTTTGAATTAGGGTTTTGTCCATATGTATGCCCAGGAGTGGAATTGCTGGATCATATATGGTAACTGTATTTTTAGTTTTCTGAAGAACTTTCATAATGTTCTCCATAGCAACTGCACCGGTTTACATTCTTACCAACAGCATAGGAGGGTTCTCTTTTCCAGTAAGGGGTTTTAAGCTGGCAGTCACTGGCCTTTTAGGTGTTACCCTGGAGAAAGTATAGAGAAAGAATTGCAGGTGAGCAAGATTCTTTTGGCAATGATCTGGGGAAGAGCTGGGAGGGCTAGAATTGGTAGAAGCAGTGAGGAGCGGAAAGAGAAATTTCAGAGAGCTGGATTATTGCATTTGGTGGTCGTTTGGGCATTGAAGGTGAGAAAACATTAGGACTTGGGATTGTCAGGTTGCTGACTTGGGTCACTGAGAGTGTGATGATGTCATCAAGGGGATTTAGGAGGGACACAGACTTGTTGGGAAGGAGAGGACTTGGAAGTATAAAAATGCATCAACACCAGGCAGTTAGAAGTGTAAGTGTGGAGGTGAGGAGAGGATTCAGGGCTAGCAACATTGATTTAAGAGGTCTTAGCCATAGTTAAAGATCTTTTATAACAATGTAAACTTGATTTTGTACTTAAATGTTCACTGTTATTCATTCGTGAAGGTAAAACAGAACTCCTCACCTTCTCAAGTTCCATTTTATTTTGACATTGCCTCATTTTGTTTGTATCTGTATTTGTTGGTCTTATATTTTTGGCATAATAAATTAGGATTTTTCCTAATGACAAATGTTGTGACCTTTTGAGTTTGACTGCAGGAAATGTCACCCAGTATTTAAAAAACAATGTAAACCCTTGAAGGTGGGAGAGTTACAAGCCAGTGCCATTCTCCATTGTAATTCCCGGTGGTTACAGAAATCATGTAAGAAAAGCACTTTGCTTTCCAAAGTACAGTTCTTTTTCAGTATAAATCAAGGTTTCCTATCAATTCCTGGCTTTCATTGCTCTGCCCAGGATCTGAGCCTGGCCCATGGGAGACTGAGTAGGGTCTTGCATTCCTCAGGGGGGATGGTGCCAGGGTCCCTCCTTCCCTTTGGGAATTTCCCAGCATCAACCCGGAATGTCATTAAGGAGGATGATTGTAACAGAGGCCTCACTGTTTAAGATCAAGTCTGCCCGAGTTAGACTTTTGAAATACATTGCTCAGAGCCTTCTTTGAGGGAATGTCATGGGTAAAAATTTTAAATTCAAATAATACTCACAATAGTACTATTTTGAGGGAATTTTATTTGATTACTATGGCCTTGATTAGCTTTACTGACTTTTTTCCTTAAGACCTGCTGGAAAATTACAAAATGCTCCTTTTCTCCTCTTTCCAGTTCACTTCTCTACCGTCCTTCCAGAAACTTTCGAGATCGGTTAATCTGTCACTTCCATTTTTGTACACGAGAGAATTAATTTGAAGCAAAATTAAGTAACTTACTCAGTGCTGACAGCTGGAGCCAGAGCCCTGGTCTGTTGAAACCCATTCTGTCCTTTCCACTTCATTTTTTCTCCCCTCGTATTCCAAATCTTTATTGAGCTGTGAAGTTATGTAAGTGTCTTAAAATAAGAAATTGAATTAAGGAAATTCAGTTCACACCGATGGTATATGCTTTGGTTAATCACTCTGCGTTCAATGAACAGAGTTTGCTTTACTGCTTTAGGCTCTGGTTTTATTATTTTTTTGTTTTTGTACCTAAAATTTTTTTTTAGTGTGGCTTTAGTTTTTGGCGTCCTTTATTTCTCTATACTGGTTCCACTGCTAAAAGGAAGGATTAGAAGAGAGTCAAAATCACCTGTTTAAATTGCAATTCAAATAGGACTGTAGTTTCAACATCCATTATCAAGCCAATTTTCCCCTATTAGGTACTTGGAGTAACAGTGTATTAATAAGCACATTCCCTAACAATGCAAGTCCTGGCCACATAACCCGGTTTCCTGGAACATTCTATTTTTTTTTTTTCAGTTTTATTTCCCCTTTTAAAACAAAAGGCAACTTTTGTACATTAAAAAACAAAAGACACTAATTTTAAAACCAACCTTTTTAAGCAGAATATATTTCGGATCCGACCAAATAGATTGTAGTACCGGCTGACTTTAACATATAGAAAATGAATTCACAGAAATGCTGAGTTGGTGTAACTTAGAGTGACATCACATGCATGCAAGTTGTAGGTGGTCTCGAGGACAACGAATTGTTCTCTGACATTCCCAGCACGGGCAGTCATTGCTGTGAAACCAGTGGGCTGTAAGTCGTCAGGGTGTGGGTAAAACAACGTGCGTGATTCACTCAGCCCAGGAGCTGCCAGTAACGAAAGAAGTTTCCACCTGTTTATGTGCAGGACACATATAAGAAATATGTCTCCCAGTTTTGCTCTCTCACTCTTTTTCTGCCTTTCTGTCTGACTCATAGTCTCTGTGTGATAGGCACAGACTCATATGAGGTCTCCAAGATGTGAGACCCTTGGCACTTTGGATTTATGGCACTAGGGCTGGGGACAGTCTGTCTTGGACTGGGAGACTGGCACACCACCCTTCACTTGGTAAGGGATACGAGCTGTGGGGAGACCCTGTCTTGACATGACTGCCTCTCCATAGCTTGGCCATACTGGGCAGATTGACGGCAGAAACAGGGATGGACAGATGTGGAAGCTTAATGCAGACGGTAGACGCAAGATGGCGTGATGGCTGGAAAGGGCAAGTCAGCTTTCATTGCGGTGGTTTGGCTTGATGGTAGGGTCTTCTATTGAGCTCACTTCCTATGGACAACAGTATTGGGGGGGGTGCTGCTTTCTGCTCAGATTCCAGAGTGAGTGTTGCTAGGCCAACAATGCAATGGAGAGCATTTATGTCAGCTTTGGAGGTGCCATTTAAAAGTATTTAGAGTTTGAAATAACATTCAGGACTGCCCTCCTTCTGCCCTGTCATTGGAGCACAGAATTCTGCTCGAGGTGGGGTGTTTAGGGAAAACTCCTCTTAGAGAGTAACAGCCTTAGGTGAGTTGCCAGGGTGACCCTTTTGAATGGGCAGTCTTCCCACAGGCTCACATCATATTTATCAGTAAAATGTGTTACCCTATGCCCTTTTGTAGTGTAGGATTTTGAAAAGAGAGGGGACAGGGAAATGCTGAGCCGCTAGCTTTTTGATCCAAATTCAGTCCCACTGTAGAGGTCATAGACTGCATCAGCAGTTTGTAGATCATTTTCGGTGGCGGACAATGGCAGTGGATTTCTAATCAGATAATGTCCTGCTACATTTGAATTTTCACTCTCCACTGCCTTTTGTTGTTTGAGTCCTTTTGAAATTATTCTTGACTCAGGTTTATTATTAACTTTCTGAACTCCAGCTTCTGCACTAATATCTTGCTGCTCATGTTTAAAATGAGAAGAGTGACTAGAGAATTTATTTTTGCATTCGTTAATAGACTAGCAAGGCAGCCTAATATGAATTAATGACTCTTCACATTTTCCCATAATACAAGCTGGATTTGTTGTCCCCTGGGGATATATTTCATATTCATGCCCTCATAAGCCATTCTAGCTGGTTGTTGGCTTTCTAGCTTTTTAAAAACTTCTCCATAATGGATTAACTGAGAACAATAAATAATACATAATTTTGATTTTAAATCTTAAAAACATTTTTGATTGTTCTCATTGTAAAATGGAAAATGAAACAACTTGTTTCAACAATCAATAGTATAGTATTTGTGCTTTTTCTTTTCAGGCACGAACCATTCTGAGGCAATTATGTCTTATGAATATGGTTTCAAAAATAAAATCTATGAGGAAAGATTAAGGAGAGAAACATTACTGAGGATGTAAAACCTACTAATAGGGTTTATTCATCCTTTGTGACATCTTTCCTTTAGAGGACATGTGTATTATCACTGAGAGAACTATTCAAAAATGGTGATACCCACTTGGGCAAAAATTATCTGTTACCAATATTTCAAATCATTCTCTCTCCTCTTCTGTTTCCCCTCTTTGTTGTCAAAGTTCCCAGTTGGGGGAGTTCCCTGGTGGCCTAGCATTAAGGATCTGGTGTTGTCACTGCTTTGGCGAGGGTTTTATCGCTGGCCTGGGAAGCTCCACATACTGCAGGTGTGGCCAAAAAAAGGTTCACAGTTTTGTTTACAGTCATCATATCAGTGTGTGTGTACCATTCAGAGAATGTCATGCAGCAGAGGGAGAGAAAGAGAGGAAAAGGCAGAAAGAGGTAAAGAAAGAGACTGAAAGGCAAACGGTCGGTGTTTTCCATTGCCTGCGCATAAACCAAAGCAGAATTTCCAGTACTTTGCCCGCCTCTGCTTTATTTCTTGGGTTTCTTTGGCATTAAAGCTACATGATTCCTGTGACTTACCAACCCACAAACAGGTGCCCAGAACCATATCCCAAGTTAGGGATCTGAAAACAGAGTCATTGTAGGAGGACAGCAGTGTGTCACCCTGATCCCTTGTGCCTTTCAGGACTGAGATAGCTTTAAAAAAAAAAAAAAAATTATTGGAGTTTAATTGACTTACAGTGTTGTATTAGTTTCAGGTGTACAGCCTGAAACTAATACAACATTATGCATCAGTTATACATATACATATAACTATTCTTTTTCAGATTCTTTTCCCATATAGGTTATTATAGAATCTTGAGTAGAGTTCCATGTGCTATACAGAAGGTCCTTGTTACTGTATATGCCAATCCCAACCTCCCAGTTTATCTTTCTCCCATGTTTCCCCTTTGAGAATTGTAAGTTTGATTTCAAAATCTTTGAGTGTGTTTCTGTTTGGAAATAAGTTCTTTTGTGTCATTTTTATTAGATCCCATATGTTAGGGATCTCATATGATATTTGTCCCTCTCTGTCTGACTTACTTCACTTAGTATGAGAATCTCTAGTTGCATCCATGTTGCTGCAAATGGTACTATTTCATTCTTTTTTTAATGGCTGAGTAATATTCCACTATATATATGTACCACGTCCTCTTGATCCAGTCCTTTGCTGATGGACTGAGATGCCCTTTCCTCAACTTCTGGGAGTCTTGACAGCTGAGAACTCACAGTGGGGCTCCTCCCTGGCGACTGCCCTCAGCTCTTACCTAAAGAGAATTGCATCACCCAGTATTCTACCACCTGCCCCAGGGCAGCTGTGTACATGACTTGTTCATCTGAGGACACAAAGGCCTTTGCCCCAATTCAGGACAACACTATAGGACCTGTTGGGTCCGCTGAAGCTTGTGTTGTGACTGCACCACAGCCTGGCTTCTCCCACTGCCTCGCCTGCTTTATTTACTCTGCCATGTGTTGAGCTCACAAACCCTTCCCGGTGATATTCCCACTGGTAAATTCTCATCTCAGCATCTGGTTCTGGGGATGCCTGACCTGCAGCCATGACTATATGTGGACCATGCCCTGCGTACGTGTATGAGTGTGTTTTTAGAGCAGTGCGAGAAAGTGCTGGCTCTGGAATCATAATCGTAGATCTCTGACAATTGAGCCCACGCTGTTCCTGTGGAAAATGAGGATAACATTACTGACCTCTTAAGAGTTATTACCAGGATTTGAAAGCCAAGTATTCAGTGCCTGGCACCGGGAAGCACTCATTAAACTATAGCTTTTGTTATAATTACCTACAAATAATCCATAAATAATATACTAGTCCCCACCAGTTGATTACAGTCCATAGTGAATTTTAATATCATTTTTATGACAGCATTTATTTTAGTAGAGTATCAGGTTAATAAAAGCTGCATCACCTGCAATTTTAGGTAACTCTTCTGCAGTGTTCGTTCCCTTTTGTTAAATACGTGGAGACACTGGGCAGGGTTCCAAAGGGGAACCTAAAGTGATTATAGAAGTGAAAAGAAAATCCTATGAGAAAAAAATTAAAGGGTCTGGAATCAAGCTTGGAAAATTGAGGGGTAACTAGCCTTCTATCTTCAGGTAAGTGGAGGCCTTTATGAGGAGGGTATTAGACATGCCTTGTCCATATTTACAAGGGCAGAACAAGAGAAAATGGACATAAGTGAAAGGAGAAGATAGCTGGGTTTGTATTGAGGGAATTTCTCTACACTTGGACAGTAAAAAATGGGAAGGAACTTGTAGAATATATACTTTTAAAACTTCAAAAAGAAAGAAAAGGACAGGATTCATTCCCAAATCACTGAGATGATTCCCAGAGAATTTATGGAGAACTCCGAACTCTGTGATCCTGTGACTTCTGATTTCAGAGATGATGTTTCTGAGAAACTCAAACACATGTGCTCTGTTTTGCAAAGAAAGAAAGAAAGAAGTACTGTTTGACCACTTTCATTTTCTTTATAACTAAATTTCTTAAATTATCTGTGAAAAGTGTCCAGATGCACCTTGCATGTGGGTTTCTCTTAATGGAACACATCATTTTCATGGAATAGGTATCTTTCTGTCTGTAGCTATTATTATCATAATTTTCAATCATATTATGTGTCATCTCTTTGTATTCTATATAAAAATAAATTAAACCTACCATCCCGGGCCATTTATCTATACCCAGGCTAAGTTCTTTTCAGGCTCGTATATTGGGATGACATGGTTAAACTGAACACGTGTGTGTATTAAATCACTCTCTTTAGAACAACAGCAAGAAGTCTGGAACTTTGGAGAACATCTCTTTCAATCAATTAATGGCTTAGAGATAAGATTAAAGAATGGATACAGGACTAGGTTTTTAAATGTTCTTTTAAGACCTCGGTGTCAAAAGATAAGAAGAAGCCATTAAGACATTTCTTAGTTACAAGTAAATATATTGCATTTTGCATTTTCTCCTTGGCATGCCTTGCCAAATAGTCATAGGCAGAGACAGGATAAAGTGGCCGAAGGAGGCTCAGACTGCAAGCCAAAGTGCCTGGCTCTGCCTCCACCACAGCCCCCAGATGCTTAGTCCTTCCTCCATGGAGCTATGTCCGCGTGGATTTCCTTTGGATCTCTCCCAGCATCCTGTATCAGATGTTCATTGCACTGTAGTCCTTTCTTTCAAACAGAACCTGGCAGGGAGTTCCCGCTGTGACATAAGGGGATCAGTGCTGTCTCCAGAGCCCTGGGGTGCACGTTCAGTTGCAGGCCTGCACAGCGGGTTCAAGGATCTGGCCTTGCCCAGCTGTGGCGTAAGTCACAGCTTCAGCTCAGATCTGATCCCTGGCCTGGGAACCCCATATGCCGCGAGGCGTCCAAAGAAGATAAAACAAAACAGAAGAAGTGTGGCCGACCTAAGGGTTCAACCACTGAGGGGTCAGCCTCTGGGCCCCATCACACCTTGACCTAAAGCAGCTCTGCTTTCATTAACTATTTGTTTTTATTTTTTATTTTCAGCTCTCACAGGTAGAGGTTCTGTTTAAGAGTTTACTTGATTAAATGGATCCCCTGCTAGAAGCATGAGTTTTGCAGGTATTCCTGCTGATCCCATGCCTCCAGTATTCTCCCCAATGTTTCCAGTTAAAATACCAAATTTTATTGCTTCCTTTACTCTGCCAAGTTAAAACTCTTCAGATGGCTCTCTAGCTCATAGGGATATATATACCACCACCACCCTCCCCATGTTTCCAGCCACCCTGCCCAGCAGTCGAGGTGGCCTCTGTGTTCTAACACAAGGTTCCCTTGATCTGGTTACAGAGCCTGAGTCTGTGAGCTCCCGCAAGCAGTTCCTGCAAGTGAGGTCCTGACTGATTTTGCTCAGCATGGTCCTTGCACCTCTTCTGAGCCACCCGTGCCATCCTTGTCCTTTGGAGCACACCTCCTCCACGGAGCCTTCCTTGATTATTCCAGCCCGTGTTAATCTGACCTGTCTCTGAAATTCTCTCGCAGGGGTGGGCCTTTATACCAATATTGCATTTTACCCAGTTGACCACGGTGTTATGTAGACTGTGGGTGTGCAGTGTTAATTTGGGCCTCCTGGGACATCAGAGACTATTATAGCAGTCACTGTGACTGCCATTCACCTAGGGAAGTAGACATTCCGGCTTCATCCCCAAATGGAAATTTTCAGTATAATATATGCATTAAGAGAATATGCATAATATATGCACTAAGAGAATAAGGTAAATGTATTCCGGAAATAAATTTTAGCAACATGGGTGGAAATAAAACCTCCTATTAAGTTTCAACACATTGAAGCTCAAAGCATAGAATAGATGATATAGGAGTGGCGCAGCAGGTTGGGAATCTAACTGTAGTGGCTTGGGTCGCTTGATCCCGGGGTTAAATGATCCCCCAGTGTTGCTGCAGCTGTGGCGTAGGTTGCAGCTGTGGCTTGGATTCAGTGTGGGGCCAGGGAATTTCCATATGCCAGGGGTGGGGCCATTTAAAAAAAATACAGACGAATCTTATCTGCAGAACAGAAACAGACTCTCACAGACTTTGAAAAACTTCTGGTTATCGAAGGGGATAGGCAGTGTGGGGCTGGGATGGACCAGGGGTTTTCGGACTGGCACACGCACATTGAGGTGTAAGGAATGATTGGCCAACGGGGACCTGCTGTACAGCACGGGACACTCTACCCAATATTCTGTGATAATCTTTGTGGGAGAAGCATCTGAAAGACAACGGATGTGTGTATGTGTATAACTGAATCACTCTTTCGTACAGCGGAAATTATCACAACATTGTAAATCAACTCACTACAATAAAACTTAAAAAAAAATCAGATGATACAGGTTTTAAGCCTGATTCTGTCTCTCACTTTGGGTTCATTAGCAAGTCATGTATCCTTTATGATCTTTTTAAGAACTGTGATACAAGACTGCTATTCTTTTTTATGTTTCATTTTATTGAAGAGTTGATTTACAATATTGTTAGTTTCAGTTTTACAGCAAAGTGATTCAGTTACTCATGTATGTACATCTGGTCTGGTTCAGGTTCTTGTCCCACATAGGTTATTACAGAATATCGAGTAGAGTTCCCTGTGCTGGACGTAGGTCCTTGTTGGTTATCTGTTTTATATATAATAGTGTGTATCTGTTAATCCCAAACAACTGTTTTGTCCCTTTTCCCTTTTGCCTTTGGTAACCATAAATTTGTTCTTTCTGTGAGTCTGTTTCTGTTTTGTAAATAAGTTCATTTGTGTCATTTTTTTTTAAAGATTTCACATATAAGTGATCTCTCATGACATTTTGTCTTTCTCCGACTCACTTCACATAGTGTGATAATTTCTAGGTCCATCTATGTTGCTGTAATATACTGCTGTTCTTTGTTCTTGGCACTTCCCAGAGTGCTTTTTTTTTTTTTTTCTTCTGCATGTTCTTTAATTTGAACTTCACAATGACCCAGGTAAGCTAGTATCTATCAAACAAGAAAACTGGGCTCGGAGACATGCTCTCAAATCTTAATGGGTTAAGCTGACAGTAGGCACTAAAACTCAAATCCTCGGGGTTCAATTTTAGTGCTCTACTAAACTGTTACTAAAAGTGTCAGCTACAGGCCGGCTGCATGGGCGTCCCCTGGGAACTTGTTAAAAATGCAGGTGCCCAGGCCTGACCCCAGAATCTGCATGTTAACAAGAGGCCCAGGGATTCATATGTACTTTAAAGTGGGAGAAGTATTATAAGAACAGTTTAAGCCTCTTAGGTAGAAACTTGAAAAGGTTTTTCAAAATTTTTACTCCTGTCTCTGCCATCACATCTCCTGTGTCAAATCTCCCTTTTATTTGGTACCATCTCGAGCAGATCTGATAGATTTTTTTTTTTAGTTACTTTCAGGTTTTTGATAAGTTTAATACACTCTAGTCCACTTTTAAAACTTCAAACCCATGTGGAAAGAACAGCCTTCCTTTCCCCCAGTCCAGCTTGTCCCTTCAAAAGGCTTTTTGGTTTTGGTTTTGTTCTTGTCTGTCTTGAAACCAAATGTACTTTCTTCCAACGTCTCACTCTTAGTGATGGTATCATGATGATACTCATTGTTCTGAATAAGAAATTCAGCTGCCCTCCTCAGTCTTCAGGGAAACTCAGAAGTAAAAACCAAGCACACATACTCACCATAAAATAACCAAGACTTTTCAGTCTCTTTTCACTGTATTTCACCCGAATATTGGCCCAAGGAGGGTGCATGGTTGTCTTCGGCAAAAAAGGAAGTTAATGAAGTATGAGACTGTACTTCATTAAAAAGGAACATTTTTTTCAACTTCTTGTTAATTTTTATTTAAGGTTTTCGATCTTCTTTGTCTTGGAAGCCAGGAGTTAGATCTCTTCACCATTAGCCAAAGGACCACCCTTGGATATTCAAGCTGGAACTCGCCCAAGTCCTTGTGGGTTGTGTTTATTAGAATTCTCGGGGGTTATGTATTCCCCAGCCCCAACCATATATTTTATCAGACTTCTAACTCCCACCTCCATCCCTGACATGAAAGTTTCATTTCAGCTCTCAACCTCCTCCAAGTGCTGTTTGTTTTCACTCGAATGTGACAAGAAAAGGCAGCTTTTGTCTTTATTTCTGGTTAGCACACTTCATAAATATTCATTTGGAGCTGCTTTTTCCAGCTAGTGTTTTGTAATGTGTTATTTTTAAATAAAATCTGAAGTGAAAGGTCACTCCCAGTACTCACTTTAATGCATTGGAGCTGTTCATCTTGATTTTGGAGGTCCTGAGCCAGACAAGAGTTACCCCCCCCCCCCACCGTAGGGCTGTACCTGCAGCATACAGAAGTTCTGGGGCTAGAGGTCAAATCAGACCTACAGCTGCAGGCTACGCCACAGCAACACCAGATCTGGATCTGAGTGCATCTGTGACCTATGCTGCACCTTGCGGCAAGGTCAGATCCTTAACCCACTGAGTGAGGCCAGGGGTAAAACCCTCATCCTATAGATACTGTCTCAGGTTCTTAACCTGCTGAGCCACAACAGGAACTCCAGGAGTGACTTTTAAGGCTGTTTTCCTAGGCTACACCATTCTGAGAAGGCATAGGCTGTGTGTGTGTATGTGTGTGTGGTGTGTGGTGTGTGGTATGGCTTCTGGCTCAGTGGGTGAGTAAACAGGACAGGACCAGAAGGAATATTTCCCGAGCATCTTCAGGGGCATTGTACTGGGCAACATATCCACTGTCTCACCATGTCTTCGCGAGGACACTGTGAGACAAGTGTTTTTGCATCTATCCTGCAAGCCTGGAACCAAAGCTTAGAAAAAGTGAGTGATTTGCTCCAATTCACAAAGCTAGCAGGCGAAGGAGCGGTGGCCATAGATGATGAAATGTGTCTGTTTCACGGTGTTCTTGTTGTTCTGTGGAAACTGATAGTGGGCAGTTTTGGAGTGATTACCTTTAGCGAGGCGATATGTTTTTCATTTTTGGTATATTAAGTTAAGAAAAACATTACTAAATCTGGGCTACTGGGAGTACAGCCTTCCGTTCCTGCCCTTATTTAAAACTGAGGCTCGGCACATACTCTTAGATGCCAGGGGATCAACCCCAATTTTCTGTGGATTGCATTTTTAGTGTTTTCTGTTCTGGATTATAGTACCAAACTCTATTGTTATCTTTTTGTAGAGTTTTCCCCTACCTTCAAGAAAGCTCTGCTTTGCAGAAGTGCGTTCCTTCCGCTTGACCTTGACCTCTGAAAAACATCACCGATGCAACTCTTAGGTGACCCTGCAGATTCAGCACCACACACTTAGCAGTTTGCATGCACCTCCTTGACTGCCTTCCATGTTTTCATGAATGTCAGCAGAAAACGCACACCCCTTTTTAGGGCTGTTTTCTAAACTTGTTAGTTGGGGAGTAAATCTTTTTATATTGTGGGTCTGATTACTGCATCAAATTCCCTGTGTCTGTGCTTATTCAGCTTGGTGACTGTGGACAGAGGGCCCCTCCTGGGCACTTTTCTATCTTGGGTAGGGGTGGCATTGCCTCCAAGCCACATAAATCTTCACATGTTAAAACCAGCCAGAGCAACTCTACACCAGACTCTTAAGATTTTTGCTGAAACTTAAAACACTGTTTGCCTTCGGATACCAAATGAAGGCCCTTTTTTAGAACCCAGTAACACTCTGAGTTGTCTGTTATCTGCCAGGCAAGTTGTAATTAGACTTCCTATGCAATTTACCACATGATTTAGGAGGTGTGATTAAAAAAAAAAAGCTAAGGGAAGGAGTATTTTTAAATAATGTTGATTCCCCACCCCCGAATATAAAAGTAATACACATTCTTTGTAATTTAGAAAATAAAAATGCCAAGAAAATAAAATGATATAGGTAAAAAGATTAATGTTTTGATGGGTGTTTCTTGTTAAACTCACACACTCATGCACATACAACATAGCTTTTTGCAAAACATTTTTAATGGCATTAGTCCTTGGAGCTTTAATGCCAAGCATTTTTCTCCTTTTTAATTCTTTTTATTTTTAGAATGGGATATTACATATATACAAAAGAGAGAGAACAGCTCAGTGTTCAGGAGCGTTTTCTATGGAAACAGACTGCCTAGATTCTGGACTTGGCTCTGCTGTGTGCTAGCCTGGAACCTTAGGAAAGCAACATAATATTTCTGTGCCTCCATTTTCCGAAATGGGGACAAAATAGTACTTATATAAAGTAGACTGTTAGCTGTTATTTTTTCTTAAGTAAAGATAATATGTAAGTAAGGTGGAAAGAAGAAAAGCTGCACATAGTCTACCATTATTATTTTGCTTGTGTTTTATTCCTTGATCACACCACTTCTCTTCCACCTAGAGGTAAACTTCACCCTAAATCATTGTTTAACTTTACATATTTTGAACTTCACATAATCGATCTCATATAACTTCTACTTAACATTATGTTTGTGAGTTCTTCAAGGTGTTTTCTTCAATGCCAATAGAATATAGTTACAGTTCTTTTGAAAATCCCTTTGGCTTGCTTGTAAGTTTCATATAATTAAAAGTCCTGCTGTTACGAACATTGTTGTATATGTGTGTCTTTTGATGCTCACGTGCAAAACTGGTTGCTGTTCTTTTGCTTTTTGTTTTTTTGTTTTTTTTTTTTAAGGAGTCTGCCTGCTGGGTAGTAGTGCTATGCGCATCTTCGATTTCTCTAGGTCATGGAGGATTATTTTCCAAAGTGGTTGTACTGGTGCATTTACACTTAAACCAGAATGTGAACAAGTTGGAAAGCAATGCATCCAAGCAGTCTAAAGGCAATTTAACTTTTGCCCTGTGTAGATGATATGTCTTTTCTCTTTGATTGCTTTTAAGATAGCCTTTTTTCCTTGGAGACCAGTAGTTTTATTAGAGTATGTCTAGGTGGTATTTCTTATTATTCATCCTTCTTAGTATATATGTGGTTTCTATGTCAATGAACTCATGTCTCCCATCAGATCTGGAAAAATTGTTGCTGTTACTTTGAATGTTGCCTCACTTGCATTCTTCCCCTTTGAAGCTCCAGACTTACTTAAACCTTCTCATTTTATTTTCTATGATTTAAACTCTTTCCTATTTTCTTCTACTGTGCTATAATATAGATCATTTACTGAGCTGTTTTCTTTTTAATAATGTTGTCTTTAGCTGTGTCTGTTATGATGTTTATCATATATCGAGCTTTTAAAACTTTTTTTAAGTTAGATGATTTTGTTCATTTTCAGAAGTTTCATGTTTTTGTAAATCTGCTTGGCCAACTTTGTAACATTGTATCCTTTGTGATTTAAAAAAATTAATTTTGATAAAATACACTAAAAATTTTAGCTATCTTAACCATTTTAACTGCACAGTTTAGTTAAGTACATTCATACTGTTGTGCAATCTCCAGAACTATTTTTTTTTTTTTTAGGGCCACACCTGCAGCATAGGAGGTTCCTAGGCTAGGAGTCGAGTCAGAGCTGTAGTTGCTGGCCTATGCCACAGCCACAGCAACGCGGAATCTGAGCCACATCTCTGACCTGCACCGCAGCTCATGGCAATACCGGATCCTTAACCCACTGAGCAAGGCCAGGGATCGAACCTGTGTCCTCACGGATGCTAGTCAGATTCGTTTCCTCTGAGCCTTGACTGAAACTCCCCAGAACTATTTATCTTGCAAAACTGAAACTGTACTTAATAAAAAAACCCTATATCACCCTGTTCACCCCCCACCCCCAGCCTCTAGCAACCACTGTCCTACTTTCTGTCTCTATGAACCTGAATTCTAGGGACTTATGATAAGTGGAATCCTACAGTATTTGTCTTTCTGTGTCTGGTTTATTTCGTGTAGCATCATGTCCTCAAGTTTCATCTGTATTGTAGCGTGCATCAGGATTTCCTTCCTTTTTAAGACAGAATAATATTTCATTATATATTCCGCTCTGATGTTTCTTGCCCTTTTCCTTTCTTTAACCATTTCAGATACAGTAATTTTTATTAGTATTTAATAATTATAACATTTGATATCCTTGGGCATCTAGATCTGTTGTTTGCTGATTTCCCTTCACAGTAGCTTGTTCTCCTGAGTGTTTTGTGGCAGTGTTTACAGGGTTGAGGTAGAATGAACTTCAAACCTGGGAATCCTGGGACCTGTTGCAAGGAGGATCTTAATTTGCTTCTGCAGGAGTCTGGATGCTACCAATCTGGAACCTTATTAGCCTTGCAGGCTTAATTGGGTTAATTTAAATTTCCAAGAATTTCAGGTGCAGTCCCCATCTCACAGCGGCACCAGACTCTTGTCAGCCTTTACTTCATAAGGAAAGTATGCCTCATGTTTCTTAATCAGCACCATTTTGGTTTCAGCTGTTTTTTTCCCTTTAACTCCCTTCTTCTCCATTCTTCTCCATAATACACTTTTCTTCTCTTTAATGCCCCTTCTTCCTTTTTCATCTGCCCTTCTCTGCATTCAGCACACTTAGTTGTCTGGCTGCTCTTGGGATTTTTCTCTTACTTAGCCTTTGGAATTGTGAAGTTTTACTGTGGTGTGTGTCTAGGGAGTCTATTTATTTTGTGCTTTTAAAAAAAATCTGCTTCTTATTTATTCTTCCCAAATCTGGGAGTTTATGTATTATATCCATTCTGAAAAACCCTTAGGCATTATTTCTTTACATATTATTTATCCTTCATTCTCACTATTATCTCTTTCTGGAATTCCTGTTACATATGTTATTCCTTTACTTTTATACTTCATGCCTCTACGCTTTTCCACACATTTTGTTTTCTTTTTTTAATTTATTATTTTTGTTTCTGTTATGATAAGATTATTTTCCCAGATTTGGGTTTCAATTCCCTAATTCCCAGTACTTACCCATGTCTTAGTAACTAATTGACCCACTCAGTGAATTTTTCATTTAAATAATATATTTTTTTTATTTCTGGAAGTTCTATTTGGTTCTTTTCAGCTTCATTTTTTAGTCTCATATTCTTTGCTCGTGTATTCACTTTCCTCTTGAATCTTTCTGATAGCAGATAATTTATATTTTTAGTCTAAAAATCCAACAGATGAAGTCTTGGAATGTTGCACAGTGTATTCTTTCTGCTAACTTTCACTCATGGTACCTTGCTTTTTCATGTAATACAATGTTTTAAAATTGTAAAACCATTTTTGTTGGTACTTTATCTGTGAGAATTCTGTAAAGTCTGGTTTGAGGATACATTTCTCCATTGAAGATTTAAATTTGTTTCTAAGGGAAACAGGGCTGGTTTTAATTAATTGTAGGCTTTGGATTTGGTGGTGGGGGATCTTGAAGAGAGTGTAAATCAGGACCTGAAATCCCAAAGGAAGGGTGTGGTGGCTTCTGATGACAGATTTTCAGAGACTTTTTTTTTATCCTTCACTCAATATCAAAGTCGAGGGACAGTTTTCTTGGTGATCACCCTTTATAGGGTGAACTTTTTTTCTGTTTCACTAAGGACATGACCCTTGAGGATCTGGGTTTCATGGAGTCTATTCTAACTCTTCTGATACAGGTCTAAGACCTGCACTCTTTAAAAAAAAAAAAAATGAAGTATAATTGATTTATAATGTTGTGTTAGTTTCAAGTGCACAGCAAAGTGATTCAGCTATCTTATTTGTCTGTCTATCTATCCTTTTTCATATTCTTTTCCATTATAATTTATTACAAGATCTTGAATATGGTTCCCTGTGCTTGTTATCTGCTTTATACATAGCATTGTATATCTATTAATCCCAAACCCCTAGTTTATCCTCCCCTCCCCCCCGCCACCGGCAACTACAAGTTTGCTGTGTGAGTTTTATTTCTGTTTTTAAAAGTTTATGTGTATCTTTTTTTTTTTTTTTCTTTTCCAGCTGTCCTGTGGCATATGGAGTTCCTGGGCCAGGGATCTGATCTGAGCTGTGGCTGCGACTTAAGCCACAGCTGTGGCAATGCTGGATCCTTAACCCCCTGTGCTGGGCCTGGGATTGAACCCATGTCCCAGCGCTCCCAAGATGCTGCCAATCCTGTTGTGCTACTGTGGGAACTCCCATTTGTATCATTTTTTAAGATTCCGTGTATAAGAGATATCATCTGATATTTGTCTTTTTTTGACTTACTTCACTTAGTATGATATTCTTTAGGTTCATCCATGATGCTGCAAATGGCATTATTTCATTCTTTCTCTTTTTTTATAATGATTTTTGTTTTTTCCATTATAGCTGGTTTACAGTGTTCTGTCAATTTTCTCCTCTACAGCAAGGTGACCCAGTTACACGTACATGTATACATTCTTTTTTCGCACATTATAATGCTCCATCATAAGTGACTAGCTATAGTTCCCAGTGCTATACAGCAGGATCTCATTGCTTGTCCATTCCAAAGGCAATAGTTTGCATCGATTAATTCCAAAATCCCAATCCATCCTGCTCGCTCCCCCTCCCCGCTGGCAACCACAAGTCTGTTCTTCATGTCCATGATTTTCTTTTCTGTGGAAAGTTTCATTTGTGTCTTATATTAGATGCCAGATATAAGTGATAGGAACCATTCTCTCTTTATGGCGGAGTAATATTGCATTTTATGTGTGTGTGTACATACACACATTTTCTTTATCCATTCCTCTGTTGATGGACATTTAGGAGGTTGTTTTCATGTTTTGGCTGTTGCAGATAGTGTTGCTATGAGCAATGGGTTGCATGTATCTTTTAGAATTAGAGTTTTCATCTTTTCTGGATACATTCCCAGGAGTGGGATTGCTGGATCACAGGGCAACTCTATTTTTAGATTTTTAAGGAAACTTCATACTATTTTTCTACAGTGGCTGTATCAAGTTACACTCTCATCAATAGTGTAGGCAGGTTCCCTTTTCACACTCTCTCCAGCATTTATTATTTGTCAGATGGCCATTCTGACAGGTGTGAATTGATACCTTATTGTAGTTTTGACTTCCGTTTCTCTAAGAGCGTTGACACCTGCACTTTCCCCCTCCTTCCAAGAAACTGGTGTTGGAAAATATATTTAAAGTAACTACTGACTGTGGTTCTGGCTTAAACTTTTATGATTAGAGTTTTCACTTTTCTATTATCATCTGGTATTTTCTTTTTCTTTTTTTTTTTTTTTGGTCTTTTTAGGGTCACACCTGTGGCAAATGGAGGTTCCCAGGCTAGGGGTCTAATTGGAGCTCTAGCTGCTGGCCTACACCACAGCCACAGCAACACCAGATCCGAGCCGCATCTATCTGCAACCTACACCACAGCTCACGGCAATGCGGCATCCTTAACCCACTGAGCAAGGCCAGGGATCGAACCCGCAACCTCATGGTTCCCAGTCGGATTCATTTCTGCTGTGCCACGATGGGAACTCCTGGTATTTCCTTTTTAATTACTTATAGCTCAGCTATTCTTTTATGAGCTTGTCTTTTATGCTTTGTCCAGAATATTTCGGTATTTCTTTGGCTTTCAGAATATATAGCTTGCTATATTGCTGTGAATGGAAATTCCGAGCCATTAAAATGCTCCTACTCATTGTCAGCACTCCTGGGAACGGTGCCACTCTGATGTTGGTAAGTCCTGAAAGAGACGGCCCTCTTGCTCTGGGGCGGGTTGAAGGGTAGGAATGTTCTCATCTACCCAAAAGCCTTTCTGATTTCTTGAGTCTCTGGGATTAGCGGAAAGGCCTTCTTAATCTTGTGAAGCTCCCGGGATTGCTTTAGTTTCTGACATATTATCTCCATTTTTAAAATTTTGATCTTTCCTATTGTTAACTGATAATATCCACTCTCAATTTAATACTTTCGCAAAGGAAATTCAACATTCTCCTTGAGGATATTTATAGCCACGATTGCTGACACTCCTCTCTGACATCTTTTAATTATTCTTTCCTTGTGTCTTTTAATTCACAAGGCTGTAAACCAGGTTCCCAAGTGTGAAAGTGCTCCAGCTGCTCTGGGATCTGTTTTGTTTACTAAAGTAGCTTTTTTCCCTGTCCTCTTAGGAGCTTCCTGATGCTCAGATTTTCTGTTTTGAGACTGTTTTGTGCAGATCGGTTTATAGTCCTGTGCTCCATTTCCTACTGTCCATTAACATTCTCCTAACTGTCTGTTTTCTGCGCACTGACAGTACTGGTCAGATAACCCACAGGCTCTCACGTGTGAGATTCCCTAGTCAAATTATTTGCGCAAGAATTGCCCAGTGCTACCTTTTGTATAACTGTTATTTTTTGCCAGGATTTAGGACAGATTATAGGAAGAAATTGGGATGGTCCTCTCGCCGACTTTCCAGTAAGAATCTTGCCTAATGTTCGTCTTTAACTGGATCTAACTGGGACAGAGGTAGAAAAAGAAAATAGGAAAGGAGAGTGAGGTTGGAGTTTTCCAGTGTGGTTTATGTAGACTCACTGGTAGATTATGGCTGCCAGATGATTTTAAAGGAATGAGGGCACAGGTATCCTGCTTCTCCAGCAACCTTACACTCACCCTCACGAGGAGGATGGCAAGTCCCAGCCCACCTTTATCTTACTCATACAAAACTGAGCATAAATTGGGAGTTTGGGATTAACAGATATACACTACTATACATAAAGTAGATAAACAACCAGGACCTACTGTATAGCAAAGGGAACCATATTCAATGTCTTGTAATAACCTGTAATGGAAAAGGATCTGAAAAAGAATAGATCTGTGTCTATGTGTATAACTGAGTCACTTTGCTGTACACCCGAAAATAACACAACATTGTAAATTAACTCTACATCAGTAAAAATTAAAACAAAAAATACAAACCTTTAAAAAGGCTGGCATAGGGATTTCCCTTGTGGTGCAGCAAGTAAAGGATCTGGCTTTGTCACTGAAGTGGCTCGGGTTGCTGTTGTGGTGCGGGTTTGATCCCTGGTCTGGAAACTTCCATATGCCATGGGCATGGCTCCTCAAAAAGCTGACTATAATGTAAGATGAAAGTATTAAAAATTTAGATTAGCAAACAAACAAAAAACCCAGCTTTGACTAAGTTAAAGGAAAGGCAGTTCACTGCGTGGCTACTAGGAGAGCACAGAATTTGTAGGATGACTCAGTGACTTGAATATGGCCCTCCGGAGAGCAGAAAGCAGGAATAACAGATGCTGTCTTAGAACAGAATAGCCTGGTCAGGGAATGGTAATCAGGTGGATAAACCTCAGTTATTTTGGTCTCCTAGGTACTCTGCTTAGCACTTGAATCCAAGGAAGGCATATGATTGGTTAAGCAGAGGTCCCATAGCTGCCCCAAGGCTGGGGGAGGTCAGCGGACTGGATTAAGAGCCCCTCCAGAGTATATCCAAAGTCTGAGCAACCCTTGAAAGAAATTTGTGGTGCACTTAAAAGCAGAGCATGGGTATGAGACAACCAAGCAAAAATAAATGTCCGTCTCAGGTTAACCTTGAATTCCTGGAATGTTTAAGGCAGTGGCAGCTTTAGATCAAAATTAGGGTAATCATACGTTGGGTTAATATAATCAATTCTAATTCTAAGTGTTCCTGGTGTTTATTGGTAATTTCTCAGATGTTTTCCGTGTGTTTTCTCCTCTGCTTATTTTTTTCACCCTCTAGCCATTTCGGTTCTCATTATTTCCTTTCCATGAGATTGGACAGATGAAATTTTTTAAAACTCTGCATGCTGGTACATATCAAATGACAGAAAAATTTGTTTGGAGGACAGTGAAATAAAGAATCTATTAATCATATTATATTTATGGGGTTAGCTAATTTTGATGTTCTTGTTTTGCTTGTGAATCAAATCAGCATAGAATTCAAGATTGGCTGTAGTTTGACCAAGTTTGAAATGTCTTCAGAGAGACAGCCATCCCTTTGTCTCTTGTGTCTTGTTTTTTGTAGGAGTATTTATACTGGAACAGAGAAAAGTGAGGACTTAATGAGTATCTTCAAGACAGATTTTTGTTTTTTAATTTCTAGGCTTGGTACATGAAAAAATGGTCAACATCAGTGATTATTAGAGATATGCAAATCAAAACTACTCTGAGGTACCACATCACACATTAATTAATCCACATCATCAATAAGTCCACAAATAACAAATGCTAGAGAGGGTGTAGGGAAAAGGGAACTCTTCTGCACTGTCTGTGGGAATGTAAATTGGCACAACCACTGTGGAAAACAGTATGGAGGTACCTTAAAAAACTGTATATAGAACTACCATATGACGTAGCAATCCCACTCTTGGGCATATATCCAGACAAAACTTTCCTTGAAAAAAGACACATGCACCTGGGTGTTCATTGCAGCACTATTCAGAGTAGCCAAGACATGGAAACAACCTAAATGTCCTTCGACAGATAAATGGGTTAAGAAGCTGTGGTATATATACACAATGGAATACTACTCAGCCATATAAAAGAACAAAATAATGCCATTTGCAGCAACATAGATGGAACTGGAGGCTCTCATACTAAGTGAAGTAAGTCAGAAAGAGAAAAACAAATACCATATAGTATCACTTATGTCTGGAATCTAATATATGGCACAAATGAACCTTTCCACAGAAAATCATGGACATGGAGAAGAGACTTGTAGTTGCCAAGGGGGAGGGAAAGGGAGTGGGATGGACTGGGAATTTGGGGTTAATAGATCCATATTGCCTTTGGAATGGGTAAGCAGTGAGATCCTGCTGTATTACACTGAGAACAATACCTAGTCAGTTTTGATGGAGCATGATAATATGAGAAAAAGGAATGTATATGTATATGTATATGTGTGTGTATAACTGGGTCACCTTACTGTATAGTAGAAAATTGACAGAACACTGTAAACCAGCTATAATGGAAAAAAATAAAAATCATTAAATAAAAAAACATTTTTCTAGGCTTGGGAGTTCCCGTTGTAGTGCAGCGGAAATGAATCTGACTAGTATCCATGTGGATGTGGGTTCGATCCCTGGCCTTGCTCAGTGGGTTGGAGATCCAGCATTGCCGTGAGCTGTGCTGTAGGTCACATACTCAGCTTGGATCCCAAGTTGCTATGGCTGTGGTGTAGACTGGTAGCTGTAGCTCCTATTCAACCCCTAGCCTGGGAACTAAAAAAAAAATTCTAGGCTTATTTTAAACCCTCAGAGGTCATACAGCAAGGAAAGGTTTTCACATTAGCCTGGCATCACATGGAAGAATATCTGGATTCTTAGAGGTTTGATGGATTCTCACCTGAAGGACTTTAAAGATTGGCATTAGTTTGGGGGAGAGAATGGTGCTTTAGGTATAGAGTCATTCATTCATTCACCACTCAGATACTAAGCCACTTCTCTATGTCATGTTTTGTGTTACTGCCCTCACGTAGCTCATGGTCTGCCAGGAGGAGACAGGCACTTAAATAGCTCTGTGTGCCATAGCTAGGGGCTCCTCGGCCAAAAAGAGGTGTTGTTATCAGTACTGAAAATGAGCTAAGCCCGCCGAGGCAAGCAGTCTGTGCAATGTGGCCAGGTTCCCTGCTTTTAGCTTTCTGATAGTTTGTATTATGATAATATATTTATTTATTTGTTTGTATGTTTATTTTTGTTTACTGAAGTATAGTTGATTTACAGTTTTGTGTTAGTTTCAGGTATACAGCAAAGTGATTCAGTTTTATACACACACACATCCTTTTTCACATTCTTTTCCTCTTCTACGGATTATTACATGATATTGAGTATAGTTCCCTGTGACATAAAGTACATCCTTGTTACTTATGCATTTTATATCTAGTGGTGTGTATCTCTTAATCCCAAATTCCCAATTAATCGCTCCTTGCCTTTCCCCATTGGTAACTGTACATTTGTTTTCTGAGTCTGTTTCTGTTTCGTAAATAAGTTCATTTTGCATCATATTTTAGATTCCACATATAAGCAATATCACATGATATTTGTCTTTGTCTGACTTTCTTCACTGAGTATATTTAATTCCTGACATCTGTACATTCCATGTGCTGACCCTCAATAAATATTTGATCTCTAAAGCTGCAGAGCTGTCATTCCTGGCAGTCACTAAGGAATCAAACAAGAAGGTACCGCCTTCCTCAGTGTACTTCTGGGCAGAGAACTCATTCTGTGTCTGTCTTTGGAGCTCACAGACACCTTCTTTAACCTCTCCCAGGCCACTGGCCATGAGTTTATCCACTCCTAGACTGTGTTCTGATGTCTGCCTCTTAGTGCTCCTGTTTCATCTCACGGCATCTATTCGCTTGTAGGCTTTCCTTGCGTTTGGAGCAAGCCTTTGTTTCATCTGTGTGATCCCAGTGATTGGCAGAACATCCTACACATAACTCAGTAAACGGCTGTTGAACAGAAATCTCAGTTGATAGTTTTGATACATCGTTTTTCTGTATATGCTTAATATCTAGTCTAACTTGAGCAAACTCAGAAACATGCCTGCTTAACGGAGGGTGCCATCATAAATTCACATGCCCCGCTCTTGGTTACTTTGGCACTTTGGGACCAGCGTGTTGATTTGGGTAGTGTCATCCATTTGCTCTGGTATCATGCTATTAAACACTGAGGTTCTTTGCCTGGGATGTTATGAGACAATTCTTTGGCAGTTGGAGTGGTACACTGGACCTAACTCTTTGTGACAAACTGAAGATGCATGCTAAATTTCAGTCAGTTATCAGTTCCTCTTCACCAAGTGTAGTGATAACCTTTAGTGGTTGTGATGAAGTCTGGTTAAACTAAATTCTCCTTATAAAGTCCTACATGTTGCACTCTGGCTTGTTCTACTGGGAGGATTACTTCTTAATTCAGAGCCCTAATTACTCGTGAGTCATAGATTACTTTTAACCTACGTGCTTTTCAAGAATAGCATTTAAGTATTAAGTACCAGGTTGCATCAGTGGGGAGGCTTTCCTTTTCCCTAGTGCGAACGGCAAAATACTGGCTCCCTGCTTGTGAAAGTGGCTGTAGCAGGCCTGGATGTGCCCTTCCTTCCTTCCTTCCCTCCCTCCCTCCCTCCCTCCCTCCCTCCCTCCTTCCTTCCTTCCTTCCTTCCTTCCTTCCTTCCTTCCTTTCTTCCTTCTTTCCTCCACACTTGCAGCATATGGTAGCTCCCTAGCTAGAGGTCGGATAGGAGCTACAACTTCCAGCTTACCCCACAGCCATAGCAACACAAGATCTGAGCCGCATCTGCAACCTACACCACAGCTCATGGCAATGCTGGATTCCCGGACCCACTGAGTAAGGCCAGGGATCGAACCTGCATCTTCATGGATACTAGTCAGATTCGTTTCCACTGTGCCAGAAAGGAAACTCCTGGATGTGCTGTTTCTTAATTCCGTTTATTGGCTGTGTCCCTCTCTGCTGGCATCACTGCCCTTTTTTGCACTCTGCGGATGGGAAGGATATTTTAAAACATTCTTGGCCGAAAGATGGCCATCTTAAAATCTGAGCTTAAATGTGTTCCCCATTTAGAATAAGTGTGGCTGCCATGGCACTGCGCATGGAACATCATTAAACATCCCCCACCCCTGCAGTAACTTAGGAAGTTACCGTTCACTCACCTCAAGTCCAAATGCACGTGGTCTGCTTACTTACATCCCAGTAGTAACCACTGGCTTTATAGCTCCCAAGCCTTGCCCTCATGTGATTACCTGGTGCCATCCAAGGTGCCTGTGAGTAAGGCAGTTGCATGTTCAGTGACTCTACCTGGCCGGTGCAGGATTTTCTTGTACAACATCAGCATACTGGAAGCCACGATTGACTCTGGTTCGTCACTTTCCCCTTCCCTGGCCCCTGTGCTTTAGCATCAGCCCACAGCGGGAGGAGCAGCTTCAGTTCGGGATAGATTTGGGTCCTTAGGTGAAAGTAAGAGGCAGCAGTAGCTCCTGTGTCCTCTGAACAGGTCTGGATCCCACCTCGGAGGGTCTGTTCACACCACTGTCTTTCCGCCTCTTATGGAAGAGGCTTTTTCACATTTTATCAGAAAAAACATGATCGAATTTATTTGAACAGTAAGATTTCTTGATGCATTTAAATTGTGGATTGGAATGCTTTTGTTTATAGGGTTTCCTTGGCCCTAAATGCCTTTGCTTTTTTTCTGAATTCAAGATTAGCTCTTTCCTCAGTGTTTCCAAAGAACGTGGCTTCTATCACACCCTTTTTTCCATGCTATCTGTGCTTTATTTATAATATATATATATATATATATATAGAAGTATAGTTCATTTACAATGTTATATGTGTATATGTGTATGTATACGTATATATTTGTGTATATATTTAATTGAAGTATAGTTCATTTACAATGTTATGCTAATTTCTGCTATACAGCAAAGTGATTCAGATTCAGTTATACTTTTTAAATATATTCTTTTCCATTATGGTTTATCTCGGGATATCGAATAAAGTTCCCGGTACTCTACAGTGGGACTTTGTTGTTTATCCACTCTATATATAATAGTTTGCATCTGCTAATCCCAGACTTCCACTCCATCCTTCCCCCCACTACCCCCGCCCCCAACGCCTTGGCAGCCACAAGTCTGGTCTCTCTGTCTGGGATATGTAACTTATATTACTGGAGCTCCAACTCTGGCTGAATAAATTTCTGCATCAAGGAGCCGTGTCTTATTCATCTTATATCCCTTGTGGACATTCTAGTGCCTTCTATCTAGAGATGTTCAGTAAGCAGGTATTAATAATTTATTTTAAAAAGTGTTTACTTATCCCAAACTTTTGAGAGTGCTTTTATGGCGTAAAGTTCTATTGTCTCTACAAAGGAAACGTCATTTCCCCCGGGGCAGCCATGGAGATGCTCCCTCTGCGTTAGCATGCCCTCTAAACCCTGGCATCTGTGCTGTCCGCTGGCCAGCAGTGTGGCCTTTGCGCCTGTTGATCACGTATGTCACTTTGTGGAAGAGCAAAATTACTGTTTTCCTTGGTCGTGGTGGGGACTGTAGTCCTAGTAGATGGTTTGTGTCCGGGATGTAGGAACGCTTGGCATCTGCTGAGATCCCCAAGGCGTGTCTCAGCAAAAGGAACAAAGACTTGTGAATAAAGTTCTACTCTGTTGTGATGGAGTTCCCACCATGGCGCAGTGGGATGAGAGGCATCTCTGGAGCGCTGGAATGCAGGTTCAATCCCCTACCCGGCACAGTGGGTTAAGAATCTGGCACTGATGTGGTTTGGGTGCAGGTCGCAACTGTGGCTCATATCTGATCCCTGGTCTGGGAACTCCATGTGCCATGGGGCGGCTGAAAAAACAAAAGGAAAGAAAAAATGTTCTACTCTGTTTTGAAAAACTGGTCTTATGTTGGTAAACTAATGCAGAAGTCTCTGGGAAACTGGACCAGGGCACATGACTCAGGCCTAGGGCCTTTGAAGGCCTCTTGCTTCAGATTTACCAGCAGAGGATCCTGAGAGTATTACTCGTGTAGGCTGCGTGGAGAAGGGTAGAGACGGCCAGAGACCTTTTACTCCCCTTCTGTTTCGTCCCTCCCCCCATAGTAGCTGTCCTATCAAAGTGGTGGAAAGGGGATATTTGCTGATCAAGAACTAAAACACCAAAGCTCCTGTTGCCATTTTTTTTCAATAAATGTCCAAGGAAATATGTTTTAGCCCAATTTTCTCCTTTCTTCATGGCCTTCTTAGCAGAACTGTTCCACTAAGGTGTTTTTATGATCAATAGGTTTGTCTAATATCTACTAGGTAAAATTAGTTCTCCTCTTGTAACTTAAGTTTGCTTAAAGTCTCAGCATCTCTTATCCCTGGTTTCACTTTGCTTTTAATACAAAAAAACAAACAAATTTTGTCTTTATGGTGGGCATTAAGCATTTCTATGATTCTGGTTCGTGTTAAGTCTATAGTCTGTAACAGATTACTCAATTTTTTAAGGAGGAAATCCAGTTCCAGTGGAAAACATCAGTACAAAAGAACCCAGAAAATCTTTGGAGGCTAGTGTAAGCAGAAGCTAGTTGGAGAAATATCATTAGTACGGTTTCAAGCAAATATGAGTTCTGCAAGGTGTGAAGAAGCAGTTATGAAAAATGTATTTTAAGCCTAGAAATGTGGGTGGGCTGCCATCTTGGCTAGACTTAAAATTAACCACAGTCTTGAGGCTTCAATTTGTATCTATAATGTGGGAGATGTATTACAGAAATAGATGCAGCAAATGTTGGACCTTAATCCATTCTATTTTTGCTGCTACTTTGGCGCACATAGAAAGAGTTATTTATTATAACATCAAGGAAAGGGGGAGCTAATGAATGAAGTATTTGGCCACCTGAAAAAGTTAGGATTTTACTAATGTTTATAGCAATGGCATGCTAATTGCTAATGTATTGTCCTAGAGATTTTTGATAATTTTTTTTCTTTTCCATTACAGTTTATTATAGGATATTGAATATAATTCCCGGGGCTAAACAGTAGGTCCTTGTTGTTTATTCAAAATTATCCTTCTTATAGTTACTTAATCATGATTGTGAGAATACTTTTTCTTCACCATCCATGCCTATTATCTTTATAAATAATACCTTTATATCAGAAAACAATGGGAATCTTGAAGTCATACACGACAACATTCTCTGCTGCCTGAATCTCTGATTTTTTTCCTGAGGTGTCTGAGACACTTGACACAGAAAGTGAAATGAAAAGAAAGTATGCAGTCATGTTCTCCAAGCCCAGGTTGTCTAGAACAGCTTTAACTTGGAACTTTGGAAAACACTGGCTCAGGACTGGCTCTTTCCTGAGATTATAATTCCATATTGAATTACTTTCCAGTAATTATTTGCGTAGATTGCATTAATTGCACCATATCTTTGAGGCACCTTCAGGTAATTTTATGTTAAAAAATATTGTTAAGGTAGAGGAATAAGATTGAATTCCTCACCAAGACTAGAAAATAAGCCAGCAGTTCTAGGAGAATAAATGATTTTATTTTTCAATATTTTAAGACAACTGGAATGAATTTTTATATCTTAACAGTTTGTTAAGCAATCTAAAAAAAAAGCCTAGTTTTCATTACTATAAAATTATCAATTAAAATTTGCTAACTTTATCAGATGGCACTTTCTCCAAATGATGCTTCAAGTTCAAGCCTTGGAAAAATTATATACCGTCTTTTAAAATTTTTGTTTCCTGAACACCTGAAAAAGTACATTGTTTCAGGGGAAATTTTCTTTCAAAGGGAAAATATAGTACAAGTTTACATGTTAAAGCTACTCAGCAAATGTATTCCGTTATAAGAAAATAAGTTCATTGATATAGGAGAATTCGAAAATGAATGATTCGTTTTGACAAACACTTTTGGTAAGGCACAATTTTTTTTTTTTTTTTGTCTTTTTAGGACCATACCTATAGCATATGTAAGTTCCCAGAGTAGGGGTTGAATCGGAGCTGCGGCTGTCGGCTTACACCACAGCCACAGCAATGCCAGATCTGAGCTGCATCTGTGACCTACCCACAGCTCATGGCAATGCCCAATCCTTAACCCACTGAGCAAGGCCAGGGGTTGAACCTGCGTCCTCATGGATACTACTGAGGTTCATTACTGCTAAGCCACAGTGGGAACTCCCACAATATGTTTTGCTCTCAGGACTTAGGCTACAAAGGCACTGAAAACTTGTCCATAAGTAAAATTACCTTCCTAGAAACATGATATGAACAAATAACTAAGAAACTATTTGGGATCAAAAAACATTTGAAGAGGAGGAAAATAATGAGCTAATAACTATCTGTTGATTTCTCCTTAGGAATAGAGTTTAAATAAATCGATTTAAAATTTTGTTTGTTTCTTAAAAGGAAAATTATTTCAAAGACTTTTTAGTGGACTCTTCTTCATAAAATAGATTAAAACTTTTCAGGAATATATTATCAGTAATTCATTCTATGTAATATTTTGATAAATTTATTAATGTAAGTAATTAAGAATTACAAATTGGTGTCATAAAATGTGTGTTTGTGGGCAGATAAGTTTATCATCTAATAATTATAATCTTGTGCATATAAAATTACTGAGATAATTAGAATTAACTGGAATAGGCTTGTAGCCTTTGAAAATTCTGGTACTTGTTAACATGAATTATGTTATAAATGTGTGATAAGTTAGTCAATTAAGATAGAGCTAAAATTATATTATCCATTTCTCTATGTTCTATTTTATTGAAGAAACTTTAATTGGCTTTACAAGGGGGGAAATGTGTGGAATTAATTTAGTATTTTAATATGGGTTATTATCTTTTTGGTATTTTTAAAATATGGCCCAAATCAAGACTAAGTTGTCTCTTAAAAGCCCCTTTTTTAAAGTTGAACCAGGACATTTGGGATTTATGGCAGGTTGTACTCATGGCCGTGTTGAAAACTTTCTCTCTTAGGTTGCCTGCATGAGAGTGTATCCCGCAATAAAGTTCCACCAGTTTTATCAACACTAGGGTGTCTTTTGGAGACTAAGTCTTTCAGAATTATATGGCGTCTCATGGTATTTGTTCTACTTCATGCTTGTTTTCTTTCTGGTTGGAGGAATCTGTTCAGTGGCAGTGTTTGTTAGATCAGCTGGCCCTCCGCACTGCAGTGAATGCAGTCATGCAAACAGATGGAGAAATTTAATTTTCAGCTAGGAAAGGGTTCCATAGCAACATCTGAGTGAAATACATGTCTGGTCACATTTACTGGGCTACTGTTGTTACAAACCAAACATACACGTAAGTGTGATAAGGAGAGAGACGTTTTAAATATATGTTCCTCATCTGTTCCCTGAAAATCTTTTTTTTTTTTTGTCTTTTTGCCTTATCTAGGGCCGCACCCGTGGCGTATGGAAGTTCCCAGGCTAGGGGTCTAATCGGAGCTGTAGCTGCCAGCCTTCGCCACAGCCACAGCAACGCGGGATCCGAGCCGTGTCTGCAGCCTACACCACAGCTCACAGCAACGCCGGATCCTTAACCCACTGAGCAAGGCCAGGGATCGAACCCGCAACCTCATGGGTCTTAGTCGGATTAGTTAACCACTGAACCACGACGGGAACTCCCATCTTTTCTCTTTTTCAATGGAGAATATTTCTTACTTTATTTCAGAAATATTGAGAGTGTGTGAGTGTGTGTGTGTGTGTGTGTGTGTGTGTGTGTGTGTATACTTAGCCAGTCAGGTGGTTTTTGACAAGCTTTAAAACTTCTGGTAAGTCAAGTCACATGAAAAATGTTTTCCACATAATCCTGTGAGTAGAAACAAGTTCTTTGGAAACTGTGTTTCAGGATTTGGATTATGTATTCAGTAGGGGTGAAGGCGGGGCGTGAAAGTATGATTCCATGTGGCCCAGGCTGCTGTAGGAGTGGCTGATGCTAAATGTACCACAGTGAGATCCAGGCTGAGCATCAGATCATGATAAAAACAACAATCCTGTTAAGCTTCCTCTATCTGGAAGTAAGTCAGCCTCAAAACTCAAATAATGAGTGTGTTTTCATCAAACTGTATAAAATCATTAAAAGACATAATGGTGGGATTTCCCGTTGTGGCTCAGTGAGTTAAGAACCTGACACAGGGTCCATGAGGATGCAGGATCGATCCCTGGCCTCGCTAGGTGGTTTAAGGATCCAGTGTTGCCATAGCTGTGACTTACGCCTCAGCTGCAGCTCTGATTTGACCCCTATCCCAGGAACTTCCATATGCTGCAGGTGCAGCCCTGAAAAAAAAAAAAAGGCATAATAGTGATACTGAGGCACAATGAGATCCTAAACTTTTTCAAAGCATGAGGGAAAACTGTCCAACTGTGCAGCATTTTGTACCTGGGTCTTTTTTTTTTTTTTTTTGTATGATTGTTTGACATTAATAGATAATCAGTGTGTGGTTTATATAGTAACTTTTAGAGATGGAAATATTTGGTCTACTGGATTTCAACATTTCCCAATCATTTTGAATGAATGGATATTTTTATGATACCTTGCATTTGTATAAGCATTTTTTTTAACCCCTGAGAATATTTTCACTTACAAAATAGGGTCTTTCCCATGGTTCTTTCTGAGAATCTCCTTTTAGATATATGAGAAAAAGAAATTGAATTTAGACAGAAGATTGTGTTTTGCAAAAACATTAAATATGAAAAATTCTTACAAATTCCCCAAATCTAGCTTAACACTGCCTATGAAATATCTGCTTAAAATCCATATAGTGTTCCAGAATAGATAATTCTATTACTCAGCAAACAGTGGATTCATTTTTTTTTTTAATCCTAGTGAATGCTGTTAAGGTCTTATAGATAAAACTACAGTTATTAATATTGGAATCAATCAGTCTTAAAAAGCCATATATTTTGTAAGATATTACATAGAAAATTGAATACCTTCTTCAAATTTAAATAATATATACATTTAAAATGAAAATGCCTCATATATAATTTTTTCTATTGTGATTATTTAAATTTACGTGTTAAAATATGAACCTAGAGTTTCAGCAGGATAGTATTTCAAGGCAGTTGCTTTTGGGGTATGGTAATCAAAATAATTGATTGGAGTCAAGCAGATACCTTTCATTATGGGCATCTCCAGTTTTATAATCTGTGTGATTTCCTTGCCCATTGGAAGTTTAGAAGATCACTTCCACTTTCCTATTTCCTATTCCAGTTAAGGTAGCTCATGCTGCAAAATTCAGTAAACGTTATTTTAATGTATGGGATTAGGTTTATGACATCTCTCCCCAAAATAACTTCATTAGTTTCTTCTCATTTATCCTTGGATAGAGTTGTTCCAGAGTACAAAAATAATATGGAAGAGAATGCAGTTTGATCTAGGATGGTAAGTCTTTAGCCTTTAGCCTGGTTTCAGGTTTCCTTAATGATCTACCAGTCTTCATTCTCAGACAAGAAAGGTATAGTAGGTATAATTCAGTGAGTTGGAGTCAAACAAGTCTGGGTTTGAATTCCATTTGTAAAACTGTTTAGTTAAATCCAGCTGTTTATTTCTGGGAAATTAAAACTTGGAAAGGTTAAGTAACTTGACGCAAGAGTCCGAGCTTAGATTTAAATTATTTGGCTGTGGAACTGGTCTTTCATCTTTGCATTACACTGGCGGATCTGTGTTTAGGAAACAAATATGTTCATATATAACTTCTAAAAGTAAGCAGATAGGATTGGGATCAAGATGGCAGAAGAGTAAGACGTGGTAAGACGTGATGCTTGTCTTCTTCCACAAACACATCCGAAAAACCGCATCTACATGGAGAACAATTCACACAGAACAACTACTGAATGCTGACAGAAGACCTTAAAGCTCCAAAAAGCATAAGAAATCCTCCAGATAACTGGGTAGAAGAACAAAAGGAAAAAAAAAAAAAAAAAGAGAGGGAGAGAGAGAAGAAGGAAAAAAGAAAAATGGGATTCAGGAAGGCCCCAAACAGGGCTACAGCAAGACATATTATAATAAAAATGGCAAAAGTTAAAGAGAGGATTCTAAAGGCAGTGAGGGAAAAACAAAGTTAATTATTAGGGAACCCCCCCATAAAGTTTTCAGCTGATTTCTTGACAGAAACACTGCAGGCCAGAAGAGAGTGGCAAGATATATTCCAAGTTCTAAAAGGGAAAAATTTTCATCTTATAATGCTCTACACAGCAAGAATATCACTTAAAAGAGAAGGAGAAATAAAGAATTTCTCCAACAAACAAAAACTAAAAGAGTACAGCAATACTAAACCCATTCTAAAAGAGATACTGAAAGGGCTCCTCTAAATAAAAAAGAAGTAAGAAGAAATAAGATGGAGGAAATCACAGTTGGAAAGCCATCACTTAAATAAGCCAGTATACAGATCTAAAAGGAAAACAAAAAATTACTATAAAAAGAGTGATAAACATAAGGGACAGCAAAAGGATAAACATAAAGATGTTAAAAAAGGACATTAAAAATAATAAAATGTGGGGAAGGAAAGTAAGAACATCTCTACTCTTTTTTTTAGAATGTGTTTGAGCCTGTATGACTATCAGGCTAAAGCAAGTAGATATAAGAAAGGGTTAAAATACTTGAACAACAGGACAACCACAAATCAAAACCAAATAGTCCATTCACAAAAACTAAAAAGAAGAGGACACAAGTGTAAAATAAAAGGAAATCATCCAACCAAAAAGGAAAAAAAGGACAAAAGAGAAACATAGAATCAACTGGAAAGCAGGTATAAAATGTCAATAAATACATATTTATCAATAATTACCTTAAATGTCAATGGACTGAATGTTTCAAAAGACGTAGAGTGTCAGACTGTATGAAAAGAAGAGCCACAATATGCTGCCTACACAAGACTCACTTAGGGCAAAGGACACATATAAATTAAAAACAAGGGGATGGAAAAAGATATTTCCTGTGAATTGAAAAGACAGGGAAGCAGTAGTTGCAATACTCATATCAGACAAAATAGACTTTAAAATGAAGGTCATAAAGAAAGACAAAGAAGGGCAATATTTAATGATAAAAGATCCATTCAAGAAGAGGATATTACACTTGTCAGTACGTATGTCCCTAATATAGGAGTACCCGAAGATATACAGCAAAAACTAACTGACATAAAAGGAGAAATTGATGGGAATACAATAATAGTAGAAGACTTGAACACCCCACTCATATCAATGGACAGGTCCTCTGGACAGAAAATCAGTAAGGAAACAGAGACCTTAAATGACAGAACAGTTAGTCTTCGTTGGTATTTTCAGGATATTACATTTTTTGCAAGCGCACATGGAACATTCTCAAGAACTGAACACATGCTAGGGCACAAAACTAACCTCAGTGAATTAAAGTGTATAGAAATTATTTTAAGTATCTTCTCTAACCACAATGACATGAAAACAAGAAAAACACAGGAAAAGAAAGGAGAAAAAACGGACTACATGGAGAATAAACAACATGCTACTAAAAAATCAGTGGGTGAACAAGGAAATCAAAAGGGAAATTAAGAAACACTTTCAGATAAATGATAATGAAAACACAACCATTCAAAATCTATGGGATGCAAAAAGCAGTTCTTAGAGGGAAATTCATAGTGATACAGGCCTTCCTCAAAAAGAAGAAAAATCTCAAATCAACAAATTAACCTACCAACTAAAAGAACTAGAAAAAGAAGAGCAAACAAAACCTAAAGTCAGCAGAAGGAAGGCAATTGTAAAGACCAGAGGAAATCAATAAAATAGAGATTCAAAAAACAGTAGAAAAAAATCAGTAAAACCAAGAGCTGGTTCTTTGAAAGGGTTAACACAACTGACAAACCACTGCCTAGACTCACCAAGAAGAAGAAAGGACCCAAATAAAATAAGAAATGAAGGGAGAAATTGCAATGGGTACTACTGAAATACAAAAAAACAAAAGAGAATACTATGAACAATTATATGCCAACAAAGTTGACAAGCTAGAAGAAATGGACAACTTTGTAGAGACATATAGCCCACTAAAACTGAATCAAGAAGAAATAGATCATTTGAACAGACAGTTCATTAGAAATGAAATTGAATATGTCATAAAAACATTCCCTGCAAACACAAGTCCAGGACCATATGGCATCACAGGAGAAGTCTCCAAATATATGAAGAAGAACTTATACATGTCCTTCTTAAACTTTTCCCAAAGATTGAAGAAGATGGAACACTCCCAAAGACATTCTATGAAGCCACCATCACCCTAATACCAAGACCAGACAAAGATACTACCAAAAAAGAAAATTACAGGCCAATATATTTGATGAATATAGACACAAAAATTCTCAACAAAATTTTAGCCAACCAAATCCAACAATGTATAAAAAAAGACTATACGCAACAAACAAGTGGGATTCATCCCAGGTTTACAAAGAATGGTTAAACATATGCAAATTAATCAACATCATATACCACATTAACAAAAGAAAAGTCTAAAACCATGTGATCATCTCAATAGATGCAGTAAAAGCATTTGACAAAGGCCAACATCCATTATGGTAAAAACTCTTACAAAAGTGGGTATAGAGAGAACATACCTTAAAGGGGACATACCTTAACATAATAAAAGCCATTTACAACAAACCCACAGCCAATATAATACTCAGTGGAGAAAAGCTGAAAGCCTTTCTGCTAAATTCTGGAACAAGACAAAGATGCCCACTCTCACCACTTTTATTCAACATAGTATTGAAAGTCCTAGCCATAGCAATCAGACAGACAAAAGAAATAAAAGATGTCAAAATTGGAAGAGAAGAGGTAAAACTGTCACTATATGCAGATGACATGATACTGTATATAGAAAACTCTAAGGACTCAACCCAAAAACTACTTGAACTGATCATTTCAGCAAAGTTGCAGGATACAAGATGAACAGTCAGAAATGGGTGGCATTTCTGTATATGAACAATGAAATATTAGAAAATGAACATAAAAATACAATACCTTTTATTTTTTATTTTATTTTTTTTCTTAACAATGAATTTTATTTCAGTTATAGGTGTACAAAGATCATAAGTCAATTCGATAGATTTTGTGTCCCAAACCCACAGTGCATCCCCCGCCGATTGTCTTATTTGAAAAACCAAGGTTTTCCAGAATCTGTGAGTCATTGTCTGTTCTTCAAAGAAGTTCATTGTGTCTCTTTAGTTTCCACATGTAAGCGGTATCATTGGGTGTTGCTGTCTAATTGTCTGACTGGTTTCACTTCGTATGATAATTTCTAGGTTCATCCATGTTGCTATAAATGTTGTTATTCCGTTCCTTTTAATGGCTGAGTAATATTCCATTGTGTGTATGTACCATATCTTCCCTATCCACTTCTCTGTCGATGGGCATTTAGGTTGTTTCCATGACCTGGCTTCTTCCCTCTCTAGCTGCTTTAGATGTAAAGTTAGGTTGTTTATTTGAGCTTTTCCTTGTGTCCTGAGGTAGGCTTGTATTGCTATATACTTTCCTCTTAGAGCTGCTTTTGCTACATCCCAGAGTTTTGGAGAATCGTGTCTTTGCTGTCATTTGCTTCTAGGTATTTTTTAATTTCCTCTTTGATTTCTTCAGTGATCCATTGGTTGTTTTCTTGTTTTTGTATCCATTTGGCTAGTCTCTGTCTTTTGGTTGGGGCATTCAGTCCATTAACATTTAAGGTACTTACTGATACACATGTTCTTATTTCCATTGTATTAATTGTTTGGGATTTTTGTTGCTCTTTTTTTTTTTTTTTTTTTACCCTGAAGTTTTGATATAGGAGTCTATATACAAATGAGATTGTTTTAAGTTGTTGGTTTCTTAATTGCACATGCATCTCCAGTGACCTGCATTTGTGCTCTCCTCACGATTTCTGATTTTGGTAGCATAATTGTGCATGGATGATTTAGTATCTTTACTGTATATATGTCTTTCCTGGTGAGCCTTGTCATTAGTGGTGTTTTTGTTTCTGGTTGTGGCCTTTTCTTTTCTTCCTAGAGAAGTTCCTTTAAGATTTGTTGTAAAGCTGGTTTAGTGTTGCAGAAATCTCTTAGCTTTTGCTTATCTGTAAAGGTTTTGATCTCTCCTTCAAATCTGAATGTGAGCCTTTCAGGGTAAAGCAATCTTGGTTGGAAGTTTTTCCCTTTCATCACATTAAGTATATCATGCCACACCCTTCTGGCCTGCAGAGTTTCAGATGAAAAATCTGCTGATAACCTTATTGGGGTTCCCTTGTATGTTATCTGTTTCTTTTCCCTAGCTGCTTTCAATAGTTTCTCTTTGTCTTTAATTTGGTCATTTTGATTAATATGTGTCTCAGAGTGTTCCTCCTTGGGTTTATTTTATATGATACTTGTTGTGCTTCCTGGATTTGAGTGAGTGGTTCCTTTCCCATGTTAGGGAAGTTTATGTCTATTATCTCTTCAAATATTTTTTCTGTCCCCTTCTCTCTCTCTTCTCCCTCTGGCACCCCTATAATACAGATGTTGGTGTGTTTAACATTATCCCAGAGTTCTCTGAAACCCAGCTCATTTCCTTTCAATCTTTTATCTCTTTCCTCTTCTGCATTAGTGATTTCCACTAATCTGTCCTCCACCTCGCTGATTCGTTCTTCTGCCTCCTGTATTCTACTGTTGGCTGCTTCTAAGGAATTTTTTATTTCAGTTATTGTATTTTGCATCTCTTGTTTAATTTTTACAGCTTGTATTTCTCTGCTCAGTGTTTCCTGTAAATGATCAATCTTTGCCTCCAGTGTATTTCCAATGCCTTGCATCATCTTCAGCATCAACAGTCTAAAGTCTCTTTCTGAGAGGCTGATAATCTCCTCATCACTGAGTTGTTTTTCTGGGCTTTTCTCCTTCTCCCTTATCTGTGTTATAGTTTTCTGTTTTTTCATTTTTATAGGTTTTTGGTGTGGTGACCTTTTTGCCAACAATAGAGTTGTAGCCTCTCTTAGTTCTGGCATTTGCCTCCCCTGTGACTAAAGTTGGTATGGGCAGGGCTTGCTGTAGGCTTCCTGATGGGAGGGACTGATGCCTGCCCACTGGTAGGTGGGGTTGATTCATATCCCTCTGATGGGTGGGGCTTTGTCTCTGGATGAGATTAGAGGCTGGCTGTGTGCCTGAGGGGTCTTTAGGCAGCCTGTTTAGTGATGGGTGGGGCTGAGATCCCACCTGGATTATTGTTTGGCCGGGCTTCTCAGTGCTGATGGGAGGGACCAGATTTTCCCAGAAATGGCCCCCTCCAGAGAAATGCAGGCTGACGAATGTTCCCGAGAGCTTCACCTCCAATGCTCTTCCCCCACAACAAGCCACAGTCACCCCTGTTTTCCCAGGAGATCCTCCAAGAATTGCAGTCGGGTTCCACCCGGATTCCTATGGAGACTGCTTTGCCCTGGGACCCAGTGCACGTGAAAGTCTGTGTGTGCTTTTCAAGGATGGGGTCTCTGTTTCCCCCAGTCCTGTGGAGCTCCTGAACACAAGCCCCACTGGCCTTCAATGCCAGATGCTCCGGGGGCTCTTTCTCCCTGTGCCCGATCCCCAGGCGTGGGGTTTTAACGTGGGGCTCAGAACTCTCAGTCCTGTAGCTGAGTCTCTGATGCAGTTACTTTCCAGTCTGTGGGGCTTCCCACCCAGGAGGTATGGGGTTGCTTCTATCGCGTAATCGCCCCTCCTGCCTCTTGAGGGGGTCTCCTCTTTGTCTTCTGGAGTAGAATATCTTTTTTGGAAGTTTACAGTCCAGTTGGTTGAAGGCTGCTCGGCATGGTTGTAGTTTTGCTGTTTTTCGGGAGAGAAGTTGAGCTCCAGTCCTTCTATTCCGCCATCTTAATCGCGATGTCCTACAATACCTTTTAAAATCACATCCCCCAAAGTTAAATAACTAGGAATAAACCTGACCAAGGAGGTGAAAGACTTATATACTGACAACTATAAAACATTAGTCAAGGAAATTAAAGAAGATTCATAGAAATGGAAAGATATTCCATGCTCCTGAATTGGAAGAATTAATGTTGTTAAAATGACCATAGTACCCAAAGCAATCTACAGATTTAATACAATCCCTATCAAATTATCATGACATTTTTTACAGAACTAGAGACAACTGTCCAAAAATTTATATGGAACCATAAAAGACCCAGAATTGCCAAAGTAATCCTAAAGGACACAAAACAACAGGAGGCATTAAATCTTCTGGACTTCAGACAATATTACAAAGCTAGAGCAGTGGTACTGGTAACAAAGCAGACATATAGACAGTGGAACAGTTTAGAGAGCCCAGGCAAAAACCCATATTCTTATGGTCAATTAATCTTTGACAAAGGAGGCACGAATATAAAATGGGAAAATACAGTCTCTTCAGTAAGTGGTGCTGGGAAAACTGGACAGCTGCATGTAAACCAATGAGACTAGAACACACCCTCATACCATGCAGAAAAATAAACTCAAAATGGCTTAAAGACTTACTAGAACAGAACCTATGTTCTATGCAAAACATTCTCTGACAACATCCAAACAAATGTTTTCTTAGGTCACTTTCCCAAAGCAATAGAAATAAAAACAAAAATAAACCAGTGGGACCTATAGCTTTGTACAGCAAAGGAAACCACAAACACACACACACACACACACACACACACACACACACACACGCACACACACACACACACACAACCTACAGAATGTGAAAAAATAGTTTCAAATGATGCAGCCGACAAGGGCTTAATCTCCAAAATATACAAATAACTCATACAACTCAACAGCAAAAAAACAACTGAATCGAAAAAATGGGCAGAAGACCTGAACAGACATTTCTCCAAAGAAGATATACGGAGGGCCAACAGGCACATGCAGAAATGCTCAGCCTCACTAATTATTAGAGAAATGCAAGTCAAAACTACAGTGAGGTACTACCTCACACTGGGCAGAATGGCTATCATTAATAATTCCACAAATAACAGGAAGTTCCTGTCGTGGTGCAGCGGTTAACGAATGCGACTAGGAACCATGAGGTTGTAGGTTTGATCCCTGGCCTTGCTCAGTGGGTTAATGACCTGGCATTGCCGTCAACTGTGGTGTAGGTTGGAGATGTGGCTCGGATCTGGTGTTGCTGTGGCTGTGGCGTAGGCCGGCAGCTGTAGCTCTGATTCGACCCCTAGCCTGGGAACCTCCCTATGCCATGGATGCGGTCCTAAAAAGCAAAATAAAATAACATAATAATTATAATAATTCCACAAATAGCAAATGCTGTAGAGGGTGTGGAGGAAAAGGAACCCTCCTGTAATGTTGGTGGGGATGTAAATTGGTATAAACACTATGGAATACAGTATGGAAGTTCCTCAGAAAACTAAATATAGCACCACCATATGATCCATCAATCCCACTCATGGGATATCTAAATTTTATTTTTTCAAACACTTCGATTTACAGAAAAATTGCTAAGATAGTACTGAAAATTTCCTTAAACACCACATTGAGTTTACGCTGTTGTTAACATCTCACAATGTAATACATCTATTACAGTTAATGAACTAGTAGTAGTACCCTGTTATTAACTTCGTACTTATTTAGATTTCCCTGGATTTTCACCAAGTACTGCTTGTATATTTTAGGATCCCATTGGGATTCAGCACGTTTGGTTGTCATTATCTCCTTAGTGTCCTCTTGACTATTATCAGTTTCTCAGACTTCCCTTGTTTTTGATGACCTTGACAGTTTCAAGGACTCGTGGGCAGATATTTTATAAAATGTCTTTCTGGTCACATTTCTTTATTCATCATATCCTGCTATTCATCATATCTCTCAAATTTTGGCTATTAGGAACTATTTCAGTTGCTTCCTGTGTCCCTTTGACATACCTCTATCATGGTGTTTTTTTTTTAATTTTTTATTAAAGTATAGTTGATTTACAATAATTTACAATAGATGGAGAAGGATGGGTTGATGGATGGATGGATAAATTGGAAGGTATGGGCTTGTGGGGAATATTGGGGAAGGGTAGCTATCTCAGCATTAAAAAAAAAAAATCTCTAACATACCCTATGTCTTAACTTGTAAGGTATAATGAATGAGATGAAATATAACAGGCAATAAATACAGTTTTGGTGGCCATCAGCGAAGTCCTGAGCTTATAGCATATCTATGCAAATCATTATGACAGGTCCTGTAATGATTTTTAAAGTTTTATACAGTCTGTTAAGTCATTTCTTCCATTTTAATCTTCCAGCTCCTGAGAGTTTTAAGATGTTCACTTTCTGACGGTGCCTTCAGACTTTGTCCTCAGGCAGTAATTCCCAACCAAAGCATCTTGCCCAGAAGCAGTGCTCAGTTGGTTTTGCTAATAGGGTAAAACAGCTCCTCTTGACAAGAGGGAGTGACTTAACGGTATTCAGGGAGTAGACTGAAGTTCAGGTGACGGAGATCTACCAGTTATGCAGCCCTATACAAAAAAGTCTGGCTTAGCTCCAGAGATGTGAGCTTTCTGGAAGGTCCGGTCTGTCATGGGTCGTGGGACTCTTACGTGAAGGCCAAGTCGACATCACCTGACATTGGGAAGCTTCTACATGAAACTTACCCAACTAAAGCCACCATCTCTCCCTTAAAAAAAAAAATGCTTTTATAGAGGAATACTGGGAAAGTGGCTGGAAACTTTTAAACCCTTAAAAAGAAAGCGTGGCCAAAGAATATGCTTTGGTGGGGGAAAAGGCATATTTGTGATTTTCATGATTGGCTTATTGAGATTTCATTTATAAGAGTCTCACACATAGTCTATCAGGACAAGCCATTTCTTCTTGATGATTGAGCTTCCCCACCGTCCCTGCCATACTTACCATTTTCAAGGGTCAGGGACCTTGAGAGCCATGGGAATAATATTTTAGCCTCGTTCTTTTTCTTCTGAAATAGGCCCCCTTCGTAGGGAGAGGGGAAAAACAAAGCTAGAGAAGTTAGAGTATTTGTTCAGAATCTCTAAAGCATTGTGTTGTGCTTTATAAATTACGCTAAGGCTCTCTGGCTCTCCTTTGGCCAATCTACTTATATTTTGGGAGGCTATATGAATTATTTCTTGGAACAATTAATCCTCTTGCTGCTGCTGGTTAAACAGACTTTCAAACCATAGCTACATAACGTTTTGCTCTTGGGCCTTTTGCAAAAAGGGGGTGCACAGACATCTCTAGTGCCCTGTTGACTAGGAGTGGTGATGAGAGTCATCCTCGTCTTGTTCTTGGCTTTTAAAGGCAGTGCTTCTCACGTGTCACTACAACCTGTGATGTTTACTATACATTTTCGGTAAGGTTCTCTTATCCGGCTAAAGGCGTTGCCTTCTAATTCTGGTTTTCTAAAAGTTTTCTCTGGAATGAGTATTGAATTTTATTGAATATTTTTCTGCCGTTAATGAGATTAACGTAGCTTTTCTCCTTTAATATTTTGATGGTGAATTGCTTTAATACATTTTTCAAAATTGTATTTTTATTAGAGAATAGTTGATTTAAAGTGTTGTGTCAGCTTCTGCTGTACAGCATGGTATGCTGAACCATTTCTGTATTCCTTGGAAAAATCTATCTTATATTTAAGCGTTTTATGTGCTGTTTGAGATTTCTTTCAGCAATATCTAATGAAATTAGGAGCTAGACTTTGAAGGCTGTCTAAAATAACTTGTGGCTCCATGATTCTGTGATTTATTTTTAAGAACTGTCTGCTTTATATAAAACTTGGAGAAGGGTAGGGACATGATGCTTTTCCCTCATGGGAAGAAGCTGAAACCCGAAAACACTCAATGACCACTCTAACATAACACGTTGAAAACAGTGTTGTATGACATGCGTGTACTTCCTGGCTTTTTACAGTTCTGTCACTGCCTAGTTTATGAACCCACGATCCCCTGGTTCTGTCCAGATTTTCATAAATGGCTTGTCTCTTGTAGCTTTGGGGGGGGTTAAAAGCAACAGTACATGCGCAGTGCTTTACCTTGTACCTAGCACAGGATGAAGAACTCATCCATTCATTCATTCTTTCAGTAAATAATTGTTGCACATTCATCATGTGTTCTGGAAGCTGAGGATATAGCAGAAAATAAGACAGAAGAGGCGCTTGTTTCCAAGAAGCTTGTATTCTAGTAGCGAGGGATGAATAATAAATTCATACAAGAGAAAATGGAAAAGCAGTGAAGGATTTGCAGAATGGGAGTGGCATGATGTAGTTTACATTTTAAAGACGTCACTCTTGTGCCCTGGAGAATAGACTATAGAAGGCCAACGTGGAGGCTGTTGGTGTCTACAAGGTGGGCGATGATGATAGTGGCTGGGCTGAGGTGGTAACAGCAGACTCGGTGAGAAATGGGTGGACCTGGGATGTATAATCAATGGGATTTGCTGATGGATTTAGTGTAGGTGAGTGTTGGGTTGGGGCATTTATTTATTTATTTATTTGGACTTAGATTTCATAGCTTTGATTGCTGTAGAGAAATCGGTGTGGGAAAAGAGAAAAATTCAGGATGACTCCTAGTTTTTTATTTGAATAATGAAGCCATGCTCTTTACTGAAATCTGAATGTTGCGAAGAGGAACAGATTTTTTCCCCCCAAGGGGAAACAAGAGGTGATAGTCATTAAAAATTAGCCATTATTATTCTCAGCCTTCTGGTTGTCATCTACGCCTCATTGTTTTGTCTTCTCTTCGGACAAGCCAAAATATTTATGAATTTGTATAAAGGGAATAGAAAGAAAATTTATTTTAGTTAAGAATAAATAGAAAATAAATGTGAGGAGAGCTATATTTTTGACAAAGCAGATTTCTCTTTATTTCCAATTACTTTTTTATTATAGAAATATGGAATATTTTGTTATTTGGGGGCTATTGCAAAATGTGTAAAGTACATGTTTTACCAAAAGAAAACATATGTATGGAAACCTGTGTTTTATTGATTACCATTCCCCTACCTAAGCATTGCTTCCAAATGTGATTCATATTTCCTGTTAGTACCTGTCAAATGAAACATTGTTGGGAAAAATTTTGCAATACATAAAAAGTTATTTCTGCACGTGGTTATTTTTTTCACAGCAACTCCCAACAATGTCACATGAAAAAACTGTTTCCTCCATAGACGTGGAAATATGAAAACATATGTCACAGGCCGAACAGCCTTTCTGATATCTGGGCAAAGCTGATATTTCTACCGTGTTTGCTTTCTTTAGTAGTTTGTCTCATGCTGGCCTAGCAAGTGTCACCTCTGAAGGAAAATTCTCTTTGACTTTAACCCAGAGCACCGTTCAGTACCTCCTTGATTAGATTATACATAAAATTTGTATGTCTGCCACTCACTGGAAATCAAGTAATTAAGATGCTCTTAATATTGCAGAAAAGACATTACAAGTCTCATTATTTTAATGGACTAGTGGACCCCAGGAATTTGATAATAGGATGCAACATCTTGCATTCCAACTTAGCAAAATTTGTAATTTGGACTCTTTGGCAACCTGAATTTGCAAGCTTTTGATGACCTGTGGAGAAAGAAGTGGTCTTTGGTTGCTTCTTAGCGGATAGGCCATTCTTATAAATAATCATAGTAATAATCCATGTAATGGCGGCCTTAAGATGAGTGCCACTCAAGGACTAACAGTTCTGCAGCCAGAAAGTGAGTGGTCTTTTAATCTGTGCATTGAGAGGGCTCCCTGAGGCCCCAAGGCACTCTCAGGGTGACGGCACAGCTGTCTGTGCTTTATGTGAGATTGTCTTTTCGGGCCCTCACTTTGGGTGACTAATAGGTCTGTACAGTCTCTGTAATTGCACAGCATTGTTTGCACTGAAAATGCAAAAAGACAAATGTTTTCTTTTGTTAAGCTTATATTCCGTCTTGTAAAAATAACTGCAAGTGCCTTATTATAAAGCAAAAAAAAAAAAGGGAGTTCCCATTTAAGCTCAGTGGAACAAACCCGATTAATATCCATGAGGATGTGGTTTCGATCCCTGTCCTCGCTTAGTGGGTTAAGGATCCGGTGTTGCTGTGAGCTGTGGTATAGGTTGCAGATGCGGCTTGCATCTGGAGCTGCTGTGACTGTGGTGTAGGCAGGCGGCTAGAGCTCCAATTGGACCACTAGCCTGGGAACTTCCATATGCTGTAGGTGCAGCCGTAAAAAGAAAAAAATAAAAACAAACGCAAAAAACAATGTTATGACCTGCTCTACAGTCTTGAGGTATAATTCATCTGTTTTGTCTCTGCAAATCTTTGATTGTTTTGACCTGTCCTAAACAGCAGTGAGTCTAACATCTCCCTCCCCAGGCTCACCTCTCCTTCTGAGCTGTCAGACACTAAAGTGAGACAAATATGAGGTCTTAGGAGCTGAAATCCTGAAGGCCACCTAAATTTCTGTGTTCAGTGCAGAGAGCCCCTATCCAGTCAGTCCAATAGTACTGCTGTTTATGGCAACTAAACTGCCCCTTGGTCCTCCACCATTTCAAGCTGGAGCCAGTCTGCTTTCTGAGAGACCTCGATGTCCCATATTCCTAGGGAGTGCATCATGGCTTTTGTTTTACTTATTTTTTTATCCTTTTAGGGCCACACCTGCGGCGTATGGAGGTTCCCAGGCTATGGGTCAAATCGGAGCTGTAGCCACTAGCCTTCGCCACAGCCACAGCAATGTGGGATCTGAGCTGCTTCTGTGACCTACACCACAGCTCATGGCAACGCCGGATCCTTAACCCAGTGAGTGAGGCCAGAGATCGAACCTGCATCCTCATGGCTACTAGTCAGATTCATTTCCGCTGAGCTACGAGGAGAAATCCCATCGTGGCTTTTAAAAGGAGGTAATGTTATCCTCTCTATGTCACACTTGATCAAGTGTTGTAATAAAGCATCTGTGCTGGGATCGGCACTGTTCAGCATACCAAGAATAGAGTGGAGAATGAAAAACAAAGCAGACACGCTTCTGCAGGTCCCAAGCAATAGGTAATTGACAGGTAATCTCTTCTATGTAACACCAGAAAAACAAAGAGGTTTCTGATAAAGTTAGTTTTTTTGTAGGGACCCAGAAAACAGAGGCTGCCCCTGTGGCCCAGCTCATGTCACAAATCTAAACCTAAGTCAGGGAATTCTAACATACATCGATCACAATCTTCACTCAGCTCAGCTAGCTCACTTTACTCTAGAAAATGGGATCTACTGCCTAATAAGGAAATAAATGTCGACCGATGCCCCTTCTTTCCGAGTTACCTCTTCTTTTTTTCCTCCCTTCCTTCCTTCCTTCCTCCTTCTTTCTTTCTTTCTCTCTTTCTCTCTTTCTTTCTTTCGCTTTTAGGGCCACACTCATGGCATATGGAGGTTCCCAGGGTAGGGGTCAAATTGGAGCTGTAGCCACTGGCCTATGTCACAGCAAAGCAGGATCTGAGCTGTGTCTCTGAGACCTACACCACAGCTCACGGCAATGCCAGATCCTTAACCCACTGAGCGATGCCAGGGATCGAACCCTCGTCCTCATGGATACTAGTCAGATTTGTTCCTGCTGAGCCACAAGCGGAACTCCCGGAGTTGCCTCTTCTCTCTGTAAAACTCGCTCTTGCCTGTTTTTTTCCTTTGATCCTTTTCACCACAGCTCACTGCTCCCTAAAATTCTCCTTTTATGTTGCCAGTCCCTTAAATGAAATCTTTCTGAGGCCCTTATTCCTTGCCTGAGGATAACAGTCTCCTTAGTTGCTAGATAAGTCTTGTCTCCCACTCCCCCCCACCAACTCTCAACCTCAGCTTAACAGGGCTTGTCATACCTGACCATACCTGTTGCTCCCTCTCTGGGTCTTTGATCTTTCTCTTTCCCTCCACTAGAATTTTCCATTGTGTCTCCTATATGAGTGTAAGTGCGTGCACACATACACCATCTCTGCCTGCAAAAAAAAAAAATTACATCTTAAGTCTCTCTCTCTCTTTTTTTTTTTTTTTGTTTGCTTTTTTAGGGTTGCATCTGTGGCATATGGATATTCCCAGGCTAGGGGTCTAATCAGAGCTATAGCCGCTGGCCTACATCACAGCCACAGCAACGCGGGGTCCGAGCTGCATCTGTGACCTACACCACAGCTCACGGCAACGCAGATCCTTAACACACTGAGTGAGGCCAGGGATGGAACCTGCAACCTCATGGTTCATAGTCGGATTCGTTTCCACTGTGCCACAGCGGGAACTCCCTTCAGTCTCTTTCTTAAAGCCTTGTGTATGCTTATTGCAGCCCAGCAGAGGAGATTTAGCGGATCAGAAAGTAGCACAGTTAAAAGTATTAGCTAAACGCTTGTTTATTGAGTGTCTGCTTCATACCAACTTCTGTGCGTGGTGTACAAAGGTGAATGTAGAAGGAAATTGCTGGCCCTAAGGAGCAACTCTCCAGTGAAGAGTTAAATGCATAAATATACCTGCATAGACTATGTTGAGTGTGGTGACTGAGCTTTGAACAGGGTGTGGGGTTGGGGGTGTTGAAGTAGAGCAGATAAGGCAGAGGGGTTCATCTTGCAGACACAGAGCCCTGAGCTCAACCGAAGGCAGAGGTCTCAGTACCAGGGAGAGCGCCTAGTGCATTGAGCTTTGAAGCATTTCTCACATTTTTGGAAAGGACTCAAAACTTTGTTAGGCTCTATCCTGAGAAGCAAGTGTTTCTGGCTTAAAGGAACCCTTGTTAGACATATCCTGAATCCTTTGGAGTTAGGAAAATACTCCTTTAACTAAAAACATGCAGGATTTGAGGACTGAAGATTAGTTGAGGAATTTATATCCTTAGAAGTTTCTCTTGGATCAAATTCCCAGGGGATGGTTCTCATTCTAGAATTTGAGATGGAACGTAGGACTTAATTTTATCGGAAGTTTTCTTTCTTAGGGTTTGGGGAAATTGGAGCTTGATCCCTGGCTAGTTGAGACAGAATTTATCTCACCAGCCTTTTTTACAACCCATCTGGCAGCTATGATGTTATTTACAAGATTTGTTATACATTTCTAGAGTGGCGCAGTCCAATAGAAATATGATATGAGTTTTTTATGTAATTTAAATTTTTCTAATAGACACGTTAATAAAGTAAGAAGATGGAGTCCTTGTTGTGGCTCAGTGGCTTAAGAATCTCACATAGTGTCTGTAAGGATGCGGGTTCAATCCCTGGCCTTGTTCAGTGGGTTAAGGATCCAGCAGTCAAAGCTGGAGAGCAGATAAAAGCAGGCCATGCCCACTGCTATGGACTGTAGAAGCCACTGATAGACATTAAGGGTGAGAGGATTTTTATTTAGAAAGGTGTCTTTGATGGCAGTATGGAGAACGGGACAGACTTGAGAAATTGCTAGGGAGACCAGCTGTGACAATTCAGGTGAGAAATTATGCAGGTGGAGAGGAGACAGAGGCCTTGGAATTTATTTAAGAGGTAGAGCCAACAAGACTGAGGAGGAGTGAAAGGAATTTATTGTACAGATGAGGAAAATTTTACAATTCCCTTATTTTACAGAGAAGGAAACTGGGGACTAGGCAGATTAATTTAATTTGTTTAAGAATCTAAATCTAGCAAGCATTAAAACCAGCATGGGCTTTGATTATGTGAGCCCAAATTCACATCTTTAGGAAGACAGCTTGCATGATGAGTCCTGAATGAATAAAATTAACTATAGTAGTATATAAAAAAGAATCTAAATCTAACTAATGGCAGAACTAAAACTAAACTTTTCAGTTTTCTGACCTCTAGCACTGCCACCCCCCACAACAAAATATACTTTTTAATACTTTAACATGTTTTTCAGAGGAAGGAGCCGTATTATCCTCTTTAGCAGTAGTTTTCCTCATCATGAAACATATCTGCTCCCCAGCTTTGACTGCTGAGTTCCCCCAGACTCACCCGCTGTTCTAGCTTTACTGGACTGGCACAGCTGCTGGTATGATAGAGGTTTTGGGACTGTCCTTGTCAGCTCAGGCTGCTATAACAAAATGCCTTAGACTGAGAGGCTTCAACCACAGAAGTTTCTTTCTCACAGTTCTGGGGACTGGCAACTCCAAGATCAAGGTGCTGGCCAGTTTGATCCCTGGTGAGTCCCTTCCTGGTTGGCAGACTGCTGCTTCCTTGCTCTGACCTCACGTGGCTGGGGGAGAGAGCATCTCTGTCACGTCTCTTCTTATAAGGGCACTGATCCCGTTCACAGAGGCTCCATCCTCATAACCTAATTACCTACCTGAAGCTCCATTCCGTCACTTGAGCTTAGGGAGCCAGTGGGCCAGCTTTCAAGGAGATTGGGGGAATAATTAGGTCAGTCCTCAGGTTATCAGTTGCTTGTATGAAAACTCAAACATAGGAGTTCCATCGTGGCTCGGTGGTTAAAGAAGCCAACTATTATCCGTGAGGACATGGGTTTGATCCCTGGCCTTGCTCAGTGGGTTAAGGATCCAGTGTTGCTGTGAGCTGTGGTGTGGGTTGCAGATATGGCTCTGATCCCACGTTGCTGTGGCTGTGGCATAGGCCAGCAGCTGTGGCTCGGATTTGACCCTAGCCTGGGAACCTCCATATGCCATGGGTGTGGCCCTAAAAAGACAAAAACGAAAAACAAACTTCCATTGGTTGGATCTAATCCTGTTCTCTGGATAGAGTCAAAAATCAAGCCTTCCTTCTTGGCTTCACCTTGTCCTCGATCCTTGACTTCATATAATTAAAGACAGCAAGGATTTCCCTTGTGGCATCGTGGGTTAAGGATCTGGGATTTTTATTGCAGTGGCTTGGGTCCATGCTGTGGCACAGGCTCGATCCCTGGCCACAGGTATAGCCAATAAAAGGAGGAGGCCCTGATTTCCAAAATGTATTTTTGTTTAGAAATAAGGTTAAGACTTTATTTCTCGTACTCAGCTTCTGATCACCCCTGTCTACTTTTGTTTTTCTTAACTATAAAATGAGAAACAAGTTTCCCCAACTATAAAATTTCTGTTTATACCCAACAGCCCCTTAAATGATACATTTCACAGAGTACTTGTTCCGTAAATATTTAGGAAATTGGTATTTAATAGAACAAAATGTTGGTAATTCTAAAGAATATGAATAGTTCCTTAAATTTTACTGTTAATTGGCCTGGATCTTTGCTGCTTTAGGAGAGGAATATCTGCTGTGGTTTTCCATAATGGCAAAAATGGGTTATAGAAACATCAGATGTGTTGATCAGTTTTCCATTATGATACACAATGTTTATATTTCTTTTACTTATTTTAAATTATTAATAATTTATCAGAGAGTCCCCATTGTGGCTCAGCAGAAAAGAACTCAGCTAGTATCCATGAGGATGCAGATTATATCCCCGGCCTCGCTCAGTGGGTTAAGGATCCAGCATTGCTGTGAGCTGTGGTGTAGTTTGCAGATGCGGCTCGAATCCTGTGTTGCTGTGACTGTGGTGTTGGCTGGCAGCTGCAGCTCCAGCTGGAATTCTAGCCTGTGAGTTTTCATATGCTGCAGGTGTGGCCCTGAAAAAAATTTATCAGAAAAGCCCCTCTAGGATTTTATATCTTATCTAGTTAAACTAAAATTGTCTCTTAATTTAGAAAAGAATATATTTAATGATTTGTAGTTATTTAGTTGTAATTATTTAAGAGGTTTGAAAGTTAGGAGGTTAGAATGACTCTATGTTGTTCTTTACTAGCATTTTCAGTGTGTCTAGAAATTGTAAAGATATATTAGGATGATGAGAGAGGTTGAGTTTAGTGGGCCTACCTAGAATTCAGTTGAGTGTTTTCCTCATGGAAAATCCTTTAGAACTTTTTTGTTTTCTTTTCTTTTTAGGGCTGCACCTGCAGCATATGGAAGTTCCCAGGCTAGGGGTCAACTTGGAGCTCCAGCTGCAGGCCTACACCGCAGCCTCAGCAATGCCAGATCTGAGCTGCGTCTGAGACCTACACCACAACTCAGGGCAATGTGGTATCCTTTAATCCACTGGGTGAGGCCAGGGATCGAACCTGCATCCTCATGGTAACTAGTCAGGTTCGTTACCACTGAGCCACAATGGGAACTCCGTTCAGAACATTTTTAGGCTTCTTGTGAACCTTAGAAGGATCTGGAAAACTGTGTGATTGGCTAGCACAATGTTGAGGGTAGAGAAAACAAGTCAAAAAAGTCTTATAACGTTTAATATATTTTGCAATCTACACCCAGAATTTAAAAAAAAAAAAATCAACATACTGTCTTAAAGGCAATAGTTTTTAGCTCTTAAATTCTTCCAATAATTTAAAATCAGCCAATCTCTGTAGTTTGTGTCCTTGTGAAAGCCTTCTATACGTTTCATTATTATATTTTGTAAACACTGCATCTGTTCTTCTGGGTAATACACATGGATACAGACATATCACATGACAGACACTCCACTGCAGAAACCTTCAAATTGGACTAGACAGCAGGAACCCACGCTGGGAGAGTAGAAGAAGCCTAAGGTCCCCTCATGGATCACCTGCTTCGCCTCAGTGATGTAAATGAGTTGGGTGGTATTAGACCACCATTTATTTATTTATTATTCATTCATTCATTCATTTATTTATTTATTTGTCTTTTTGCCTTATCTAGGGCCGCACCCGCGGCATATGGAGGTTCCCAGGCTAGGGGTCTAACAGGAGCTGTAGCTGCCGGCCTTCACCATAGCCACAGCAACGCTGGATCCGAGCCGCGTCTGCACCCTACACCACAGCTCATGGCAACGCTGGATCCTTAACCCGCTGAGCAAGGCCAGGGATCGAACCCACAACCTCATGGTTCCTAGTTGGATTTGTTAACCACTGAGCCACGACGGGAACTCCTAGACCACCTTTTAGCTATGAGTAATTAACCACAGAAAATAAGGTCAGCAAAACTTTGAACTAGAAAGAGATCATTTAAATGAAGCAGAAGTCCTTCACTGCAAGAAATTCACATATAAACCAGACCAGAATGGGCCGATGGGGTTCCATATTTGTGTATAGGTCATTTCAAATCAGATAGAGGGGAGAGAGGCATTTTCAGAATCAGTGTTTTGTTTGAAAGATGAATAATTGAAAATATGCTTTTGTTCTTGATATTAATCCCCATCCATGCCATCCTCCTGGGATGCTTGCAGAAAATAGAGGAAGAAGAATTTAGCAGCAGAGGCAAACCATGGACCATGAACAGAAGGGCGTTGAGTCACGCATCGCTCAGTGTGTGAGCTGTGACCTTTCTGAAGAATGTAATTTGAGGCCTGGGAGGACACTGTGCAGTCGGTCTGTAGCTATGCTAAGATTTCTCTGCTTTAGCTAGAGGAGGAAATAAATCCGAAAAGCACTGAAGAGGATTTTTTTCCACTCCACCACTCTGGAATGAACTCTGAGGGGACCAAACCTTGTCCAAACCTTTGGAGACCTCTGTGTGAGATAAGCAACTAAACACTGTCCTCATCCTTTAGGGATGGAAAAGAGATCAAAACAGTTAAATCTGCAATCTCCTGAGCATTCTCAAAATTACTTACTTGCCTGATTTGGCAGCCAGCCAGCCCACCCCTTGTCTTTGCATAGAAAACTCAAAAAAAAAAAAAAAAAGGCTAGTGGGACATGAAGCAGCCAGGTGTGGAATTGAAACGGAAAGTTTCTACTCTCTTGTTTTCTATTTTCTTTATGTTTTGAGGGGGGGAAATAGAGAATCTCCTGTCTGTTGAATGAAGGAAAATACAAGAGTTGCAGAAGCATGTATTCTTTCATAAAGCCCATTGTGAATTATGACTTGAATGACCTGGTCATTTTGAAGTTGAATACGAATTCTGCTGCAATGGTACCTGTGGTCTGAAGGAGTCCACACTAAACACTACCACTCCGGTGTGTAGTCTAACCAGTCCCAATGCTGCAGTTTTCTTGCTCTGTGACTTCAGGCAAATTCCTTAACCTCTCTGACTCTCTGTGTCTTCTGTAAATAACTGGAAATACATCATCATGTTATTGTGATGATTTAGTTAATAGATGTACACGCACCTAAAACAGTGATAGAAGAATTCAATAACTAATGCCTTTTGTTATGTAACCATGTCCTAAGATTTAAATAGCAAAATGAGCAAATATCCCCATTTTCTAATTTGTCTTTTCATTTCTAATTCCTCACTTTATCCAAAATATTAAATATATCGGGGGCATCCCATTTTATCCTTTCTTGATTTCTAGATATTGTTTTATACTTACTTTGAAGTGATTGGCAGAAATGCAGTGGGGAAGGTAATGTTTGGTAGCAAGCCTCTCTTTTAGGTGTGTGGGCGTCGCTCACAGGTACAGGCTGTGCAGGTGGGTCATGCCTCCGTGTCAGGAAGGACTGTCACCTGGTCAGGCTGGTCACCTCCTGTGCTGACTACAGGTGACAAAGCCCAGTATTGGTGAGTATTCTTTCCTGGTCAGGCCAGATCTGTCCGTCTCTCACCTTTGCTCATCCTGTTTTGTTTTGTTTGTTTGCTTGTTTGGTCTTTTTAGGGCCGCACCCGGGGCATATGGAGGAGGTTCCCAGGCTAGGGGTCGAATTGGAGCCGAAGCCGCCAGCCTACGCCACAGCCATAGCAAAACCATGTAATGCTTTGCATAGACTGTGATATTTTTCCCTTTGCGACTCTAGGTTCCTGCCATCAGGGCCATTTACAAATGGAGAAAATGAACTTTGAAGAGGCAGAAAGCCTCAGATTACAAACTAGTAGAGGGATTGAGCCAGAGTTTGAACCCAAGACTTCCGGACTCCAGAGTTCTTAACCACTGTCCCCCTTTATGCGTCCCCCTTTATGCAGAAATAGAATGAGCGAACTGAAAAGGAAGTGGAAACACGTAGAATAACAGAGAAAGAGGACAAAGAAAAATAATGACAGGTGAATTGATGGAAATAATGGAATGATCGAAGGATTATTAAAGGAAAGACAAGAAGAACAGGAGTAACAATGTGGAAAGAAGGGCATAGAGCCAAGAACTTGTTGTTCGTGCTGATTGGTATGTGAGGAAGTGAAGATGGTTCTATTTTAATTTAATATTTTTTTTCTCAGATCTTTATGAGATCGTATGCAGAGTAATATGCAGGACAGCAGGGCCACGTTCAGACCATCACTGATTGGTCTGACAGTTAATAGCTACCAACTCAATGCAGAGCACAAAGGTTGGTGTCAGAGTTAACAGAAATAGCTTATAATTCAAGGGGAGAAGCAGAGACAATTAAAAAAGCGGGGGTTTATACAGACTCATAGTTGCTGAGGGGGAGGGGTGTGAGGGAGTGAGGGACTGGGAGTTAGTGATTAGCAGATGCAAATTAGTATATATAGGATGGATGAACTAGGTTCTACTGTATAGCCCAGGGAACAGTATTCGATGTCCTGTGATAATACATAATGAAAAAAAGAATATATATAAAACCAGATTGCTTTGCTGTATGGTAGAAATTAACACAAAATTTGTAAGTCAACTGTACTTCAATAAAATAAATTTTAAAAAAGAATTAACCAGAAGCAATGAAAGCAGTGATTTGGAAAATCTATATATACTCTAAACAGGTAAGGCAGGAGTGGGAGGGAGATGGGGATTGAGAGAAGGCGAAAGAGCTGAGAATTAGTGAATGTTGTGTTGTTTTGATGGTGCCCGGATCCAGAGAGAATTTGTTCTCTTGAAGTAGTCAGAAGTATACTGATTCACCTCCAAAACGTTTTCTCTCAGTCTCCCTCCTTAACTCAGCATCGCGATGCCTTTCTAGAACCTTGGCATTTGGCCTATCAGTAAATTAGGAAAAAGCACTAGGATGCCGGTCTGCTGTGGCATCAGATTATCCGTGGGCTTCCTGGGTGTCTGTACTGTGCTTACAGAAACAGATGGCTCTCGTGACACCTTTGCCGAATGCCATGGCACTTAAGTTGTCGCTACTGTGCAGATCCACAGCTTTGAGAAATGTGCCCGCTGATGCCTGTGAGCTTGTGGGGCTAGCATAGCATTTCAGGGTGGGGGCAAGAAACGCTTAGTTAACTCATTTTTCCCATTCAGTGTCTAAGCCTGCTCGAGCAAAATTCTTCAATCTCACATGCAGCCAGCTAATTGGCATCCTTTTTTCTTCCTGTAAAGGAATTCAAAAGAAAAGCATCCGTCATTTCTGCTCTGGGAGGACTGACAAAACGTGGCAGGAAACTGGCAGTGAATGTGAACCCGGGAAAATATAAGAGCCTGCAAAATAATGACAAAAATAAACATGGTGGAGGCCAGCTGATAGTTGAGGCTAACACTCTCCCATTCTGAGAGAATCATTTGCTCATTCATAGACGGATCTGGTTTATGTTTGTTTATTTAATACAGGCACTCACGTAGCATCTGTTATGGGCCAAGCATTGTTCTAAGTGATTGACAAATACTAACTCATTCAGCCCCCGTAATATCTGTGTTATCCTCTTTTTATAGATGAGGAAACTGAGGCCAAGAGGTTGTCTGTTCTATGCACACATTATGATACTTAGGACTATAAAATTTGGGTAGAAAGTAAACTTTAAAAAATGGAAATTTTCTGATTGTATCTACTTTTTTGCCATGCCCACAGCATGTAGAAGTTCCTAGGCCAGGAATCAAACCCATGCTGTAGCAGTGACCCAAGCCGCCGCAGTGACAGTGCTGTTTCCTTAATCTGCTCTGCCACAAGAGAACTCCCATACTTTTAGGTTTAAATGAAGAACTTTATCATAAAAAGTATATCTAATATTTTTATGTACTTCAATAAAATATTAGTACATCTAATATGTTTATGTACTTCAATCAAAATAGGTACCAAGTAGTCACGTATAATTATGCACAGGAAATGACTGGGTCAACCTGAGAGATTAGATACAGGAAAGAGAAAGCAGAATGTACATTTTGATGCTCTCAGTTGCTGTCACCTGGTCCCCAAAGGGAGCCACTCTTTTGAGAATGATGTGGTCAGCAGGATGATAAGAGTTAACAGCCTAACTAGTTTTATGAAAGACATCCAAAGTTACATTTTCAAAGACAGAGCAGCTTTTGTGAAAAGAGCAAGAGCCGTCCACTTTCACTTTTCTTAATAAAAATATATTGCAGGGTGAAAGAATTACTTTAGAGGGCCCCCGTTCTGCACGGCAGTCCCAATGGTGCTCTTTTAAAGTGAGACAGGACGCATTCTTGTCCCAAAATGACAGATTTGATGATGGGTTTGAAGAAGAGCCTGTTAAGCCCGATCCCTCCGTTTACCAAAAAATGTTTTGAGAAGCCCACTGAGTAGCCACTGTTGAAAAGTAACTGGTCACGGTGGGAGACAGAGCGGGAAATGGGCCCGCAGAAGCATTTAGCATTTAATGGGTCTGTGGATGTAGGGAAGCAGTGTGCTGAAATAATCCTGATTAGGCTCGGTCAGTCAAGACGCATAATCAGACTGGTCTCTCCTCCATTCAGCCCTGGCTGCTCAGAACACAATTGCCATTTAAAGCACCATTTCAAGTCGTTCCTACGCTGTCCTTTAAAATACAACCTTCTTTCACATTGGTGCCTGAGCCTTTTCTCTACCTGTGGGAATAGTTCCCTAGGAGAAAGAAAGGTTTTATTAACATAGTTATGGAAAGACCTAGGTACATTCTACTTTCCAATGGCAATGTTTAAATTTTGAGAATTCACTCCAAAGAAAAGGATCTGAAAACACCCTAAAGCGGATAACAAGTAGAAATCCTCAACTCTAGCCTGGTTTCTGTCACCAGCAATGTGTGTCATCTTGGTGACCTGGCTCTCTGTCACCAATTCTGTTTCCTATCAGCTGGTACCATGAATGACACAGAGAGAGCAGCTGATGTGTCATCAGGAGGAATTCACTTTAAAGACTCCCCTCCCCCAGTTGTTTTATTTTTTTAAAGTGAAGAAATCTGAAAATTGTTTTTCAAGGTTTTTTGTTTTTTTGGATTTTTTGTTTTTGTTTTCAGAATTCCAAGCTAATTAGGACACATTAAAACACATTAAGCAGAGAAACAGATGTGCAAAGGTAGGACTCTGTGATGTCTCTACTTGGTTAGGTTTCCGAGGTCACGTGGTTGTTGTTAATCTCCCTGACAATGGGCTTTGAAGGAGATTGTGTTACAGTTGGTTGTGCTTTTGTGAAGAAAAGCATTATTCTAAGCAAATCTTAAGAAGTGCTGAAAAGGGCTTCAAAGAAGTATATCCACACATTGTTCACAACAGTCACTGTAATAAATGGGGAACAGATTTTTTAGGTTTGTTCCTAGGAAGTGAATCACTTTAATTGAAAATCTAGTAAATGGACACTTTCTAAACTTGAATCAGAGCCGGTGAATGACTCGTAAACCTGCTTCTCTTGAAATTTTGCTAGAGAATCTTCAAGCTTGAACGTAATCATTAGAAGTTTTAGCAAAAACAGGTGGCTTAAGGATTTGTGGCAATGCCAACCATGAGGCTGTATTAAAAATCCTACATTTTGGGAGTTCCCTTACAGCACAGCAGGTTAAGGATCCAGCATTGTCACTGCTGGGGCTCAGTTTGCTGCTATGGTGAGGGTTCAGTCCCTGGCCAGGGAACTTACACATGCCATGGGCACAGGTAAAAAAAAAAAAAAAAAAAACCCTAAATTTTATACACCTTCCGTTACAAATCTTTTCTAGGTCTTCTTAACATGAACCATAACCCTGATGGATTTATCACTCTGATGAAAATATCTGTTCACTATGTATCATTTGTATACTTATGTATCAGTAATACCTGGCACACAAGAATAATAAAAACCAGACTTTAAAAGTTTTTACAACTTGCGTAGGTAAATACTGATGACCATGGGAGGAATGAAACTGAGAAATAAGTCGGTAGGGGGAAGGAAACAGAAAAAAAATAGTATTTGTTCTTACTAAGATCTCACATTACACTAGCTGAAGCAAATAGTTTCTAGGCTACCGTGAAAAGCAGGAGGCAGAAATTATTGTTGGGAGTCATCTGGATGTGAAAGTAGGTCCTGAAGGTGAAGGAAAAAAAAAAAAAAACAGTCCCAAGCAGTTATTATGTCTTGTAAACAAAGAATACTTAAGTAATGACCAAACAGGAATTCTAAAATATTGTTTTATTAGTAGGATAAAAAAAAGAAACTCTATGGCATCTTGCACTCTCTCATCATAGGTGAAAATATGGCAGTTACTTTCTTTATAAAAATTTTTAAAGTGAAGTGTAGTTGATTTACAATGTTGTGTTAGTTTCAGGTGGACAGCAGAGTGATTCAGTTATGCATATATATTTATATCTGTTCTTTTTCGAATTCTTTTCCTTTCTGTGTTATTACAAACTATTGAGTACAGTTCCTTGCACTTTACAGTAGATCCTCGCTGGCTATCTGGTTTATGTGTAGTAATGTGTATCTGCTATTCCCAAGGCAGTTACTATCTTAAAACAATGATATTAGCAAAACCATAGCTGTTGTGCATTTTTTTAAGACACTTTGAGCAGCCAGACAGATTCAGATTCCTCTTTCTCCTGAATGGATACTAGGAAATGTTTAACGCCCATTGTATCACCACAAAGCCAGGCTGATCAGCCTGGGAGGCCCGGGAGGTCTGAGCAGCTTTGGATCACCCTGGAAAGAGGACTTTTAACATTTTACTGCGCAGGATCTGGCCACAGCAGGGATCAGTGGCCAATGTTTTATCTGCAGAAATGTGCTGGGATGGGCGCTTGGTCTGAGATTTTCCTTTTGCTCCTGGAAAGAAACCAGAAGTGGTGAGATAACTTCATTTGTAAGGTAACGTCTGTGCTTGTTTCTGTGCAGAGGGCAGCCGTGTGCGATTGCTTACTGGGATGGAATGATCTTTGTTCTCCCTTTCAGGTGTCATTTTAATGATTTGTGTATAACAGAAGCCAGCGTTAGAATTGTCCCTCAACCAGAAGGGCCGGTCTCAAAACTTTCTGGTCCCTGTACCTTGATTCGGTTTTATTTAGTGTGCTGATCTGGTTCGTGGCGTTTGTATCAAAAATCAGTCTTTCGTGTAGCTTGTTAAATACTTAAACGAAGGACTTGGGTGGCCTTGGCAGATGTAGTTCAAGTATTTTTTACTAGTCAGATGTGAGCACAGTTCAGGGAAAAACAAATGCTTGTAGGTTTATGTTTGCTATAAGGAAACACCAACAGGGTGTGTTAACACGTCACTTTAATGTCTTTCGTTGTCATCCTCAGTATAGGTGTTTGTTCTTAGTGGTCTCATGGGCCATTTTTGTGTTATCTGAAAAGAGTTTTCCGGCCAGGTCTTATTCTTCTATATCTGCTCCTCTCCTGTTGTTCTTTCTATTGTAATGCAGTACTTTTTGGGCACCAAGTATGATACAAGTTTGACCCATTTGCCTTTTTGGTTAAAAAGAGGATTCTTTTGTCATCATTTCTGTACTAGCTTGAGAATCTCCCCCAGATTTTCTGTATGAGTTCTCCTGTATTCCAGAGAGTTCAGTGGTCAAGGGAATAAGAAAAGCTGGATTAGGGGCACATTTTTTCAAATGCCATAATTGGATTTGCTAGCTTTAGTTCTTGGTGTATCGTCAAAAAGCACCTGTGAGATTATATTCAATGTCTCAGTTTTTTGAACCTCACAAAATGAAACGCTGGTGTGATTATATTAGTGAAACAAAGTTTTTACATCCTTGAAAACCCCCTTGAAAATACCTGTTATCTGACTTTTATTACAGCTGGACGTAGAGTAAGTATGTTGAAAGACAATCCACTGTTTTCCTACGGCTATTTTTTTTCTCTCTTTTTTTCATACTTTCCATAGGCAATAGTGAACTAACATAAACATCGCCATAAAAATAATGTCTGTATCTAGTGCCTTTCCATTTGCATGATCTAGTTTGATCCTCTTCACCTTCCTGTCTAGGGAGGGCAGGTCTTCTTATCCCCATTTTAAGGATGAAAAAAGTGAGATTCTGTGTCGGGCCCCAAGCTCTTCAAGGAGGATCATGCTGGGCTGGATTCTGACTCCAGCATTCAGACCAGCACTCTTTCCCGAACACTGTGTTGCCTCCGTGTGCTCATTGTGTGCTTTAAGGATCAGACTCTTTGAACTAAGCCCTTTAACAGGGAAGGCTCTGGCAACAGCTGGGGTTTGTAAGATTAAAAATAAAATCAAAGCCCTTGGTTGGGAAGGGGAATAATCAAGAGAGTGAGAGAAAAGATACCAGAGTCACTTAGTGATGTTAAACGAATTGAGGGATGAGGGCAACTTGGTTCATGAGGCTCAAGCTCCCTCCCTTTTCTCTCTGTCAAAACAAGGCTCCATCCTTATAGTGCTTCCTGCCCCTGTCCCTGGTTTCTTTTGAGAAATTTGCATTGCTTTGTCACCACAGGCCACTGTTAATTACAAATAAGACTCCAGGGCACCTGGCACCTTTCTCAAACTTGGTATTTCCCTTTTGTTTGCAGAATATAAACTGTCCAATCAATGAATCTTCCCTTTTTTACTACACATGGCCTAAATTGTATAGAGAATAGTATTTTTTCTGCTCTAAGTTGCATTCGCTTGCCATGTCTGTCTTCTTTTCGTTCTGAATTTTCTTCTTCCAACAACTATACTCTTAGAGTTTATTTCTACTACTTTGTCAATCCACTTCTTTCTGACTTTCCTGACTGTATGTGCTTTTCACAGTTCCTTTCCTTTTTTTTTTTCAGGAAACCTCATAATGGATATGTATTGCATAATGACCATGCCCTGAAATTCAAATGAAAACTGAAATGCTTTCAAGCCTTGGCCCCAATTGAAATACTCACTACCATGTCTTAAGTGTAAATAAAATTGCAAAAATACACTCTTCTTCTGGGTTCAGAGTGCCCAGATTATTGGGAAGTCCTTGTTAGCTACGCTTGAGTTTGGTACAAATGTCTCAAGCCAGATTTTTTGTTTTATTTTATTGTTTGTCTTTTTACGGCTGCACCAGCAACATATGGAAGTTCTCAGGTTAGGAGTTGAATTGGAGCTGCAGCTGCCAGCCTACACCACAGCCACAGCAACGGCAGATCCAAGCCACATCTGTGACCTACACCACAGCTCACAGCAACGCCGCATCCTTAACCCACCGAGCAAGGCCATCCTCATGGATACTAGTCAGGTTCTTAATCTGCTGAGCCACAATGGGAACTCCTCGGGCCAGATTTGTTAATCTTCCTGTATTTGAGGTCTTTGAGCACTCAAAAAGTAGAAGAATAATTTAATGTATCTTTATGTATTAATTGTGTATGTCTCATCAAACACATGGGATATGTTTATGAGTAGATTTTTCACACATATATGTGGTTAACTAATGTTAAGTGAACATTGGTTTTTTTTCTTACTATCGAGGGTTATAAAATATTTATTTATTTGAATTGTAGTTGATTTACAGTGTTGTGTTAATTTTTGCTGAACAGCAAAGTGACTCAGTTATATATAAATATATACGTATATTCATTTAAAAATTCTTTTCCACAGTGGTTTATCACAGGATATTGACTACAGTTCCCATGCTATACAGTCGGACCTTGTTGTTTATCCATCCTGTATATAATAGTTTGCATCCAATAATCCCAAATGCCCAGTCCTTCCCTCCTCTACTCCACCTTCCCTTTGGCAACCAAGAGACTGTTCTCTAAGTTTGCGAATTTGTTTCTGTTTCATAAATAAGTTCATTTGTGTCACATTTTAGATTCCACCTGTAAGTGACATTGTATGGTATCTATATTCTCTTTCTGACTTACTTCACTTAGTATGAGAATCTCTGAATCTATCCATGTTGCTGCAAATGGCATTATTTCATCCTTTTTATGGCTGAATAGTACTCCATTGTGTGTGTATGTTTGTGTGTGTGTATATATATATATATATATATATATATATATATATATCACATCTTTTTATCCATTCATCTGTCAGTGGACGTTTAGGTTGCTTCCTTGTCTTGGCTATTGTGAATAATGCTGTATGTATCTTTTTGAGTTATAATTTATTCTGGATATATGCCTGGGAGTGGGATTGCTGATCCACATGGCAACTCTCTTTTTAGGTTTTGAGGAACCTCTGTACTGTTCTCCATAGTGTCTGCACCAACTTACATTCCCAGCAACAGTGAAGGAGGGTTCCCTTTTCTTCACACCTTCCCCAGCATTTGTTATTTGTAGACTTCAAATTTTCAAAAATGGCCTGTAATTCACATCACCCAGACATTTCTGAGTGATAATAAAAATTGCAGTGATCTAAAGATGTGAACAGGAGTTCCCACCATGGCACAGCAGGATTGGCAATGTCTCTGGTGTGCTGGGATGCAGGTTCGATCCCTGGCCCAGCACAGTGGGTTAAGGATCTGGTGTTGCCACAGCTATGGTGTAGGTTTCAACTACAGCTCGGATCTCGTCCCTGGCCTGGGAACTCCACATGCCGTGGGGAGGCCAAAATATTAACTAATTAATTAATTTTTAAAAATGCTTTAAAAAAAGATGCAAATGGTATATCCAGCTGTGAAATTATATGTATATGTCTCCCCTCAACCCAACTCTAAGGTAAATGCTATTTTCAGTCTCTTTTGTATCCTTCCAGAAAGACTTTGTATGCCTATGCTAGCCAAAATTGATCTTTTTAAATATAACATTTCAGGTTAACATTGTGTTAATTTGATTCACTCTGTGGAACTCAGTTACCATTTAATAGATACTAATTGATATTCTTTATGCATTGGGCATAGTTCTAGGCACTGGGAAAGCAGACAGAATCTCTGTCGTTGTGAAGCTGTGTTCTAGTGCCTGAGACAAAAAACAACATGAATCAATAAAATATGTCATACATTAGATGATGATTAGTGCTAAGGGGAAAGAAGACCGGGAGCTGAAGGAATGTAGGTTTGCCACTTGAGACATGGCAGCTGTGGAAGATAACAATAAGTCAAACCCTGAAGATGATGAGAACAGGCAATGCACATACTTGGAATAAACACAGTGTAGGATCCCAAACTCAGAAAAAGAAATTTCTTTTAATTTTTTTATCTTTTTGGTCTTTTTAAGGCCACACTCGTGGCATATGGAAGTTCCCAGGTTAGGGGTCGAATCAGAGCTGTAGCCCCTGCCCTATGCCACAGCCACACCCACACCAGATCTGAGCCACGTGTGCGACCTACAGAACAGCTCATGGTAATGCCGGATCCTTAGCCCACCGAGCGAGGCCAGGGATGGAACCTGTGTCCTCACGGATGCTAGTCAGGTTCGTTTCTGCTGAGCCATGATAAGAACTCCCCCAAAAAGAAATTTCTAAATGTCAAGAGGTTTTTTGCTTGTCTGTTTGTTTCTGGTAGGTCACCCAAAATGAAGATAATTCCTTTGAAGTAATAAGCCATTAATAAAGGTCATATATTGCTTCATTTATAGAATAAAATTCTCATGTTCCATTCTTCTGCAAAAAAATGAGACCCAGTAAAAAGTGAGGGTATTCTAACCTACCTAGAGAAGATGTCGGGGTGATCCAAGAATTCTGGTTGCACATCCGTCCCGTGTTACCACTGGTCCTGAAGTTCCCAAGAACTTTCTGTCTAAGTTGGTTGAAAAGACTGATGTGATTTCCTCCTTTTCCCACAAGGACCATTTCAGCATCTTCTCTTTGGGCTGTAGGTATGGCCACCACCTTCCTAGACCACATGGGATTATGCTTGAACACAGCCATCTGCTTTTGATTTGGAGAAGGAGAATGTCTGTCCTTGGCCCCAGGCAGCCAGAGCTCAGGGTTTGGGTTTACCTGGTACAAGGTTTCCAATTATAGTGGCCTCAGCTAAAGATTTAGAAAAGGGAGTGTTGGAGTTCCCGTCGTGGCTCAGAGGTAACGAACCCAACTAGTATCTATGAGGATGCGGGTTTGATCCCTGGCCTCACTCAGTGGGTTAAGATTATGGCATTGCCGTGAGCTGTGGTGTAGGTCACAGATGCGGCTTGGATCCAGTGTTACTGTGGCTGTAGTGTAGGGCAGCAGCTACAGCTCCGATTCAACCCCTAGCCTGGGAACTTCCATATGCCACGGGTGCAGTCCTAAAACGAACAAACAAACAAACAAAAATAAAAAAGGGACTATCAGAACTGCCATTGTGGCTCAGCCGTAACAAACCTGACTAATATGCATGAAGAAGTGGGTTTGATCCCTGGCCTCGCTCAGTGGGTCTGGGATCCGCAGTTGTCATGAGCTGTGGTATAGATCACAGACACGGCTTGGATTCCGTGTTGCTGTGGCTGTGGTGTAGGCCTGCAGCTGCAGCTCCCATTCGACTCCTACCCTCGAAACTTCCATATGCCTCACATGTGGTCCTAAAATGCAAAAAATAACGAACTAAATAAGTGCATATTAAATGTTATGCACATGTGTTAAAAGGCAGTGAGCATTTCTTTGGTTTGTATAGACATAAGAGCATATGAAAACAGGATGATAATTTGCTTCAGAAAAGGTTTTTGTGCACTACTGGTGAGACTTAATTCACTCAGAATGCAAGCAGATTTGCAGAGTTACTGGCCTCATCCAGGACTTCTGTACCCACTCCAATCCCTCCCCTCCCCCTTCAGAGGGAGGGTTTCCCTCCGCAGTGGTCTACACTGTAATGCCATGCTTGTTAAAGTGTGGCAGGTGTCTATACTAAGAGCTTCAATAGAACCCCATCAAATGTTTGTGCTTTTGGATAGTAGTGTAAAAATGAGACAACAGGCCCCAAATGGAGTCACTTGTGCTAAACCTCACATCACCAAACCAAGACTTAATTATAGTTTCTGCTCTCCCAGAGCTTGAATCTTAAACCAGCCAATCAGAGTCACCTGGTCGGCATGGTAGGTCATCTGCTGATGGACCCCTGCTACTCCCAGAAGGGAACTGACCTTGTAATAACCAGTTTGCTTCTTTGCCTTGTGTAACTTCCTTGTTCCCGTTCCCTTCTGCCTCTAAAAGTCTTTCAGTTCGTACAGCTCCTCAGAGCCCCTTTCTGTCTGCTAGATGGGCTGATGTGGGATTTTGAATAGATTTTTCCCTCAAGTAAGAAACTCTTAGGAGTTCCCTTTGTAGCTTAGCGGAAACAAATCCAGTTAGTATGCATGAAGATGCAGTTTCAGTCCCTGGCGTTGCTCAGTGGGTTAAGGATCTGGCTGTGAGCTGCCGTGAGCAGATACGACTCAGAACCTTAGTTGTGGTGGCTGTGGTGTAGGCTGGCAGCTGCAATTCTGATTCAACCGCTAGCATGGGAATTTCCATATGCCGCAGATGTGGCCCTAAAAAGCAAAAAAAAAAAAAAAAAAAGAAGAAAGAAAGAAATTCTTAAAAATTTAATATGCCTCAGTTTATCTTTTAACAGTAGTTTACTTGCTGATTTGACTATCTCCGAATGTGGCATGTTTTGACCCTTTTAATGATGGGCGGAGTGGGGGGGGCGGGGCATTACTGTTGGGAGGGAAAGTATGGAAGGGAATGCCTTAAAGAGAAAATACTTCGCTAGTAAAAAATGACAGCTAGATCAAGAAGAAGGGCACGATTTCTAACTGAAAGCTGTGAAACTTTACCTCTCTCGATCAAGCCACTAATATATATATATTTTTTGTCTTTTTGCCTTTTCTAGGGCCGCACTCGCGACATATGGAGGTTCCCAGACTAGGGGTCTAATCAGAGCTGTGGCCTCCAGCCTACGCCGCAGCCACAGCAACGCGGGATCTGAGCCGCATCTGCAACCTACACCACAGCTCACAGCAATGCCAGATCCTTAACCCACTGAGCAATGCCAGGGATCGAACTCACAACCTCATGGTTCTTAGTCGGATTTGTTAACCACTGCGTCATGACGGGAACTCCCAAGCCGCTAACATATGCCCTGAACTGTTGTTACAGCCTTTTACATGATCTTCCCGTCCCTGCTATGTTCCCCTTCAGCCTATTCTCAGTATAGCCTGTCTCAGCCTTTAAAATGGACCTCAGATTCCGTCACTCCCTCTGCTCTTAAGGGCTTTCCATTGCATTCAGAGTGTAAACCAGAAGCCTTACAGTGGTGGACCTAGCCCCTCTGGTGCCCCATTCCATCTCTCTGCCTTCATCTTCTACTTTTCTCTCTCTTGTTCACTCCCTTTACTATGCTGACCTTCTTGCTATCCTCAGACATGCAGACTCCTACCTCAGGGCCTTTGCATTTCCCTGGAACTCTTGCCTTACCTGCAAAGCCCTTCCCCAGTGACTCTCACACTCCTCCCTCAAATCTTTACTCAGATCACACCTTCTCAAGGAATTTCCCCTGACGGTTATATTTTAAATGCTCTCCTGTCTTTTCACCATAGTTTATTATTATTATTATTATTATTATTCTAATGTGTTCTGTATATTGAATCATTTATTTTGCTTCCTACTTGTCTTTACCCACTAGGTTATATGCTCCGTGAGAGCAGAGAGTTCTGCCCTTTTTATACACTGCTCTCTTCAGTACCCAGGACAGTACCTATATGTACTATGTACTCAGTAACTATTTGTCAAATAAATGAGTCATGGAAATTTAACTGGGGAAGGAAACTTACTTTCTCTAAAAGTAATGAAAGTCTGGGAATCAGTTTTTTTTAAAAAAAAAATTCAAAACCTTAAAATGAAAGAAATTTAGTGTCTATGCAGCCCATGTCTACTGACAGGCATGTTTCCTGGGTGTGCCAGATAGTTGATTCGGAAAGAAAGGTCTCCAGTGTCATGCTTTAATGCAAATGATGCTGGGAATAGCAATGAGAATAATGCAAAAAAAGAAAAAAGGGGGGGCAGGGGAGCTGGAAGTTGAAAATGGAATTGTTGTTTTGCTTCCTAAGTAATGATTTTTCAAAGCAAAGAACTTGAATAGGAAATAAATTAACAAAAACTGTGTCTCTGAAAATGCAAACTTCATTTACATTCTCATCTGTGTGATTTTTCAAGCTCAGTGATCAAAGGTCAGAGGGCACTTGTATTAGCATAGACCTTGCTTTGTTAATTCACCTCTGACTAAACCCCCGAATTCCTTTTCCTGATGGTGGTGTTCCGATGACAATAAAACCAAGCTTTCATAACACTGGTAACATTTATACAGCACTTAGACAATTCCTAAATGAATTGTCCCCAGAGACCTTAAGAGATAGGTCAGGGTGATTGACCCCATTTTGTACATGGAGAGGAAGTAATTTGCATAATGTCACCGGGTAAGCTGTTGAATTCATACTTTGATTGCTTTATTTAGAAATAATGGTTGATCTAATACAGGTCATGTTGCGTTAAAGATGACCTCTTTTTAAACGGACAGCTTCATATTTGGACTTAATTTTCGTCAGTGACCTGGAACTAATAGTATTCCGATTTCTCTGAGATCAGGGTTTCAAATTCTCAAGTTGGGAGGCTAATTTAGAGACCTAAGGGAGCTGAGATTCCCAAAGCCATTTTGGTATCGACCAGAATTAGACCACCCTGCTCAGATACTGCCAGGGGAAAGTCTGTATTGGTAGACTTAGGGGTGCGCCCAAGCTGTCATTGAAACCCCCTTTGATTCCTTTGCTTTCTGTTTTCTTTTTATGCTCAAAAAGTTCCCTTTGGTTCAAAAGAAGAATCAGTATAACTGCAGCTGAAAATCAGTGTTTGCAGAGACAACTAAGAGATAGGGACAGACTTTCCCTTAGGAGGTCCTGGGCACCGATCAGTATTATGGGAAACTCGGGCCGAACATCACTGAAGCTCCATCAGAGTTGTATTTGGAACCCATTTAGTTTTGCCTCTGCTGTGATTCATCCCTTTTTCCTTCCAGAACAGTATTATGAAAAGACCTCAAATTCAGTTCAGTGAGCATGGCAACTACTCAGGAAGTTGTGGAGGAAAATGAAAGTGAGGGGACTGCCTGCAGGCTCATGTCTGTATCAAGAAGAGACTAGAAAACTAGAGCATCTAAAGGGAGTTTTGAAACAAAAGGGACTTGCCAACTTTGAAAACTGATAGCAAAAAGAAAGAAAAAAGGGATATTTATTCGAATGTTTGAGCTTTTTTTAACCTCTTCGTATTTTATTTTTATTGTGAGATATGTTTAGTGCCAACAACAAGAAATGCACAGCCAAATTATACTTTTACTTTTTTAAAAAAGATTTCTCTCCTTCTTTTTATGGGAAATACATTTATTTCTTTACTGTTCCTAAATCTGATTTATTGCATTTTACAATCTGACTTATTATTTGTAACATCTGCTAAGAATATGATCTATAGTTCTGATGACAATGGGCAATTTAATTGGGCATTTAGAGCTTGGCTTTAAAAATTAGAGGAATTTTACACATGCAATTTAAAAATGTTTGGTACCCAATTATTTGAAAATTCATCAGACCAAAGTGTAAATTGATAGAGCAATATAATTAGTAGGCTTTAAATCAAGTCAGATTAAACTTTAAAATTAAGATCTTTGGGAGTTCCCGTCATGGCTCAGTGGTTAACGAATCCGACTAGGAACCATGAGGTTGCAGGTTCGATCCCTGGCCTTGCTCGGTGGGTTAAGGATCTGGCGTTGCCGTGAGCTGTGGTGTAGGTCCCAGACGCGGCTCGGATCCCGCATTGCTGGTTGCTGTGACTGTGGCGAAGGCCGGCAGCCACAGCTCCAATTAGACCCCTAGCCTGGAAACCTCCATATGCCACGTGTGCGGCTCTAGATAAGGCAAAAAGACAAAAATAAAATAAAATAAAAATAAAATTAAGATCTTTGGCAGGCAAACAACTTAGCCTGCCAAAATGACAGTAGCAGAGGCCTCTGCAAGTAAGTCGTAGTTCCCAGGACCTATGAAATCAAGAGGGCTTTGGTTGCTTGTAATACGTAGCTAGAACATTCTCGGGATCTTTCTTCTGGCTATCTACATTGCATTCTTAAGGTAATTTAAGCAGAACAGTGAATTGACAGATCTGAACAGTGAATTGACAATTTGGTGAAAAGGTGAATTGTACAGATTATATGGGTCAAGTCTGTACAACTTTTCTGAACTTTGAGAGGCGCCTGGGATGTGCAATGATGTTCAGGGGTCAGGCCAGCTTAGCAATGCAGTCAAGAGTTTGATGTTTCCTTACTCCTATTTTTGTCCAGAATTTGAAATGCAGAAATATTTGTCACCTACTTATCTAATGTTTAAATCTGTGTAAATTAAAATAAGCGGCATATGATGAACCTACTTATATACAAAAGGTGGAGTTTTTCCTTTTACTTTATATATCTACTCTTAGCACACAGCATTGTGCCAGTCTGAATTTTTCTCCACATTCAGCAGCATAGATTAGCATTGATAACCAAGTTTTAAAGGAAGAAAAGCTACCTCTGTGTTTGATTCTTTGTTCAAGAGTCAAATATTAAATATTAATCAAATTAGTGCCACGTTTAGTTAACTGTGCCATTGTCACCTTACGTGTTAATGAAAGATGCCCAAATAATCATTTTTTGTGAAGTTTAATACACTCCATTTCTTTGATCAAATGGTTTCACTCCCCACCCCACCCCCCAAATATCCACTTTAAACAGTATTTTAAATCAGGTGTGGGCAATTTAATTTTCCAGTTTTGCAAATTCAGATGACTCACTTTTCATCAGATTCAACTTTATTAGTAGATTATTCAGTAAAACCTTGAGACTCAGTGTTTTGATCAACACTAAAGAAAAAAATGGAGTGCAGTTTATAATTTCTCATCTGATCCTGATAATTCTTTTATATGTTAAATACTACCTTTCATCTGAAAGCTTCAGAGTTTCACCTATTTTTGTAAGTTTATAGGAAATCACTTGCAGTCTTGGCCTTCATTTTCAGTTGGCTGTATTAAAATTGTTAAAGCAGCAAAATAGGTATATTTTTGATTAAAGCATTCCTTTCCTACCTCCAGCCTTATTAAAATACATCAGTGGCTTTCCATGTTCCTTTAGGTGAAGAAAGAGCTCCAGGGCTCTGTCCGGCTGGGCCTCTGCCTGCTTCTCCGGCCTCATTGGGGCCACTCCCCTTCTGCTCTTCTCAGGCCACACTGTCCCCCCCAGCCCCCGTCTATCACCTCTCAGCCCGGTCATTGTTTCCTTCATAAAAAAAGATATCCCAGGAGAAACTGAAGAAACAAAAATTTATGGCCCGGGAACAAATTTTGCCAAAAAAAAAATGCGAATAAATATTAAAAAAAAAAAAAGAGGAGTTCCCATCATGGCTCAGTGGTTAATAAATCCAACTAGGAGCCATGAGGTTGTGGATTCGATCCCTGGCCTTGCTCAGTGGGTTAAGGATCTGGCGTTGCCGTGAGTTGTGGTGTAGGTCGCAGACATGGCTTGGATCCCGCGTTGCTGTGGCTGTGGTGTAGGCTGGCGGCTACAGCTCCAATTAGACCCCTAGCCTGGGAACCTCCACATCCCGCAGGTGCAGCCCTGTAAAGACAGACAAAAACAAAAAAAAAAGAAAAGAAAAGACCAGCCTCCTTGACTAGGCTGATTCCCATCACCACACACTAGGAGCTCCATGCATCTCTGCTTTGATGGCTTTTCAGAGTTGATATGTTAGATTCATATCTGTGATTATTTGATCAAATCTGTTTCCTGCATTTGTCTAGAAGCTTCCTGGGTGCAAAGTTGGGTCTGCTTTGCTGACGTTTCAATTGTGTTTTCACCATTATATTTCTGGTGCCCAGCATAGAATTTGGCAAACATAGATACTTAAAAAATATTTGTTGAGTACATGAGGGGATGTTCTCTTCACTACTGTATCTTCAGTGCCTGGAACAGTGTCTGGGTCATAGTAGTTGCTCATTAAATATTTGTCGAATAGATCAATATTTTCCTGACTTTTCAGAGACACAGAAATCGTGGATGGGAAAGTGAAGGTATAAGTTGAATTTTTCTTGCAAATGTCCTGTTATGTTTATTAATTTACAGAGTTAGAAGGAAGACTATATTAAATATACGTAATATAATTTTTAACCATTTTAAAGAGTACAGTTCCATGGTAACAAAGACACTGACACTGTTGCGTGACCATCACCAACATCCATCCCAGACGGAAACCATCCATCGAACATTAATTCCCCTCATAGCCATGTGATTTTATAAAACTTTTTTTTTGGTTTACTTAGAATCTTTTCTTATCATTTCATATAGAATTTGATATGTAACATATGTAAACGTGGACTGCTTTTGCTTCTCGAATACGATTGGGTACCTCCCTTTCCTCTGTTTCATTCTATATCTTGGTTGGTAGTATTATCTGGAGATGGTGTTCCGGGACCAGTATGCCCAGGAGAGACTGGGGTACCAGGGGCCACACTGGGGAACATCTGTCCACCCATGGGTGAGATCGCATCTTCCCCAGTTTAACCCGGAATCATCTTTGTTTCCCCCTTCTCATCATTGGCTACTCTTCATACACACACACACACACACACACACACACACACACCACACACACACACACCACACATACATATACTACACATACACCCCCCACATCACATACACACACACGCCACCTGCACACACACCAGGCACACACAGCACACACCACAGACACATACCTACCACACACACACAAACACACAAACACACACATTTGCTCTCTTAAGACCTCAAGCTGCTTAAGGATTAGACTCGTGTCTTACTTGTCTAGATTCCAAGAGATCTGCAGTGTCCTTTGTCAGTTTGTTTTCCACCCTGTGGATGAGAAACTTTCCCAGTACTTTAATTTCTTCTAAAAAGGAAATTTGACAACCTCACGAAGTGGCATATTTCATTGTTGAACCAACTTTACCACGTGGCTGGAGGTGTGGCCCATGACCGTGTGCAGCAGGATCCCTGGGGGTTCCTCTTAAAAAAGTGGATTTCCAGCCTCACCTACACTTAACTGAATCATAGTCTCTCAAAAATGATTTTCTTTCTTTTTACATTGTTTTAAAAAAATATCATATTCCATCATGGTCTGTCTCAAGAGTTGAGTATAGTTCCCTGTGCTGTACAGTAGGATCTCATTGCTTATCCATTCTAAATGTAATAGTCTGCATCTTCCAACCCCCCAAACTCCCAGTCCATCCCACTCCCTCCCCTTCCCCCTCTACAGCCACAATCTGTTCTCTATGTCTGTGAATTTGTTTCTGTTTTGAAGGTAGGTTCATTTGTGCCGTATTTTAGATTCCACATATAAGTGATATCATACGGTATTTGTTTTTCTCTTTCTGGCTTACTTCATGTAGTATGGGAGTCTCTGGTTGAATTTATGTTGCTGCGAATGGCATTATTTTGTTCTTTTTTATGGCTGAGAAGTATTCCACTGTATATATGTACCACATCTTCTTTATCCATTTATCTGTCAGTGGGCATTTAGGTTGCTTCAGTGTCTTGGGTATTATAAATAGTGCTTCAGTGAACACAGGGGTGCATTATTTTTTTGAATTGAAGTTTTGTCTAGATATATGCCCAAGAGTGGGATTGCTGGATCAGATGATAGTTCTATATTTAGCTTTCTGAGGAATCTCCATACTGTTTTCCATAGTAGTTGTACCAGCTTACATTCCCACCCACAGTCAGGAGGGTTCCATTTTTTCCACACCCTCTCTAGGATTTGTTACTTGTAGACTTATTAACGATGGTCCTTCTGACTGGTGTGAGGTGGTACCTCCTTGTAGTTTTTGATTTGCATTTCTCTAGTAATTAGTGATGTTCAGCATCCTTTTGTGTGCCCATTGGCCATCTGTATGTTTTCTTTGGCAAAATGTCTGTTTAGACCTGCCCATTTTTCAATTGGGTTGTTCAAAAACTCTCTTTTGGGTCTTTCCCATATTTCATATACCTTCATTAAATCTTCTGTATTTTTTTGGTTTATATTGAGTGAAGTCGAGAAATAGTTTCTAACTGTCTGCTGTATAAAATTGTTAGGACCTTCCTATATTCATTGACAGTTTAAGCAGCCTCCTTTAAGTTCCCCCCAACCACCAAGGTGAAGTAAACACTTTTACTTTAATTGTCTTTAAGAGGACTTATTTAATATCCCTTAATCACTTTCCTCTACTACTCTGAATAAACTAATATTTTAAAATTAAATCTGTTCCTCTTAGGTTATAGACACAGAAAAAGGACCGGTGAGAAAGAGATTTAAAGTTTCTAATATGTTCATGACATACTGACTCTCTTAGGTAGGGCAGAGCCAGCTGTTATAACAAAGCCCTAAACTGTAGAAACTTCACTGAATTAGAGTTCCTTTCCAGCTCATGTCACAGTCCCGTGATGGTACTGTAGACCGTTTGTGTTGAGGGAAGGATCTCTGCCTGTCACTCTTCAGGGACCTACAAATGACAGAGGCTAGGCCATGTGACTTCCAGGGTCCGTTGGGCCTTGACAGCCAGTGGAAAGATAAGAGGTGTGGGAGAGACACCTTTGCTTCCTAAACATCTGGACAAAGAAGTGATACCTATTAGATCCCGTACATCTCATGGTCTTGCCCAGATGCCAGGGGAGCTGCAAATGTAGACCTTGGACAGGGCCCTATCCCCACAGCCACCCTACGGGACAGAAGGGGCAATGGCTCTTGCATGGATATCACTGTCCACTGGATTTCTGGATTTCTGCTCGTAATTATTCCTCCTATAAAACTATGAAATGTGCCATGTCCTAGGTATGATGAATTGTTACGATAATGTATGTGACAGCCTGATGGCCAGTGCACTGACAGAGGGTAGGATGACATTTATCCATCAATGTAATTTGCTCACTATCGGTTGTTTGCACCAGTCTACAAGGTAGCAGCTGTCCCTTTAAACAGCGAAAACCTTCTGAGGATGGTCTGTCTTCAGTGTGTTTAATTTGATTTATCAACAGACCAGTGGTTTCATTTTTCTGAAAGGTAAGGCAGGACACACATTGGTTCACCTACAAGTTTCCCATGAGGATAGATCCCTGCCTTGCTTCACCCTGACATTTAAGAGATCATATAGTTGGTCCCAAGTCCCAACAAGTTTGTTAGTCTTGCAAGAGTAGGCTGAACCTGATGCGGAACTTGGGATAGAAGTCCGGACTTGGTGACAGATCCTCTGTGTCGCAGCGGGTTATGGATCTGGCAGTGTCACTGTAGGTTGGGTTGCTGCTCTGGTACAGATTCAGTCCCTGGCCCAGGGACCTCCATGTGCTGTGGGAATGGCCAAAAAAAAAAAAAAAGCCAGGACCCTGTGTCCCCAGAACCTCCTCCAGCCGGGTTGTGGTAGAGGTGGGCCCTTCTGGGTGCCATCTCTTTAATTTGGCCACATCCATGGCATGTGGAAGCTCCCAGGCCAGGGACTGAACCTGCGCCACTGCAATGACCATAGCCCCGGCAGTGACAGTGCTGGAGCCTTGACCTATTGCACCACCCAGGAGCTCCTGGGTGCCATCTCTTTGAAGTTCTAGTTGGAGCAGCTGCTGTATTTCAGACCATACACTCTGCTTTTGGGGATGCATGTTGTTTCATAGGCTGCTGAGATGGGGAGAACCAGGGCTTCACGATGGTTTTGGCCATTTGCCTTGCGGAGCTGGATTAGGTTGCAGGGTAACAGGCATGCCCCAGAGAAACCAAAGAGAAATGCCAATTTTAATAGGGTTGTTTGTTTATCCTTTTCTCTCCAGTTAATAAGTATGAATGCGCCCCAGATTCAGTCCAAGGATCATGTCAAAGGCAGGAAGTTAAGTAAAAAAAGAGGAGTTTGGGAGTTAGTCCATGGTTGATACTACTGAAGTTTTGTTAAGACCAAAAATTAAAAATAAGTTTGTAAATTGCTATTGTTTTCTAGTGCTAAAAGCACAATTTTGCATGTGACATAAACACATAATAGTGCAAGTGTTTAAATATATTGTTCCACATAAGGTTTTCAAAATTGGTGTTCAGAAAAATATTTATCACTATTTAATTTTTTAAGAATGCAAACAGGAAATAATTGTCCCAGTTGAAAACAGAATGGCTTAAGGGTCAAATGCTTAGATATTTTAATGTAATCAACCCTTCGTATACTATCATTAAGGCCGGTTTTAGAAATCTCACAACAGCCAAAAAGTAAGCATTTTTAATGTCCTTACAGTTGTGCCAGAGAATGTAAACTAAACAAGATTTTCAATGTTTTGCTTGCTGATACTTTTTAAATGTATTTTTAAATTATAGTTGATTTACAGGATTGTGCCAATTTCTGTTGTACAAGCACAGTGACCCAGTCATACATATGTATACTTTTTTTTTTTTTTTTACCTAACAGTGTTTGCGAAATAGAGTTTTGGTTATTTTGAAGGTTATGGATTCTCATTTTAAAATAAACAAAGAAATAAACAAATCCTGTCAAAAATGAATGCCAGTCAAGGATTTGATTTATTTTGGAGCTATTAGGATGTTTATTTTTTTGTTTTTGTGTGAGTGGTTAAGGCACATATTCACCTTCTTGAATTATTGAAATTGTGTAATATTACACTTCTGCACCACTGAATCACTTTAATTCTAAATGGTCGATGGTGTGTACCGTGGCCTTTGGGTTTGTTACATTTTTCACCTAGATGTTATTCATCTTTTCTGAAAGCGACTTGTAAATTGCATCCGATCTCATTTTGACCTTTTGACTTAGGACTGGCTTTATTTCATAGGATAAATGGATCGTATTTTAGTAAAAAAAAAAAAAATTAAATTGTGACTCTGTTATTGGAAAAATAATCCTTCGCAATGATGTATTACCCTTGCCCATCAGCCTGAATGTGTTTCAGAGTGGTGAAAGCCCGCTGACGCAGTTGTCAAAGCGAGAGTCCTGAATGTAACAAAAATTCATTCCCTAGAAACGTTTGGCATAATTGCTGACGTGGTAATACAGTTAATATGTAGTCTTTCCGTGATCTTTGCAGAAGCTTGAGGGTTTAAATCTTCACGGGGAAGTTAAAAATGGGCCAGTGCCCCTTTCAGTAATGCGTATAAAGCAAGGATGAAATCTCCCCCCCCCCACGGTGCTTATGGGAAACCATACCTGTTCTTGGTTCTTTTTGCGTAGGTGTTCTTTTTAGGGCATTTTGCCCTGAATTGGGTTATACTAAAAATGATTCAAACTTATCAAAAAAGACATATTCCTTTGCGTCCTCTTTAAAATTTAGGTTCAAAACGTCTTCCACACCATACCCAATGGTATTTTTATACCTACCCCTTTTGAGAGACATTAATAAAAGTTTTGGCAGAAGGGCATAGAAATGCTAGTAGAATAGGTGTCACTGAAAGCTGGAAACTGTAGTCCACGGGCAGAGGGTGGGGTGGGTAGTATCAGCTCTGAGCTGTGGGGACTTCCCAATGACAGCCACTGAGATTTCCCCGTTTGGGTCCTTCACGCAGGTTTTGACCCTGTGGACTACCCTTTCCCCTTCCTGACACTCTTATTTCTTGGCTTCTTGGATGCCTCCATCTCTCTGAAAAATTCACCTTTTACTCCCCTCCCATTGCATCTCTAAAGCGTCCCTACGCCAAGTTTATCCTGTCCTCTCTCAAAAGCCATAGGGTGAAGCAGAAAAAGCACAAGTCTGGGATTCAGAAAGAAGTGGTGTTGGGTTCCAGGTGTGTGACTTGCTGGATGTATGACTAGGGTCCTCTCGAGCTCCCTGTGCTTTGGTTGCTGCCTCTCTGTCAAGGCAGCGATGATGCTTATTGAACTGGTCCATCTGCGTAGTGTACCCTATTAAATGTCAGTTCTCTTCCCAGTATAAATTCAAGTAAAATTAATTTTATTGACATATTCTTTAATTGACTGACTCCTCAATATCGGGCTATAGCCCCAAGTCATCTGTGATAAAGATTTTCAGCAGTAGCTTCTCAGCAACGTGGTGTTGGTGTTTCAGACACTGAAAGTTGGGGTGAAGATGCATTTCAAGGGCTTGGTTCAGCAAACGAAAGCACTCTAAGTTTCTGTTGATTTTACAGACACTTGTTTTAGAAAAGACTTTCAGAAGGCAAGAACAGGCCACCTGGTGGGTTGTGTATCCACCTTACCATGATTATTTGGCGATAAAGAGGATTTTGGTATATTTTGCCCAGTGGACCCAAGAGTGCTTCCGTTCTGCTCTGCCCATGGGGTCCGCAAAGGAGATACTTACAGTGAGGATACTGAGAAATCAAGACAAAGTACAAATGCATTGTTAGCTGAGGCCTTGGACTTGAGTCCCAGTGCAGAGCTCTGTTACTCTAGGCTTACTCTAGGCTGGAGGAGGTGACAGCTCCTTTCCCCAGAGTGAGTAATGACTGGGAAGCCACGCCCTGCATTAGTCAGGGCTTGATTCCCTAAAGCCCAAACCAGGGTCAGACATTAAGACTGCAATGTGAAGAGAAAGACTGATCAAGGTCCACATCCAGTAACAGAAAAAAAAAAAGGGGGGGGGGATAGAAGGAATGGAAGGAGGGGTTTCCTAATTGTCAAGCCTGCTACTGAGCTGCCACACCTGTCTCAGGTCCTGGGCAGAAGCAGAGACAAGCTACACTGTGGGAGAGATATGCGGAAAGATGGAGACAGCTGGGCTTCAGGGAGAGGAACGGGACCCCAGCCACATGCTGACCTGACCAAGTTCCGTCTGTAAAAGGTGCACTCACATATTAGGATGACAAAAAGTCACAAAACCGTTCTATTAATAAAAAGATTTTTTTTTGCAATAATATCGGATGTCATGGCCAAATCAGTGTTGTTACCCCTAAGTTAGTGTTCTATCAGTGTTTTCTGATTCATCTTTGGGGGGAAGCAGGTGTTACCCCCAGAAGCCAAGAATCTTGTATGTTGGTTCCTGAAACATCCCCACAGCAGCCTCCCTTTCAGATTGCTTCCCCCTCAGTTACTCTTCTGACAGCTCTTCTTTCTTCTTGCCCAAAACCTTCAGTAGGTCTGCAGTTTTCTCATGTTCAAGTCCAGACTTGAAAACTGGTTGGTGCTCAACCCTTTGCACTCCAGTAGCGTGTGACCCCTGTAGCCTCCACTTTTTGGCATGTTCCTGCCTCCTACTGTCACCATGTCTGTAGCTCCATTGCTCTGCCAGTGGGGACACACCACCCACTTTCTCATTGCCATTCATTTGTTTCTGCCCTTCTCTCTGCTCAGAATGCCCTTTCAGCCTATCTTTAAGATTTAACCCAAGTTTATCTGTGGAAAGCCTTTTTTGATGCCACCTTGTAGAATTAATTGCTCTTTTGTGGTTTAATAATATGCTCTATAAATACTGTGTTTTATGGTGGTTGGCAGTAGTTCTGTTTCCCCAACGGTACGTGGACCAAGATCTCTCGTGGTAGGAAACATGTCTTATTTACATTTATTTCTTGTTCCTTATTTATATTTATCCAGCCTGTTGACGGATATGTATTAAATGTTTACTATGTTTATTTCGTTGAATTGTTATTGTAGATACAGTTTCAAAGCCCTGTAGACTCCTACACACTAGACTTTTTATAAGTGGGAACTGAATGACAAAAAAAGAAAACCTTGTTTACCCTAAAACTGGTTTTAATTCCAAGGGAGAATCACTAACTTGAATAACATTGACATTTTATCCTGATAAAATATTGCATCAGATCCAATGAAAATTACTGAGTGGTTTTACATGTAATTATGATGAAGCTTTTTGCAGCTTAAATCAGAAGATATTTTATAACACGTGCATAAACTAAAACATCTGAGATGATGACACGCTTTTTTATTTTAGTACTAGAATCATTTTGCAATTCATAGTTGTCTTAATATTTGTGTGCAGCCGGGAGTTCCTGAATTGACACTTGTTTCTCTTCTCTGAAAGGTTTTTCAGAGGTTGATATAGTATGACTTCTGTTTCTAAAAGTCCAAAGTCCAAAAAGCCACAAATCCTCTTTTAGAAAACTATGTACGCCCCTGAGTTGGTTGCCTAAAAAAAAAAAGAGAGAGAGAGAGAGAGAGAGACCTAATGTGCTTAGCTGTGATTGTTTCACTCCTCATCCGTGTTGTCTCTTCCCGGCTGATTCTCAGCTGGAATATTTGCAAAGGGAGCATTCAGGCTGAGGAGAGGAGGGTTGGAGCTTGTCAAGCTGTGGGGTTGTCCATAACTGGGCCTCTGTCAAAATCCAGAGGGGTCTTCTCTGCGCTTGGCTGTTCCCATCATCTCTTGATGACCCTCGTTGAAAACTCGGGGCCTTTCAAACATCGTCAGAAGAATTCCTACTCTACTAAATAAAACATTTAAATAATAATAATCCCACAGCAAGGAACTATTTTACCACACTGTATACATGCATTACCTTCTATTCCCATGAACTAAAAAAAGAAACCAGACATGACCCTGTTGGTTGAGTTCCATTAAGAGAATGGCTACCAGAGTTTCAGTCACCTCTCCTCTGTCACTTTTGATTGAAACCAGCAGAGATATGTTTTGGCAAATCTACTCATAATTTGTCTTTCCTTGCAGGGCTTCCCCTGTAATTGTGCTTCCCATCAGGGAGTCAGTTAGAGTTAATGTATTGACAAGCTACTGTGATTGATGACGAATGTCTCCTTAACACTCCCCCCATTCTTCAACCCACAGAGCAAGCTGGGAAGACTTGTGGCTTAAAGAATTGAGAGCAAGAACAACTTCTGCAGATAAGAAGGTCTTCTTCAAAGGTAGGAGTTTGTCTTCTTAACAGGATTAAACGAGTTGCTGGTTAAAGAAGGGAATTACCCGGTAAAATGATATAATTATGTGATGTTACTGCCATATTTGATGCTGTCAGTCCAAAGAGTATGATGAAGGACAGGGAGTTAGGGATATGGTTACAGAAACATTAATCATCCTGCTTGTCAAAGAGGATGGATCAAACACACAGAGAAGAAAGCCAGCCCTTCGCGTACTTTCACAGTAATAAGATCTTTGTTTTACTAAATCACAAATCATATAAGGTTCAGAACACAGACAGCAGAGAGAAGCATTACTAGTCAACAATATGTTTCTGAAGGAATTAAAGGTTTAAAATGATAAGGAATTATGTACAAGAAAAGAGTACGTGATTTTTTAGGTCTTACCAGGAAGTCTAAATAATACAAAAGTCTGTTTGGAAAGTCTGAATGTTCCTTTGATATGTGCTTTCTGCTCTGTAAATCCCTTCCCCGCCCTCATTTCCCACCCCCACTGCCCAGCCTAGTCCACTTTATATCATTGAGACTGATCAGCTCTAGAAAGGACTCTGCCAGGACAAGGCCATCTATTACAGTATTGAACTTGATGAAAAATATCTTAACTGGCGATCTGGAACGTAGTTCAGAGAACTTATCTCAACCAATAATAGCTTTTTTAAGGAATTTTATGAGAGCGTGATTGTTCAGCCTTTAATTCTTTACCTCTTAGACTTTTTTTAACAAATAAAAAAAACTCTATGGAATTTAATTAAGAAACAAAGATTGGATGCAAGATTTTGAGGTCGTAAAATCTTGCAAGATGTCATCCCTTGTCCTTGAGAAGTCTTAAATTGATCCATCCATATGTCGTTTTGTATTTTAGAGGATTCGTGCCTCAGTTAAATCTGCTTCCGGTGTGTTGTATGGAAGCTGAATTCATATGACTAGATTTTGGAATATTTCAAGATTCCCCCAGAAATCCCCACATCAGTAGCCTGGAAACTAAGAAGGTTGCTTTGTGACTCAAATAGCACACATTTTGCTCTTCTTGGAGAGTTCTTTAAAAGGGAAAATTAGTAAAGGCTAGCAACATTGCTGAGGTAGGAACTTAGGCCCAGTACCAAGAGAGCCTTAGTTTTGTGTAAGTTGCTCTTTGAATGGAATGCTCCCTCGTTAATGTAAAATGACTTGACTTTATTAACTTTTGATATGCCTAGACATACCCCCTCCACTGAGAGTCCGTATTTCCTAAATTAAAGACACCTGCAAGGTGAGGTGTTGTAAGAGACCCCTCCATTCTGGCAGCGTCATGGAAGTCTGCATACACTGAATCACAGTTGTTAGGAGCCAGGAATTAGTAGTATGGTGATGTAACCGACCCTTTCCTGATCCTTGGACAGCAGTACCATAGAAATGAATGTTCCTTGCACAAGACTCTTAGGCAGGAAAAGTGTTTTATTAAAAGATGACCACTGATAATTTCCAGAAGCGGTCAGACTTCTTGATCATCAGCAGCAGGTGGCTCCATGGGGGCTGTCAGGAACAGGGCGGGCTTCTGTGAGAGGAAAAGGGTGCATGAGGCTTATTTGCAAGAAAGCACCGGAACAGATAAGGTTAAAGTCTGCAGTTGAGTCTTGTGGCAGCTAGGTATACTTGTTAGTGTAATAGAGGTAAAACTTCATCTTTTAGTCCTGGGAGCCCGATTTTTGTCTCGGGGCCTCCGGGCCCTAGGACCTTTGTTCTTCAGCTTCCAAAGCCTGTTTTGCCCAAGGCTGTTGTCGGGTCCTTTTCCAAAATGGTGGTACTCTTGTCTTGCTGTCGCAGTGGTAAATGAAGTGGCCTACCAAAAAAATAAATAAACCAGCCGCAGCAGTAAATATTGGCAAGTTCTTCTATAGTTAATATATTGTGTGACACTCAGGAGAAGGAGGAAGACTGAAACACCGGGAGGTGACTTGTAAACGGTGAAAGGGGAAAATATACAAAGATGGGCGAGCAAAGGGGCTGATGGGGAAGGAGTGACTGGTGCCCAGCAGGGGCGCTCAGCGAGGTGGTTCCTCGGAGAGTTTTCCTGGCTGGTTGCATTATTTTCTCATTCATTCGCTGCAGGATAGGTATTTGACTTCAAATCTCTTATCTTCTCGAGCAACAAGGGAGAAAGTTCCAGTTGACTTTTCTTGCATTTTTTTGTGATCTTGGCTGGGTCTTTTGTCGGATGATTATAGTGAACCTTTTAATTGTCAGGTACGGGGAGCGTCACATTTTATCTTTGTGAAGGATTTGATCTGGTTGAAACTAAATGCTGAGTGTCTTCCCATGCCTTTCCCTTTTCCTCACAAAGACACCCTGAAACTCCCAGAAACTCTAAAGCACATTTGTGTTCAGAATGTCCCCAGGCTATTCAAGAATGTGGCCTCTGACCTTAGAATAGAAAGCGTCTCTCCAGCTATTTAGAGTTTTCAGTAGCCTTTGCCACGTTCACTAGTGGGCTGTGGTATCTGAGAGATGTGGGCAGCCAGAGCTGCGGTTTGTGCAGCCCTACCCCCGCCCTCCATCCATGTCCGGGGGCATCTAAAAACTGCCTTCGCATTCATATCAGCACAAACGTGTAAATTCTCTCCAAGGATAATCTATCCTCTGTGTGGCTTGAAAACTTTGGGCTTAAACGTGGGACAGCTAACGATGGCATTTCAGGAAGCCACCAGATGAGGAGAGGAGATGCCCTCTAAATTGCCCCTTGTCACTGGTTGTCTGCTCTGGCTCCGTGCGTATAAGTCCGGTCCTGGTTGTCACCATGATGAGGCTGAAGAAGGATGGTACCTGTGTACCCCTTAAAGCCAGTTCCCACTTGGGAAGCTGTAGAAGAGGAAAAATCCGACAGGTTATTGGAGTTATTTAAGGATTGTTTTTGATTTGTGATTTCAAAGTTGTTCTTTCCATTGGGCTCACAGTACTAACTTTTAAAAAGCGATGCGTACATCCTAGGAGAATGGTGCTTATATTCTGAGTAAATAATAGCAAAACTGCTATCAGGAAAAAAAAATTATTTTTTTGGTAGAATTCCTGTTGTGGCGCGGTGGAAACGCATCCAACTAGTATCCATGAGAACGGGGGTTCGATCCCTGGCCTCGCTCAGTGGGTTAAGGATCCAGCATTGCCATGGGATGTGGTGTAGGTTACAGACGTGGCTCGGATCCCCAGTTGCTGTGGCTGTGGTGTAGGCCGGCAGCTACAGCTCCGATTCAACCCCTAGCCTGGGAACTTCCATAAATTGAGAGTGTGGCCATAAAAAAAGCAAAAACAAACAAAAAACAAAACAAAGCCCAGCTGGGACTACTGGTTTTTGATGCTATTTGACGGTAAAGAGATCTATCTACCAAACTTTCGTCTACAGGATTATTTTGAAGGCCGAGAAGTTTCATTTCATGATACTCAATACCAGACAAATCTAAAAGACATACACCATCCACTAAAGGGATACTTGCCTCACAAAACTAGAAATGAAAAGCTCATCAGCAAAAGGAAGTTACCCTGAGAAGCCTAGAACTTGCAAAAAGCAAGACAAGGACCTAAATAGAAGCAAAAGATACTCACCTTGTTAAGGTTTTATACCAGTTAAAACTGATTAGGTATTTGATCAACTAGAAATCCAGAACGATACTTGCTAACTTCCTCCCTCTTCCCCTGACCTACGATGGGGGCAGACTCCAGATCTTAACTCAGCGACAGCATCTTCCCAAGCGGTACCGTCGTGGACAGTCCCTCCCCTGGGGTTGGGGCAACCGTCTTCATGGAATGAGCGAGCGCTCACCACCAAAGAGCAGCATTCCCGGAAGCCGAATGAGAGGGAGGCGCCTTCTGTCCTTCCATCCCCCTGGTGTACCGGCCAGCTTTCCACTTCTGTGCCGAGTCTGAGTAAATGCCCCGTGACCCGGGGTCAGATGGAAGTCCACAGACAGCGTTTCTATAGGGAGCTTGAGTCATCAGTTATCGTACACCTGCCGGTAGTTCTCTCTGTGCCCTTACGGCATCCGTGACCGAGATGCCTTTATTGATGAAGTCCTTTCTACCCCTTGTAGCCTGTCCTCGTGATTTTTATGGGACACAACCATTCCTCCCCTGGACACCCTCCCCGTCTGCCTCCCACCGCTTCAGGCTGCTCAGTTGGGTGGCTGTCTCGGCCGCTCAGGAAGAGCTGTGGGAGGGCACCCGAGGAAAGGTGTCAGCCTCCTCTCTTGGGGAGAGTGGGAGGTTGTGCCAGAGTGAGAGAATGATACGAAGAGTGACAGCATGCCTTGCGGCAGCGGCAGTTAGTGCTGGTCCTCAGGAGGAGGAATCCTGCAACTTGCGTATGTTCCTCCCCGCTCCTCCCACTATGGTCCAGTGGGGAGAAGTGATCCACTTTCCAGCTGGAAGGAAAAAATTGCCTGGGTCACTCTAGCACAGGAAATGTTTAGTGACTTGGCATTCACATACCAAAGGGCTGATGCAGTGACCTCTACAGGTACTTACCTGGGTCAAATTTGTTTTCCCTGATGCGCTTCTGGCTGGAAACTTTTAAATGGTTTCTAGGGTCACCGGCATTCGAACTGGTGATGAGATGAGGCTAGATCAGTGGAACCTGGACTTTAATTTGGGGTTTCACTGAATGACTGGAACTGTGGCACCAGGAGACGAACCACTGCCCCGTGGCCCTTGTCCACATCAGCCCAACCTCTACTGAAAGAACTCTGCCCCTGGGAGCGAGTTCATTCAAAGTGATCATTATAAACGGCATCCTTTATGCATTCTGAATTATGAGCTTTATGTTCAACGTTCTCATGACCAAAATCAATATTTATTGAACCCTGTGCATCCTAAGCTGCTCGGAGGTGCTCTGAGTGTTGACAGGACTGGAAAGCCTTCAAAGCTCGGGTCCACCTGACTCTGGACATACAGAGGTGGGCTTGTGTTATCAGAGCCCTTCCATTCCAGCAGCTGGCCATTTCATCCCTGGCTGCCTCCGGAGGGAGTCGAATCCTGACAGCAGGGTTATCTAGGGAACTACCCAGGAGGAAAATGAAGCCCAGTGTGGAACAGGAGGCCAGGCCCAGGCCCCTGCTGGGACTGCAGTATGTTGCTGTCACATCTGACCACAGACACAAATAGATGCTTGGACTTTTCCTTTCTTTTCTTTTCTTTTTCTTTTTTTTTGCTTTGTGTTTTATTTTGCCTTTCTCGACAGCATTCTTTTTGTCAGGCAAAGGAAAAAAAATCTTTTGGAAGGAATCAAGTTTTCATATCTGCTGAAGGGCATTGCTATAGCTTTTGTCAAACTTAGCTGGCCTGTAAAGGGTCTTTGTTTCTGGTTGACTGTTGCAGAAAGCCAGTCCATAAACTAGCCCGAAGCCAGGAGAGAATGATTTCTATTGAACGAGTTGAGTAGGATATGGTGCATGGGGCCAGTCCTGAAAAGGGTTTTGTTTCTTGTAGCATGGTGGAAATCGACATTCATATTGCTGGGGCGCCTTCGTTAGTATGCACGGTTAAACAATGGGGATGCCAGCTGACGCGGCGGCGGCGTTGATTAATGCATTCCTGGAACGTGTTGATTAATGTCTTCTTGTGATGCCTCCTTAAGCTGAGGCTGCACCTGAGGTGTGTGTGATGTGCCTCCTCTCTGCTGCTGCATCCCTCACGTGGACCCATTTGCCCGTGGGTCTTCCGGGTGTATATTTCACAGCAGCGCCTTTGTAAATAAAACCACAAATCTAGAAGATTTTAGGGGAATATTCTCTTCTGGCAGAACTGCTCTCTGCTCAGATCTAACTGGGGCTCTCTAAACCGTGATGTTCATAGCAACTGTAAACCCTCAGTGCCATCCCTCTGTCCAGTGGGTGATCCTGTCCTGACTTTCATTGTTGTTCTCCTCCAAGTTTTTGTAAAGAAAAATGCAGAAAATACTCATGGAGTGCAATTGTCTCTTGAATAACACAGGATGCAAATGGACTGCCCCTTAGGTGCTTGCTGAACTTGGCATCTCAGTTGGCAACCCACTCTTCCCAGAGACAGATATTCCCATCAGCCTGCCAGGGTGATTACTCTTCCAGTGGGCTTCATTCAGGGTTGTGACATTTCTTGCTGTATTATGAATTCCCATTAAGTAACTTATTTTTTTTTCATAGATTGTTTCCCAAAAGATCCATCTCGATGGGGTTCTGCTTAGCTGATGGTTTGAAAAAGATACGTGTTGGAAAGTTTTTATTTGTTTAGTATCTTGTGCTTGTTATTTGAGACAGAAGAATTCTACTGTCACCTTTAAAACTTGGTGACCCTAAGGTACAACCACTATGGAAACAGTATGGATGTTCCTTAGATAACTAAATATAGAACTACCATATGATCTAGCAATCCCACTCCTGGATATATATCTGGACAAATCTATAATTCAAAAAGATACATGCACTACTATGTTCATTGCAGCATTATTCACAATAACCAAGTCGTGGAAAAAACGTGTGTGTCCATGACAGATGAATGAATTGAGATTTGGTACATATACACAATGGAGTACTATGCCATAAAAAAGAACAAAATAATGCCATTTGCAGCGACATGATGGAACTAGAGATTATGATACTAAGTGAAGTAAGAAAGAGAAAGACTTATATCACTTATATGTGGACTCTCAAATATGGCACAAATAAACCTATCTACAAAACAGAAAGAGATTCATAGACATGGAGAACAGACTTGTGGTTGCCAGTGGGGAAGGGGAGGGAGTGGGATGGACTGGGAGTTTGGAGTTAGTGGATGCAAACTATTACATTTAGAATAAATAAGCAGTGAGGTCCTACTGTAAAGCACGGGGAACTATATCTACTCTCCTGGGATAGACCATGATGGAAAATAATATTTAAAAAATGTAAAAAAAAATTTAGCCTCTTGATATTTTATAGAATCATAATAAAGTGTCTTCTTATTTTTTTGTCTTAAAAAAACTTGCTGATCCTAGAGTTTTCAGCAAAAATTATGAGAAAGCCATGTTCTAAAATGGTGAGAAAAGGTCTGAGCATAAGAGAAATGATTTAGTGGTGCTGGCGTGATGGTGTTGCCACTTTGTCTTGAGGCTCCAACCATAGCACTTTAACCGAGGAAACCAGGAAAAGAGAAAAACTAATTTTTTTCCTAAAAACAAAAAGGCAGCAAGTTCATTCTGAGCAAGAAGGAATTGTTATATATTAAAGAATTCAAAAGCTCTCTTGTGGTGTAGTGGGTTAAGGATCTGACATTGTCACTGCAATGGCTTGGGTCACTGTTGTGGCACAGGTTCATTTCCTGGCCTGGGAACTTTCATATACTGCAGCCAAAAAAAAAAAAAAAATCAGATAAAGAATTCATGTATGAAACTATTACATAAAGAAGTAGTGGCATCACTGATCCACTAATTATTGGCATGAAGTTAATGGTAAAGGTGGCGTGATAATTTTAAGAATAGGGCTTGAGTGAAGATTCTTTATTCCATTTACACTTAGCAGTGACAAGACCATTCCAAGGTCTACTTTGGAAGGTTCATAGAACGTGTGACTCCAGTTATTTGATTAATAATATCTAACTCCCAGCTTGCTATTACTTTAAAATGCTTAGTTCTATCTGCCTCACAAGGAATATTTATGAAGGGGGGAGTAAAATATTGAATAACCTCATCAGCATTTGTATATATAAGCTTCTCGCTAAAAGCTTGAGGTACACAAAACGTGTGTTGAAATTCAGTGTAAATCCTTATAATGCATATTTGGTGTGGAAGACATATTTGGGAAAATTAATCTTATTTGATTTTCAGAGAACCCCTGATTATCTGGTATGTTGAAAAGGGAAATGCACCAAAATAACTGCCTAAGAGGGAGTTCACGTTTGTGATTAGACATGCATTTTCCTGGTTAGCTTGAATTCTAGAAGAATTGAAGGGATAAACAAAGAGAAGCAGCGGACATGATTAATCCGTTTTTCTGCAAAGCTTTTGACACTGTACTGAATAAAAGCCTTGCTGACAGAAGCTGTTATCCTGGTGTAGGAAAGGCCATATGAACAGGTTATGAAAGGAGAGAATGGAAGGCAGAGAACAATCCACACGGAGAAGGGGCGCAGAGAAAACGGTTCCTGCAAATTTGTTTGCTTTTTTGTTTTTGGTGGTAAGGCTCAGAGAACATATATTGAATATAGTTTCCTAAATGGTTTTGTTTCCTGGGGCAAAGAACAAAATCTGAGAAATAGAATTTGATTAATATAACTAGACAGAACTACCATATTTAAATTATTCACATGACCTGGAAAGTATATCAATCTAAGTGTCCTGTGAAATATTTATTATATAACATTTCCCTCTTACAGAGAATCCAAATATAGATATGTTTTAATATCAAAAACATCTATATTTTCAAATTGATTTATTGTGCAAACTAATAAAAAGCTTTTTTGCCTAGAGGTGTAGAAAAAAAAAAAAAGGCCTGTCCTAGACAGCCTCTGGTACCATCCTGGGTACTGAGAGCATGCTCTGTAAATACTTGCTGAGCTGAAACGAATGCTTGTTATGTACCCAAACCAGAAGTTATCCCTTAGAGAGAGAACTTTCCCCCTAATTTTCTGTCTGGGTCTTCCTGTGTGTTATTGATGGCTGTTGGTTACCTGGGACAGTTTTATGGTAAATAAATGAAATAAAATTTTCCTTTTCCTGAAAACTAAGATTTTTCCTCTGTAGAGCAACCTCCAAGTTCAGTAAGGAAGTAGATTTCAAACATTTACCTTATAATGGATTTGCTGATTCTGTCCAAATATTTTTATTACTGAATTGTAGTTCTCTTGATTTAATGCACACAGAAGGTGGAGTTGCCTGGTGGCTAAGCAGGTTGAGGATACAGTGTTGTCATTGCTGTGATGCAGGTTTAATCCTTGGCCTGGGCACTTTTATATGTCATAGGAGCAGGGAAAAAAAAAAGAAACACAGAGGGAGCATGGAAAAATCTTTGTTATAAAGAGTAAAAATTCCTTTGATAAAACACATTTTACTCAGCTAAGAGTCTAACTCAGTTCTGCCTTTTTTTTTTTTTTCCCTTGGCTGTGCTCCTGGCATGTGGAAGTTATCAGGCAGGTCAGGGGTTGAACAAGCACCACAGCAGTGGCAACGCCGGGCCCTTAACTCACTCCCTGACAAGGGGACACCCAAACATAGTTCCGTATAAGCAGAGTGTTCAGTAACCACTGAACAACTTATGGGACCATTGCCCATACTTGAACCTAGAATCTCACCACTTTATTTATTTAACTTTCTCCTGAAGTATGGTTGATTTACAGTGTTGTGTGTATATATATATATATATATATACAGTTATATATACTCAGGTATACATATATATATATATATATATAGATTGTTTTTTTAATTAGAGCATAGGTGATTTACAATGTTGTGTCACTTCTGCTACGCAGCAAAGTGACCCAGTCATACATATGCTTACATTCCCTTTCTTATATTGTCTTCCATCATGGTCTATCCCAAGATATATTCTTTTTCATATTCTTTTCCATTATGGTTTCTCACAGGATTTTGAATATAGTTCCCTGTGCTCTGCAGTAGGACCTTGCTGTTTATCCATCCTACATATAGTAGTTTGCATCTGCTAAGTCCTAACTCCCACCGCTCCCTCTCCTCCTTGGCGATCCCAAGTCTGTTCTCTATGTCTGTCTCACCACTTTACTGACAATAAATCAGAGTTTATTTTGGAGTTATTTGGATTTTATTAATGCAAATAAAATACTATCTTATGGGACCTAGGCGTAGTGCCTGTAGGCTGACCTGCTTCATTATTCACCATTATTGATTGCCTCTTGTGCGTAGAGAGCTATGAGAAGTTCTGAGAATGCAGTCTGCATTGTAACATATGGCTCTTGCACTTTTGTGACTCACGCTCTTTAGTTATTTACATATACACCAACCATTCACGTACACGTGTGTGTACTAGATATACACATAAAAAGAAAACACAGAGTAGCCTTACGGACTGTTAAATGTGTGATATGGGAGAAAAGTGCTCTGGGAGTTCAAAGGAGTGGTGGGTTGGAAGGGCTGACAGAGGTTTATGATAGGTTTGAACTTGAATTGATCATTGAAGGAAGAATGGTGCTCAAACTCATTCAGAAAAACTTCCTTGAAAAGAGGATACATTCCAGTGGAGGAAATGGCACTCTTGAGGGAGGAGGGAGATAACTGTATTTGCATGGCCAAGTGGAAAAAAATAAGTAAACCAATTTAAAGAAGAAAGTAGACCTAAGGTGTGGTAGAAAATGGCATTTGTTCTTCCTTTTTTCATGAATGAACAAACATTTATTCATTCATCTAGAGCTACTATGTTTCAGACACCCTCAAAGAGTAGCAAGCAAGCTATACTGTACAAGACAGGTATGTGGCACAAGTATTGCAACATGGTGTAATTAGTCTAAAAAAGGTAACAATGCATACGTATATACTTAGGTGTGCGTGTGAACATGAAGGCATATGGTGGTGTAAAGGTGACAGTTCTGCATGGTAACATCAGGAAGATCCTTGAGAAAGAAAATCAAAGATTTGGTGGCATCTTCCAGGCAGATGTGGAGAAGGACATTCCAGCCGTGCGAGATTAGAGGCAACGTGGATACCACTAGAATCCTGGGAGTGGATACACTTGGATTGCACTGACACGATTGAAGGTGGAAAAGTTGGAGGTGCCATAAAGGCTGGTTGGAACCAGGAGTTTGGGGTAGGTTGTGGCATTCCACTTAAGGCTTCTGAGTAAGGGAGTCACATGATCAGACCTGAGTTTAGAAGAGATAGTCTGTCAACTCTATGTAGAACAAATGAGTGAAACTGGAAGCGAAGCCAAGAAGAGGTGAGAAACTGGGAGAAGAAGCTAGGGAGTCTGACCCAGGGTCCTAGCAGAAGGGGTAGTTTAGAACCTATTCAGGTGGACCCATATGCCATTCAATGAAGGAATGAAGAATGAGGAAAAGCAAGTCCTGACCCCTGGCTTTAGAGACTGGTGGATAATGGTGCTACTGACCAGAAGAGAAAATATAGAAGGGCTGCTTCTGAGAGGAAGAGAAAGGATTCTGTTGTGATTATATTGAGTCAGAAACATGTCTGATTGTGAATAGACTGTATTGAGTTTGAATGATGTTCAGTTCTAACCCATTAAGTTCATGAGTGGGAAGTGAGGTGGGCTCACCATTGTTTGGAGAAAGTTAATCAGTATCTTAGGAAAATTCCATGAAAGCACTTGAAGACGAGGGAGGCAATTAGGAAATTCTGGTAGATGCATGAGAACTGAGACCCCCCAACTAGGAGCAAGGCTGAAGGAATAGTGAGGAGAGATGCCAGGAGGCAGGCAAGCAGCTGCTGGAGAAAGCATAGCCCTTGCCTGTCGACGTTTGCTTTGAATTTAGTTGAGCTTTTGTCCCTGGATTCCATGAATACCATCTTAGTTGAGACATCTTTGCCTAAGGTGAGTTCCATTTGTGGAACTAAGAACTAGGTTGGCAGCAGTGTTAACTGGGGCGTGCTGGGTTGTCCTCAGAATTAGTATACTTTTTTTTTTGAAGAAGAAGGGAGGTGGTTTCCTATAGATCGAATGTGAGGAGAATCAATGCCACCAATCATTTCCAAGAGAAGAACTGACCTCAGAAACCAGAAGGTCAAAAACTATTATTAACTGAGGGACCTAAAATGTACCCAATTTAGACTGAAATGACTTTCTTGAAGAGTGACAGAGAAAATTTTGCCAAGGGCAGAAATGAAGTAAAACAGTACATAGCATTCCCCAGGGTCACTAGAAACAGTTTTTTGAAGCGATAACATGGGACAATATGTCATTCGTACTAAGCAGACAAATTTGAGTCCAGTGTAAGGGGAAAGAGTGGCATTGTGTGTTTCTATTGTTGTTATGTTTGTGGTGGTGTTTTGTTGTTTGGTTTTGGTTTTTTTGTTCTATGAGCACTATTTGGAAAGGGTGACCAGTTAGACACAGGCCAAGTGATTGAGGTGGTATTTCCATGCAACATTCCCATTTTAATAATTCTTTCAGATTTCTAGATGAAAGCTTAACCCTGGGGCACGTGCTAAGATGAATCACAAGTCTCAGAAATATTGTCCTAAAGCGATGCTTTGGGTGCAGAGGGAATTCATGTGTACTTACAGACACATTAGGGCCTCATTAATGTCCCCAGTCATCATTTTAAATGCCCCACTAATAATTTATATTCGTACACTTTGCATTTTGCGCTCCTAGGTATTTCTTAATCAAAACTTATACCACTCTGCACCCATCTTCTATTCAACCAATCAAATGGGAGAGAACTGTAGGTTTTTATAAATGGAAAAATTATCAATTTCCTTTCTTCTTACGTACATAGGATAAGCAGGAAAAAAGAAGACCCAAATCTGACTTGGTACTCCTTTCATTTGTCCCCAAAACATAGATGGGATGGGCTACTAAGTGGCTGTGAGGTTCATGCCTGCTTCCTTCTGCAGCTTTAACAGTCCAGTCTTGTTGCTAGTGATCTGCCAGGTGCCTGGTACCACCTGGTACCATCTTCATCAGTTTCTATTGCCCTGGAAATCAGACTGGTGATCCCTGTAGGCCGTGGAACCTAGTTTCTGGAAGACTTCCTAATGCTTAATTTAATTTCTGTAAATGTTATCTGTAGGAAAAAAAAAACAACCCTCTGGTTTGTTTCCCACATCTTACTTGCATTGTTTGGAGTCTGGCTAGCATATAAAGTGCTTTGGCATCTGTAATGAAATTACTTTTTTCATCTGCCAGTAATTTGCTTCCTGATACAAAGAATGGGAAATGTTTATTCAGATATAAACTGCACTCTTTCAAAACTATTCAAAATGCTTTGCAAATGATATTAGTTCATTAACAACTTAAATTCATTTTCTTATCAAAATTATCCTTTCTCTTCTTGGCATTATATGGCTGTGACTTATATACTTCTTCATTGTAATTACATGTTTTACCTCCATAGAAGATAGAGAATGTTATATGGTTTTCCTTTTTATTTTTATAAATAACTATTTAAATTTTTAAAATTGAAGTGTAGTTGATTTACAGCGTTCTGTTGATTTCTTGTGTACAGCCAAGTGATTGTTTTATATATATATATGTATTTATTTATTATATATAAGATAACTTTAATGAGTTTATGAGTCATTGAAGTCCAGTTCTATAGAAATATTCAATATTAGTGATTTCCTGAATACAATGTAAAGTGAAACAATTTTTTCTAAAAAAGATTTTCTGTTACTGAGTTGATTGATACTATTATATTTTGATCAAAACCATATGAATTTTAAAACCTTCTTTCTCATGATGGAGCTTCTGTTGAGTCATAAAACATTTCAGCACCATAGCATCATCGCCGTAATTTTAACCTTGCAATACATTGGAAAAGAATATGAAAAAATTCTAGGCTGTAAAGCCAGATCTAATGCAGGTTTTGCCTGGTCCCTTTGTTATCAGTGTCTGTTTTCCTTCTAGCCTGTGTGTCTCAGCCACGGAAGACACTTGCTTTCTTCTCTGGCCTGTTTCTTGGCCTCTTACTGTTCAGTGCTCCTTGTTCAGCACAGCATGGAGCTAAGTCATTTCTCAAAGGTTCTCAACTTACCCAAGGATACATTTGTCTTATGCTTCTGTGTTTTGTTGGCATATATATATGACATGAGGACCTTTTTAGAAAATAGATGTTTATTATTAAAAAATAGCATCTGGGACCCTCTAAGGCTGTATTCCATAAAGACAAATTAGTTTAATTTCTTATAATATATCTTAATGTCTTCCCAATGGTGATGGCCCATCTTCAATATTTAATAAGGTACAGTTAACACAGTGTTAAAGTAACAATTGAGAATAATCAAAGTAGCAGTATTTTTATATCAAATTTCTTCCTTCTTCCATGCTTCCTTTCTTTCTGTCCTTTCCTTCCTTCCTCCCTTCCTCTCTCTTTCTCCTTCCTCCCCTCCCTCTTTCCTTCCTTCCTTCCTTCCTATGCTTATAAAATATGGCCACGGAAGTTTGGGGAAGGATTAAATTTGTATGTAGACATACAGTTAATTAACAGTGGAAGTGAATATTCCCAATGATATCTGTTTTGAAAAGCATTAGTTTTACTGTGACAATAATCACCGTTGATGAGGCTTACCCTGTGCTAGATGTGTTCTCAGCCCTTTCCGTTTTACTTCACACTGTCCTCCTAGTAACCTCTTATCATTCTCATTTTATAGATGAAAAAACTGAGGTACCGAGTTAAATATATCACCTAGCTAGTAAATAGTAGAACAGGGGTTCACAACCCAAGCGAGGCTAATTCTAGAGCTTCACCACCACACTTCTGCTTGGGCAAGAGAGGTGCCCACCAGAATTCTTGATTAGTTAATAAGGGACACCCTGACCTTGGGAGTTCTGGTCACTGTTCTGTGTGTACATGACAAATAAGGTCTCATATGGAAGTCAAAGCTGTTACCCCTGCTGACCATTCAATCAAATAATAAATCTAAGAGCTGTCAAGGTTGTTACACTGCACCTGCGGTTGTAAATATCCATTCCACATCCATGCATGTTGTGTAGAATAAGTGGGTGCTACAGAAAGAGAAAAAATTTATGGGCCCAACAACATAATATAGTTAGGAATGCTTGCCTGCGCCAAAGTGGTATTGCAGCAGTGTTGGCCATTGTTCTTATCTCTTGTGAGGCTGACTGTATCTGAAAAGAAAAAGTTCTTTGTGTCAGTGTGGTTTACTCATAGGTATGACATTTGTCCACATTAATAAAAAGAGTCATAATTAAAGCTTATTCTTCATACTTCTCATCACCACCCCCCGCTCAGTCCAACCTCTTCCCTCCCAGAGATTCCACAGGATCCCAAGCCGTGTTTTATTGACATAGAGGTTTTTTTTAAAAAAAATTTTTATTGAGGTATAGTTGATTTACAGTGTTAAGTTAGTTCAGCAAAGTGATTTACGTATATATATACATATCTACATACATACGTTTCCCATTCTTTTCCCAATCCCCTTACCATCCTAACCTCTGTTCTACCATTTACTAGCTCGTATGTAGACACGTCCATCTGTTCTTCTCCATATCCTTTTCCATTATAGGTTATTACAAGATACTGAATAGAGTTCCTTGTGCTATGCAGTAAGTCCTTGTTGTTTATCTCTTTTATGCACAGTAGTATGTTTCTGCTCATCCGAAACTCCTAAATTATCCTGCCTACTGCCTTTCCCCTTTGGTAACCATAAGTTCATTTTCTGTGCCTGTGAGTCTATTTCTGTTTCGCAAATAAGTTCATTTGTATCATTTTTTTGATTCCATATATAAGCGATATCGTTTGATATTTGTCACACAGGTTTTTGAACGCAACTAACTCTACTGCTTCTCAGAAGAAATTACCTGATAACTGCTTTAGACATGATCTCCCATTGTTTTCCCTATCCTCTTTCCATCCTAAACCAGTGTGTGGTTTTTGTTTGTTTGTTTTTGTCTTTTTTCTTTTTCGGGCCACATCTGCGGCACACGGAGGTTCCCAGGTTAGGGGTCCAATCAGAGCTGTAGCCGCCAGCCTACACCAGAGCCCCAGCCATGTGGGATCCAAGCCACGTCTGTGACCTACACCACATCTTGTTGTAATGCCGGATCCTTAACCCACTGAACAAGGCCAGGGATGGAACCCACAACCTCATGGATGCTAGTTTGGGTTCATTAACTGCTGAGCCACAACAGGAACTCCCGGTGTGTGTTTTAATAAAAGGATCTGGAAAATAAATGAGTTTGAAAATCTAAAAGAAGGAACAGTTAAATCCTGTCATTAGATTCAAGTACTAGAATTCCTTGCAGAGTGTTTTTCTTTTTGGACAGGAGAGCACTGATGACAAGTTACTGAAATCACCACACAGTAAAACTATCTACTCATGAATCTCCCACCTATATAGGTTATAATTTCAATGATGTCTTCTAGGGAATGACTGGGATAAAAATGTACTTTTTGTTTAAATATGACCATTGAAAATAAAGTATGACTTTGCAACCCTGCATTTTATTTAAATTTGTATTTAGTTTTTAAAATTATCTCATTGTCAAGGGTTTCATTCTGGGTAATACTTATTTCTTACTCTAATTAAGTTTGTACAAAACCCAGCCTTGAACAAGGCTATCTCAGGGCCTTTGCGCTGGTAGTTCCCTCTGTCTGGAACGCTCTTCCTGTATGTTCCCATAGCTTGCTGCCGCTTCTTCAGGTCTTTGCTTTCCGGAGAGCTATTTCCTGACTCTGTGCTAGCAAGTGTACCTGCTGATGTGTACACACACACACACACACACACACACACACACACACACACCCAGGAACCCTAATCTCCCTCTCTAGTTTTACTTTTTTCTCCATAGTACTTATGATCTAATAAATTATATAATTTACTGTTTATTTTGTTATTATCTGCCTCTCTCCACTGGAACATAAGGTCCACGAGGGCAGGGGCTTTCGTCTCATGGGTTCATTGATGTTTCCTAGCACCAGGAATACTGCCTGTCATGTAGTAGGGGCTTCATTTGCTCAATGAATGAATTAATGAATGTAGACTTAATGAAAATTTAAAGTCTCAGCCTTTTGTCAGATAATGTCATTAGCTAAATAAATTCCGCCTCACTTTTGTATAACCCTCTGACTTCCCAAGGTTCATCAGTGTCACAGTTTAGAACTCGGCTCACTCATAAATTCTGCTCCCAGGAGGAGAGGGTATTGTGGCTTTCCATTGTTAATTGTGGAGGTGGAGTTGGAAAACAATCAAAAGAAATGTTCCTCTCATTTTTTGGAGCCCATGAACAAATCTAGCATTTGTTTTTGAGAGAACAAATGCTCTTCGCAAAGAACAGAAACTGTTCCCCCAAATCTTTGAAGTATGTCACTGATCCTTTAGCCAGTAACTGAAGAAACAAGTATCTTAGTGACAAACATGGGCTTTGTTGGGATGAAAGTGAATCATAACTTTACAAAAACTGATTGGGCATTTGGCTTGTGACTAATTCCTGGCAGTGACACAGAGGAGGCTCTTAACTGGCCCAGACACATATATTTAAAGCAAAGACACTTGTCCCCAAAGAAATTAGATTTTTCTTTTTTTTTTTGGCCTCGTGTTCTCTTGTGGATGACAAGAATGCATTGCTTAACTATTACATTTAGAATGGATAGACAGAAAGGTCCTGCTGTATAGCAGAGGGAACTATAATCCAGTCTCCTGGGATATAGCATGATAGAAAAGAATATTAAAAAATGTATATATTTGTATGACTGAGTCACTTTGCTGTACAGTAGATATTGTCACGACATTGTGAATCACCTATACTTTAATTTTTAAAAAGAATACATTGCTTGAGATATAAACAACATTAAGAGCTGTGCCAAAGTCACAGCACTTTCTAATAGAGGGAAACCGATTACTTGGGGAGAGGGATTATCATGCTTTATTTTTCAGAGGTTTGTTTTTTCAATAATTCATTTACTTTGCTAGTTGTAAAACCACCTCATGAATCAGAACAGTCTTTCTAACAGTCTCCCAGTTGCTAGTCTATGTTTTGTGGTCTAAACATTGAAGCCAGTAGGTTTTTTTATCAATGCGATGAAAGTCTTCATCGACCCCCTGAATGCTGTACTGATGAAATGATTTCAAGATGCTAGGCGCTCCCACCTCCCTGCCCCTTTTAAAAACATATCCCAGCCTACTGGCTGATCCCTCAGTTTCCTCCTGCTAGAGCTTGCTTTCCTTAATTCACTGCTATATTTTTTGAGCTGCTCCTGCTTCAGTCACATCACAGGATTAGTGCCGCGAGTCACCTGTGTGCTCTCCCATGTACCAGGGAATTTAAGCTTTGATCCCGCTGAAGTGAAGCCCCTGAGACCTCATCAGGATGCAGTGCTTTAGTGGTTCCACGTTTCCTCCCTTTCCTGTGAAAGATACCAGGATACCAAATACCTGAAGGGAGAAAAGAAAGGTTTGCGCTTGTGCAAGAAAAGATCCACAACTGGAATATATAATAGAGAAATTTCCTAGCTTTAAGACTTCATAGAGGCCCAGACCTATCCACTGGTTATAGTAATAAAAGGATGCCAATTGTTTGAAAACCCATGGTTCCCTGAGTAGTTGTCCTGTTTTGTCCATTCCTCTGAAGACCTTGAAGTTTGACAAAGAGCATCAGAGAGAAGTGTCAGTTTTCACCTGGAACTACGTGAAACAAAGAATTAACCATGGCTTCTGGCAGGCCACCCCTGGGAAGGCCACACTAGCTTCATGCACTCCTTCAAGATGCAGCGGAGTCATGTGCAGAATCCCAGGATATAAAGCAGAGAAGGGCTGAGTTGCTCTAGAGCCCCTCCGAGTGCCTGGAAAAGGCTCTGGCCTTTGATACTGTCCCCCAGCACAGGACACCAGCCACAGAGGGACTTCACAGTCGCAGTGCTGTTCTCTATCCACAGAAATGGGCAATTTAGGGTTATTTCCAAATGCACAGACTCAGGAGTCAGACACCCTCATCAGACACTGTGAGTCAGTCCTGGCTTTGTCAGTAACAAATAAGGAAAATGGAGAAGCAGCTTAACCACCGTGGGCATCACTTTGCTCATTGGCAAAATGGGAAAACATTCAGTTGAGGAGAGGAGTACCCGGTCCAGAGCAAGCCCTCAGTAGAGAGTAGTTGTTTTAAAAATAAGCAAAACTCAGTCCCAAATTGGGAGTTTGGGATTAATAGATACACACTACTATATATAAAATAGGCAAATAATCTAGGACCTACTGTATATCACAGGGAGCTATACTCAATATATCATGATAAACCATAATGGAAAAGAGTCTGAAAAAGAATGTATGTGTTTGTGTGTGTGTGTGTGTGTGTGTGTGCGTGTGTATTGCTGAATCACTATACTGTGTATTTTATACTAACACAACATTGTAAATTAACTATACTTCAATTTAATAAGCAAACCACCTCAATCTGAAATGATGTAGAATTCTTCAATTTTAGGAGAGAGAAAGATGAAATTAGTAGATTTAATAGGGGATGAAAACATTTGCGAGTCTAGCAATCGTTTAATCACTTTTCTCCCACTCGCAACCTCTGCTGTAATTACAAGTTCTGTCCCAAATTATATATGGGTAGGGATTGTGGGCCTTGTTTGCTATAGACAAAGAGTTTCTTCTGTATGATGATGCAAATGTGGATTTAAAGGATGCTAATGTTATAATGAGCCAGAAGTTAATGAACAGGAAACTGAACAAGAATGGGGCAGACCACTTGGCACCAGCGATGGCTTCGGGGCAGGAAGTCCAGGAGAGGGGAAGTGATTTGGAAGACCGGAAGGGTGGGCGGGACCAGGGGCTGCTCTTGGACTGGCTGAGAGCAGTTTTGGCTACATGCTGAAGGGAAAAACACAAGGACGCTCCCACTCCTTGCCCCAACAAATGGAGTTTCTGAAGTACCCCTGTGTTTTCCCATCGCACATGTGGTCTGCACACCATTTCTGTGTCTATTTTGTCCTGTTTACTCTTGGTTCCAGTGTATCGGTTCTGTTGCCCAGGGTGGGGACCGTGTCTTCTGCTTTACATCCCTCTGGCAGAGGGTTGCCACTTAGTAGGTATATTTGTGCAAGGCAAAGTACAGGGAGAAATGGAAGACACGGTAGCTTAAACAAGGCTGGAGCTCCAAAAAAGCGAAGGAGGCTTATTGGAGGGCAAAAAGGGAGGAGAGATGACACCTAGGTCAGAAGCTAACATGCCTGGGCTGGAGCCCATGAACTTGTTCTGGGCACTGCAAATAGGTTGGAGACACTTGTATTAGATTCTGGTTCTACTCAAGAGGTGTTGTCTCTACTAGGGCTGGAACCAATAAAAAAAAGTGCTGGGCCCTCCAGGGCTGATGGGATCCAGAATCATACCAGCCCTGGTGCTCCTACAACAGCTGCCATCAGCTGCCTCACTTTGAGTGAGAACCAAGAGTCTTCTGTCTTTATCATGCTTTCACGTTGCCCACCAGTACCTCCAATTAGCAGAGCCAAATGGAAAGACAGGTAGTTGAAGGAGGGTGGAAATACAGTTTGCAAACTCCTGAACGCCATAGGACAAAGTATAGCGGGATAGGTGTGGGACTGAAAGACCACAAATGGGTAAGTGGTACACACGTCATAATGGGACGAGCACTCCATTTAGTATCAGAAGACCCGAAATCAAACCTGTATCTACCTCTCAGCGGTCCCATGATCCTTTGCGAGAAACTTAACCTCTTCAAGTTTCACTCTTCCACTGGTAAAATGAGAATAATAATAGTACTACCTCATAGAGTACCAAGTGAGATAATGCACATGGAAACGATAAACACACGTATGAATATTAGTTACTTTACATGGACCTGTTAGCAGTGATCAGATGCACTGCTGGTGAGACAATCATAATGGCTTTTTCATAAACTAGAAAAGATTTCTATCAGTTGCACAATTTACTGCATGCATTTAGACTTCCTTTATGATACCAAAGCATTTCTAAATCGGAGGAGATATGAGATCACTGGGACTTGTCAATTTAGCAGATTAAAAAAATTTTTTTAACAATTCTCTTTTGATGGGTCACATCCAAAGATAAGCAGCTGAGCCCTCTTAGCAGCAGGAAGGAAGGGCAGCTAGCCTTGGGTTACACAAATGAACTTATTAAGAGGATTTATAAAGCCATCTAGTTAATCAGAAAGGAGGGGAGTGAAAAGAGCCTTTCTTAGCCAAGCCAGGATCACCCGCCGGACAATTAGAAGCACAGTTTTCATTATACTGTTGTAGTCCTTGGCTGGGGTCAGGCCTGTGAGCTGGGATACAGCTGGCGGGTGGAGACGGTAAAGCGGTAATTAATCACAAGGGGGTGGAAGCCCAGGATGAGGCGTTCACACCCTTTGATTTCGAATGGTTCCTGTTCCACTGCATTGACCCGCGGTGCCTAAATTGACCTCTTTAGATGTCTATGAATTGTGGCATGTTAGGGCCTCATTTACAAGTTGCCAGTGGAGTTGTTTAGGCGAACCATTGATTTTGACTGTCATTGGATGAAGATTGGATTTAATTGCTTTTAGTGTCGTTTTGTTTTGTTTTGTTTTGTTTGTTGTTGTTGTTGTCCATGACCGAGGCATATGGAAGTTCCCGGGCCAGGGATGGAACCCACGCCCCAGCAGCAGTCCAGGCTGCTGCAGTGACCGTGCCGGATCCTTAACCCACTGCACCACAGGGGAACTCTTTGGGTATTTTAGAGTAAAATACTAGTTCACCCAGTGTCGGAGAGTAGTGGATTTAGCTATTAACGTGTTTTACACAAGTAATAACGACAGCTAATTCTTTCTTGATGCTCTGTCTGTGTCAGACACTGTTCTAAGCGCTACGTTGACTCACTTGACCTCCATAATGACTCACGTGACCTCCATAATAACCCAACTAGGTAGGAACTGGGATCCCCGTTTTTACAGATGAGGAAATCAAGGCACACAGACCCAAAGGAACTTGTGTAAGTCACAGTAAGTAAGTGGGGAACCCAACTTTGAACCCAGGGCTGGCTGATTCCAGTGTGTGTTCTCAATCACTAGGGGGCACTGCCTCTCAAAAATGAAGACTTCTTTCATGTACCTAATTGGTGATTGTTCGCTTAGCTAGATGTGGCATCTTTAACGACACGAATTTCTGTAGATACATCACACTCCTGAATTAGCAATCAAGGTTTAGGTTGCATCAGCATTTTGAGATTCTCATTTCTGATGTTGCTATTGTTTCAGTACTCTAACTTATTGAGAATGAAAGTTTCGAGGATTTCCTGTTGTGGCTCAGCAGGTTGAAGACCCAGCCTTGGCTCTGTGAGGATGCGGGTTTGATCCTGGCCTCTCTCAGTGGGTTAAGGACCTGGCATGGCTGTAAGCTGCAGGGAAGGTTGCAGTTGGAGCTCGGATCTGGCATTACACAGCCTTAGCTGCAGCTCCAATTTGACCCCTACCCTGGGAACTTCCGTATGCCTCAGGTGCATAAATAAAAATAAAGTTTCTAAACAGTTTCTTCTCAAGTAAAGAATTTTATTACAGAAAAGGCAAGCCTAGGCATCTGGTGCCAAGAGATACTGGGACTTGCGTTTTCAGATAAGGAGCCAGTCCCAAGGAGACTGGTAGTTACTTTGTAGTAGTACCAGGTCTAGACAGCATCTGACCTTGGGTACCATCTTTGGTCCCTGACTCCTGGAACAACACAGCCCTTTTAAATTAGTTGCTACCACTTTTATAACAGTTGATTTTATATAAAATTTTGAACTTCTGCCTTTAAAAAAAAAAAAAGCAGGTGTTCTGGCAATACTGGGTGTATATGGAGTTAGTAATGCTAGGCTCTCAGTTGCCCAGAAAGTAGCAAGCCTGAGTCTCTGTTCTTCCACTGGGTGGATGTATTCTTTAGCTACTTAGCCCCCTCAAGCATTTTAGTTTGAGACTGCTAGTTCGAAACAAAGATGTCCTGATTCCAATCAGGTCTTCTTTTTACAGGACCACATTGTCAAATAACAGTCGTTTACAGTTTAGATACTTTTTAAAAAATGTTTTCATGTTAGATTATATTTACGTTTTGGCTCCTCTGGGGTAATAAAGTTTTGTCTCTTCATTTCTTTCCCTCCTCTTTCCTCCCCAAGAATGTGTAATGGTGCATTAGTTTCATGCAAGGGCAAAAGAAATGTTGATCTTTCTCATTTACAGGCTATATATATATATATGTAACAAATGTATTTAAAAACTGGTGATACACCCAAGATGATATACAGGTGGCAAATAAACATAGGAAAAGATGCTTCCCATCATATGTCATCAGGAAAATGTAAATTAAAACAGAAAGATCGCATGAAATCACAAAAGACCCCAAATAGCCAAAGCAATCTCGAGAAAGAGCCATGAATTATATTCCATTGATAGGATGTACCACAGTTTATTCACCTCTTGGAGGACATCTTGGTCCCTCCCGTGATTTGTCAATTATGAATAAAGCTTCTATAAACATCCGTGTACAGGTTTTCATGGGGACATACATTTACAGCTCCTTTGGGTAAATACCAAGAAGCACAACTGCTGGATCATATGCTTAGAGTATGTTTAGAGCGCTAAAAAGAAATGCACTATCAAATCATGAAAAGATAGGAAGAAACCTTAAATACATACATTACTAAGCAAAAGAAGCCAATCTTAAAAGGCTACATACTGCAATGTCAAGTATTCAGGAAAAGACAGAACTATGGAGACAGTAAAAAGGGATTGCCAGGGATTGGGATTGGGGGCAAGAGATAAATAGAGTGCAAAGGATTTTTAGTAAGAGTGCAGAGTATTTTTAGCAGTAAAAAAAACTCTGTGTCGTAATAAAGGATGCATGCCATTATACATTTATCTAATCCTTTAGTATGTGATTGAACCCTAAGATAAACTACGGACTTTGATGATGTTGCGTCAATGCAGGTACATCAAGGGTAACACATGTACCGTCTTAGTAGGGGATGTTGTTGATGGGGGAGGCTGTGAACTTGGGGGGCAGGGAGCGCATGGGAAATCCCTGTACCTTCCTCTCAATTTTGTTTTGAACCTAAAACTGCTCCCCTCAAAGAATAAAGACTTAAATTTTTTTTTGACGAAAACACTCTTAATGCTGTCACCAGCCAGTCCTTGTGAGTCATGTTTAACTCTCAAGAAAGACACACTTGAGAAATAACAAACTATTTGGAATTGACTTGTTCTCTATATTGTTATGCCAGTCATTAAGTTGTATTCATTTCTGGTTTTTTAATTATGTGTCATCAGACTTATGACTTCTTAGCGTTTGCTTGCTACCCAGCTATTTTCCATTCAAAAATAAATCGTATAATGAAACTAATTCTATTTTCCTTTGAGATAATGCATTTTTAATTACTCAGAAGGGAGGCAAATTAAGTAGTATTTACCCAAAGTAAATGCAGGAGATAATAAAATACTGCCTTGGCAGGTTTAATTCAAAACGCTCATGTATACAAATGGACTTGGTGTCAGATTAGAGGTATATGGAAGAAGGGGCTGCCCAGAAGCACAGCTTTTAGCTTTTGATCTTGTGTATTTCATCTGCCTACAGCTAAGCGACTAGATCCTGGGTTTGCCCGTTTTCTCTGTGGAACCATTAGAAATGTGACTAATCCCAGATGGTTTTGTTGATGCGCTTGTACAGCTTGCTCTCGGAAGGTATCCAGATGTGAGCGTTGTAAGTCCAGCTTTGTAATGCCGTTCATCTGGCAACAGAAGCCCTGTTTGCAGGAGTTAACTGCCTTTTCTACATTTGCCATGGTCCAGCGGCATTGCAGAGCTTTGTGGCGTCAGTAGCTAGTTGGTGACAATCAGCAGATTTTTAAAGCCTTTTCAGAACCCTGAAAGAATAGAGAATGGTGCACAGTGCTGAAATGACGGAGGGGATAATAGGTGCTCAAGTGTGGATGCAATTCAGCTTCCCCAAAACGATTACAGTTCATTTTCTTTGATTAGCTTTTTCGAGTTTTGACTTTAATGCTCTATTGTTTAACTTCTGGAAGATGACATTCGGAAAAACATTCCCTCATGAAATCCATCAGAAATGTTTAGACAGTTGTAATCGCCAAGAGGAGAGATGCCTGCTTTATTCTCTACCGTTGGCCCTGTTCTGTCCCTACACCAGTAGTTGCCGATTCAACTTTTTAAGGATATAAATGATTTCTTTTTAAATGTTTGTGGTGAAATGGGGTTTACCTTCTGTACTGGATAGGAATGGTGTCCCACCTATAGAAACCTGAAAAAGAGTGAGTTAAATGTAGCAGTATTTTTACTTGGGACAGAGAAGGCTGATGGTTCATGGCTCAGATGACTTAAACGTTGACCTTTGAGAGTCTGGGGTAAAATGGAGCCTTCAAAATATGACAAGATTAATGTATGAATCTACCTGTTATCTAGAACCTTCCAAGTTTGTATGTGTTAGCACCATAGGTTTGCCCCAAATGTGAGACATGCATCTCTTCCTCTTCACAGGAGCTTCCTTTCAGGAAAGGAGAGGCCCCACAGCACCATTTTCAGCCTGGTTTAGTTTAGATTATAATGGTTCTCAAACTTTAGTATGTATAGGCATCACCAAAGTTTTGTTGTTAAACAGATTCTAATCTCACCTTCAGAGTTTCTGATTCATTGGGTCGGGGGTAGGTCCTTTCTAACAAGTTCCCAGCTCATGCTGATGCTTGTGGTCTGGAGACCACACTTTGAGAGCCAGTGAGTTAGAAGAATTTTACTACCACAGGTCAAAATGCCTTCTAGGGGAGAATTCTCAGATAAGGCTTTAACTTCTGTGATTTAGCTGTTGATTCCATTTAATTCAGTAATCATTTCTTGAGTGCCTGCTGTGTGCTTGGCCCTGACCCACACTGCCAATCATGAGAAGAGAAACAAAGTGAGACAGACTTAAGAAGCTGATGAACATATGTCAAGTACCTAAATAAGTACACTGAGAGGCAGATAATGTGTTCTTTTTCTCTTCATGCTGTTGGCAGTGTATATACAATGTTTAATGGAAAGCCAAATTTCTTTGATTATACTGTTCTAATTATTTCAGTTGTTATTCTGAATTTTTATTTTGAGCAGGGGGGTTATGTCCTGTAACCACCCTGAGTCCTGGATAACTTTTGTTTCAGAAAAGTCCGAGCCCAGTTCACCACATGTGCTATTCCTGTTTACCAAACAGAACTTCACGATCTACTGCAGCAAAGCCTGTCTACCAACACCAGGTTGTGGGGAAGGAAGGAACATTTACTGTAATGTAAGATGCTCAACATGGAGCCAAGCAAGGAAATCAGACAACCTGTATTTAAAGAATCCTGAGCTCTCTGGTGCCTTTTAAGGAAGGGATTTTAACAGCAAGGTTAGGGATGTGGGTTGCAGGGTACCTAATCAGCTCATGTACAAATCTCTGATTGGTTGGTGGTGAGGAAACAGCGATGTCACAGGGGTCGGCAGTATCGATCCTCAGGCTCCAGCCGGTCATGAGGTCTAAGGGCCTCATGCAGTCAACTTCTTCCCCCTGGTGGGGGTTTTAAGTATCTACAAAACAACTAAAGGATATGGCTCCTTAGGATATGCTCTGTAGTTCTTGAGGGGAACTAAAGTCCTTGGCTTTGTTTTATGGCTAAATTATTATCAGTTTGTCTTGCTTTACTGTTTTCCTTTGTTTCTGCATTTTCTTACTTTTCTGATTAAATGTGCTCTTTGGAACTCAGGGAAAGTCCTCAGAGGTTAAAGCTTTTCTACAAATAAGAGGCAGGGGACATGGAGGAGCTGGGTGGCGTCTATCCCTAGGAAGACACTGCATGGTCCTATTCTGTTTAATTCCAAGTAGGCTGAGCTTCATTACCTCCCATCACGGTCCCCCCAACCCAGATAGAAATGGAGAGAAGTCATTGCAAGTAATAACAGGGACCTAAGGTCTAAAGCATAAGCCTTCTCTTCCCGCAGAAAGCAAATTACACTTGCATCACATTCAGTAGGATGACACATATGGTCAGTTATGTGGCATCTTTTTGGTGAGAAAAAGTGCTTTCCTAGCTGTTCTTAAAAAGACTAATGGAGAACTCCCCCTGGTTCCTGCTGATTGTTAGTTTACCCTGAGAAGCATTTAGAGGGTGGCTAGTAGTGTGGACAGGTTCTAATGTAATTTAAACTGCCTACCAGCCTGAGAAGGGATTCATGTCTCCATTAAATTGTGCAGTGAAGCAAAGATAGGGGAATGCAATAAATGTGTGAATCCAGATAAAGTGGGCTAAAAATAGGCATTTCTTATTGAATTTAAGGAAACTGGCATATAGAAACACACTCGTATTGTTTTGTAATTGTGCTCAAAATACTACACTGATAGATATTTTCCATGTGCCTTGGAGTAACAGTTGCTAATAAGTGCATTTTAATATGAGTGAATGTATTTAATGAAGAGGTTGAATGAAAAAGCCTCTTGTCTGTGGCTACAAAAATTCCCTGTTTAGGATTTTGGAAGATTTACATATTCAAGGTAGTGGAACCTCACTAAATAAGATGTGACTAAAAGTAATAGAAATGCCATATCTGATTGTATAGAAACCATAGTGGAAAGAGTACGGGCTGTGGAGGGACATAATCTGACTTAGAGTCATGGTCCTGCCACTGAATGGCTGAGTGTTTGGAAAATGAGAGTAATGCGTATTTCACAGGATTTGGGAGGATTCAATAAAATAAGGTAAAGTCATTAGAAGAATGTCTGTTGATGCATATCAATCTCTCAATACTTTTTCTTTCACCTCCCATCTTTTTTTTTCTTTTCCTTCTCCACATCTTTCTCCACCTGCCTCTTTCTCTTCTTCTTCTTTCTCTCCTTCCTCTCCCCCCCCCCCCGCTTCCTCCTCTGCTCATTTTATCCCTCATTGAGTACTGTCCTGCTCAAAGGAACCACCTCATTGAATCTCTGTTGCGGTTGAATTTGATTTCTAAAATGATCCAGCGTCATTCAGAACCAACGCTCTATCTGTGGATAACGCTGGTGAGCATCACCTTAAAGCTGTGGTCTGTAATTGTTGCTGCTGCCGATCCAGCCCTCTGCCTGTTCCATATAACCTGTAAATTTTGTAAGGGTTTTTACACATTTAAATGGTTGGAAAAAATCAAAAGAAGAACAATAGAGCATGATGTAAAAATTATATGAAATTCACATTTAGGGTCCATAGAAAATAAAGTTTCACTGGGGCTTAGCCACCTCCATGTATTGAGTATCATCTGTAGCTGCTTTTACACGGTTAGGCCAGAGTTGAGTTGTTGCAACAGAGAGGGTATGGCCTCAAAACCTGAAATATTTATTATCTGACCCCTTTACGAAAATAGTTTGCTGACCCCTGTTCTAAAGGAATAGAATACGTGTGGATTGTTACTTGGTTCTGAAGCCATTTCTAGAAGGGGAGCTTCATAGTAGGAGCTGCTGTAACAGGAGTAGAATGAGAATTGAGCATCCCAAGGTGAAAATCTATTCAGTACTCTGTGATAGCCTAGATGGGGAAAGAATCTGAAAAAGAATGAATATGTATAATAAGTATACGTATGACTGATTCACTTTGCTGTACACATGAAATCAATACAACATAGTAACTCACCAGGAAAATCTATGTAAAAAAATTTAGGGAGCAATAACTACATACAAAGGAGTTTTGTTACCTGCTCCGTGATCTTCTAGACAATTTTATCTCTGAAGCCTTCAGGGCAGTGGTCTGGGGGAGACCAGGACAGCAAGGTTTCACTGAAACAATCCCTATGAACAGTTTGGACTTGAATTTCAGAAGATCTCTAATAACAATGTAGAGTCTCCCCACCCCCTCCCAATTAGTCTCTTATCCCTGGGAAATCTGTTGTCTTTTCTGAGAAGCTGAGACTCTGTTCTATCTCTTTAGGAGAAGAACTGACCAGATCAAATATCCACCTTGAAACCCATTGTAAAGCCTTTGTAGAAACAGATTAGAAGCGATGGCGTATTCCTTGATAGCCCTCCCGATAGAGCCAGTCCTGGCATTTGTGAATAAATAAATGCATATTGGTTTTCAATTCAGTGCAAACAGCTATTCCTGGGAGGATTAGTAACAGAGTGTGTTGCTCTAAAGGAACGGAGATGGGTGAATAGGAGGGGGTGGGAGGTGGGTTGTTTTCTGCAGCCATGTGGAAGGGACCATGTGACCTGGTTTCCAATGACTGGGACTGAGAGGGGGAGACAGAGGAGCAGAGCCATTAAAGACTTAAAGCTCAGATGGTCCAGCCTGACAAGCCCATGAATTTAATAGGTTAATGAACACCATCTGTCAGTTGCATCGGTGCTGCTGACTCTTCCTAGGAGCATCTATTTCTCTCTTCTCTCCAAGTCTCACCCCCAGCCTATTGTTCACGTTACTGCTTCAGCCATTCAGTGAACAGATGAATGAGCCCTTCTCCCACACGACTCTGATTAGTCAGTCACTTATTCAGTTGAGTACTAATTACGTGCCAGGCAGGGCGCTAAGTGCGTGAGACAAAAGCAGAACAAGAAGTGTTTCCTGCCCTCCCCTGGGAGGTGCTGACAGGCTCCCGGAGCAGAGACAGGCTTGGAAACGAGTGTGGGTGAAGGACAGTGGGCCCCTAAGAAGTCCGTGCCAGTGAGCTCGTTCTGGGAATGGACCAGGAAACTCAGTTCCGTGTAAACTGGAAATTGCTTGGGTGGAGCTAGTGTGGGATCCCAAGGGCTGGATGTGCTCAGTGAAGAGTCTGAACAGGACTCTGGGATCCCCAGCCCCTGAGCAGACGTGTCATGTGACCAGGATTTTGAACCGATACCCTGGAAGGCGTGTGCAGAAGGGACTGGCAGCCCCCGATGCTGGAGGCAGGAGGCTTAGAGCTATTAGGGTACCCAGGTGGGTGGTACCACTGAGAGAAGGTGAAAATTAGAGAGAGGTGAGCGAGAGATTCTGCTGAATCTGATGACTTCTTAAGGCGGAGGAGAAGGAAAGAGAAGAAGGCATATAGCGTCCAGCTTGGAGGCCACTCACACGGAGGTCATTCAAACGCTGCACTTTTGTTGTATGAGAAATGAAAACAGGATGGAGTAGAATTCTGGGACAAGAGATTTGTAAGAAATGTGATAAAATCTGAGGAATGGGAGACATAGAATGAATGGAGGAGATGTCTAAAGGAGGCTGGAAAAGAACTTCAGCAAGCTACAAAGTGAAGGACATTGTGGATCCACGGGAGGGGAGCACAGAAAGGAGGGAGGTGAGTGGACAGCAACGCCACACCCTGTGTGGTCAAGTGAGATCATGGTAGATGCTGTCATTCCCCGTCCCAGAAACCTCAAACTGAGACACGCAGTCTCCTCCCAGCAGTGGCCGTGACTTCCTTTTCAAAATGCATAGCAGCCTTTGTTTCTTTTTACTTCTGCCAACTTGAGTGATTCTCTTTCCTGTGTGAATCCTTCAGTTTCCATCTCCTGCCCCTTTTCGTTACTGGAAGGAATGCTGTAAAGTTCACATCAAATGCCACCTTCCCTTTTGGCAAAACTGGCATTGATCTCGCCCTTCTCTCTGCAGTCACAGCACTTGACCTGTGCATCCCGGGGTCCCTAGTCACCATCTCCCTAATATTATAATAACCCATGTCATTGTCCTCTTTGTGCTCAATTGCAGAGTCTACAAATCATATTCACAGAATACCTAGGGATTCAACTGTTAGGTCATATTAAAGACATGGAATCATCTTCCTTGATGATTTAAAGAATGCTAAAACCAACACCCCCACCACTAAAATTTAGCTCTTATCGGAAATTTCATGATTTGTGATATGAAATCAGTGAAGCTGACTTGAATATTCTCATGTTGTTTGCTCATTTGTCATAGGCAAATTTTAGTTGAATTTTTATTGAAGTCTAGTTGACTTACAATGTTGTGCCAATTTCTGCTGTATAACAAAGTGATCCACTCATATATATACATTCCTTTCCTTATATTATCTTCCATTATGTTCTATCCCAAGAGATTGGATATATGGTTCCCTCTGCTGTACAGTAGGACCTCATTGCTTATCCATTCTGAATGTAATAGTTTGCATCTACAAACCCCAAACTCCCAGTCCATCCCACTCCCTCCCCCCTCCCCACTGGCAACCACAAGTCTGTTTATCACAGACAATTTTAAATTTGATTACAAGGAGTTCGCTGGTGGTGCCGCAGTTTTGGGATCTGGCATTGTCACTGCTGCAGCTTAGGGCACTGCTCTGGCTTGGGTTCGATTCCTGGCCTGGGAACTTCTGCATGCTATGGCTGTGGCCAAAAAAAAATCGCTTATGGGGAGTTCCCATCATAGCTCAGTGGTTAATGAACCTGACTAGTATCCAGGAGGACACGGGTTCAACCTCTGGCCTTGTTCAGTGGGTTAAGGATCCGGCGTTGCCGTGAACTGTGGTGTAGGTCGCAGATGCGGCTCGGATCTGGTGTTGCTCTGGCTGTGGTGTAGGCCGGCAGCTGCAGCACCGATTCGACCCCTAACCTGGGAACCTCCATATGCCACTGGTGCAGCCCACAAAAGGAAAAAAAAAAATTGATTATGAAAGGCCAGTATATACTTAGAGTAGGGAACAGATAAGCATTTTCTCAAACTTGGCTGCACAGATGGAATCACCTGGGGAATTTTAAAAACCTTGACCCTGATGGCCAGGCTCCCCCCACCACATGCCACCATCCTGCCCAGAGCTTCTGCCTTAATTAGTTAGAAGTGGTGGCCTGGGCATGGGGCGGGCGGGGGGGGGGGGGGCGGACTTCACACCACGTCAGGTGGCTCCCGTGAGCAGTGGAGTTCAAGAACCACCGATTTCCACACTGATTTGCGTTTGAAGCTCACATCTGTTACTGGAGATGATTTGTTGTTCCCACACTGGACTCTATGTGTAGTTAAAAGCAGAAATAGGTCTTTATGTAATGTATTCTCTCCCCCTCTGTCCCCTCCACTCACGGGAGAACAGTCCTCAAATGTTGACTGAGAGAGCTCCTGTCTCTGCTGGGAGAAAAGACTAGTCTCTTTCATGAATGTGCTGCATTGGCTGGTTGCCAGCAAACGCTAGAACCTTGAATTTGTGACAATGTCTGTGTGTAACTTGACTGAAAATAGGTTCTGTTTTATACTCAGGTTTGGAGGTGCAGTGATGTCATTAATGGTATGAAGGATGCATAGTAGCTTTGTTCTTAGCAAGTTGCAACTAAACAGAAATTCCTAAAAAAAAAAAAAAATAGGTTGGTGGGAGTTCCTGCTGTGGTGCAGCAGGTTTAGAATCTGACGTGTGGGAGTTCCCATCATGGCGCAGTGGAAATGAATCCAGCTAGGAACCGTGGTTGTGGGTTCGATCCCTGGCCTTGCTCAGTGGGTTGAAGATCTGGCATTGCTGTAGCTGTGGTGTAGGCCCGAGCTGTAGCTCCGACTGGACCTCCTAGCGTGGGAACCTCCGTATGCCGCGTGTGCACCCCTAAAAAGCAAAAAAAAAAAAAAAAAAAAAAAAGGAATCTGACATTGTCTCTGAGGCAGGGCAGGTTTGTTCCCTGGCCAGTGCAGCGGGTTAAGGATCTGGCATTGCCACAGCTATGGCATAAATCATAGCTGCAACTCAGATTCACGCCCTGGCCCAGGAACTTCCATATGCCACAGATGTGGCCGGAAAAGAAAAAAAAAATAGGTTGGTAAATACTGTTATCCAGCTGTTATATCTTTATAGTAATTTGCCTCCAGAAATAAATGTAAAAGAAAGTTTTCTTTCTTTAAAGAGGAAGGAAAGAGAATCAGAGGGAAGCACTCGGGTATTAATCAGTTCCTCCCAGACATTAGGCAAGCCCTCCAACTTGTGCTTCCTGGAGAAATGATTTTCTGATTCCCTTCTCTGTTAAAAGATTTTAATTTTGGTCATTTCCTTAGAAATGGCTTAGGAATATCTTTTGTTCTTTATCCTATACCTTGGAATACTAAGTCTGCGTATATATCCACTCCTTAGAAAAAGCTGAGTGTGCTTAAAAGCACTAAGTAGCTCATCAGACGTGGCAGCTTGTTAAGATATTTATGTGACAGTTCTGTCAAAGGAGCAGAACTGTAGTGACATGGCAACTTTAGTTTTTCCCATGGTGGTCCTTGCCCTCTTGCTCTGTGGGACCGGTTTTCTTGGATGAAATCTCCAGGTTTACACCCTCGCTGGTGTTTTATCAAAAGCCTTCCAGACAATTGAACCCCCGAAATGCTCTCAGTTCCATCATCGTTTGTCTAGGTTAGTTTATTCATCAAAATTGCCTGCTTCGTTTCAAGCCACAGCTCTGTTGCTTCCCCAGCCTCACCTGCTAGTGTGGGCAGAGCAGCCCCCAAGCCGGGCAGTGGTTTCAGACTGATTTGTCCTGCATGCTCTGGAAATACCCTCCCTCCTATCTCACCTTTGCCACGGGGGCTCTTTTGCTTGCACTTTCTGATGGGCAGATAATAACCCCTCTCTTACCCCTGAGCAGCCAGCTGGATACCCGAGCATCCTTCCAAATCCTTGCCAAAATCCATTCAAGTATTTCCTACCCTAGAATCCTTCTTTATTCATAATCCCAGGAGAACTCGCTTTTCTCTGCATTCTTACGGCATATTGTGCCATTCCTGGCCCATTTATGCTTTATTCCTTGCGTTAGAGTTATTCATGGTACAGCTTCCTGTATTACTTCCCCTGCTCTCTGCAGAGCTCCTGGAGAATCTCATCATTCTTTCCTCTTTAGTGTCCACAATGTACACAATAAAAAATGAAAAATTTAAAACAAGAAGCAAGATGTTTATAAAACGTGTCATTATACTATTGTAAATAATATATTGTTATATATTATTATTGTATGTATAGAATACATACATAAACAAGTGGTCTCATTGAAGACATGAGGAAATTGTTCCAAGTGTTTATTTTGTTGATTTTATCAGGTTAAGGGGGAAAAGTAGATTCATATTTCTTAAAGTTTTTTCACATATTTTTAAATAGAAACATATGCAGAAGGAATGTATCAAAAATAATTTAAGTGGTTCCATGAAGTTATTACCATATTTATTGTGTTATACCAAAGAGCAGACAGCAAATTACTTATTTCCTTTAGTAAAGGATGCATTTCTAAAGACTGTGGGGATTTTAGAAGAACAGGTTTTTTATCATTTAATTTTTAAGTATATTTAATTCTCACATTTTAAGAGCTTTTAGTGTAATAGGCCCGGTGCTTGCTTGTCTACCTTCTCTGTCTTCGTGAGGAAGAGAATTCATTATTTTCTTACCTTATGGGACCTAATGTTAGCATACAGACCGCCAGACTGGAACACAGCTTATTAAATATTTAAGGAATCATATTAAGGTGGCATTTGTGTCTTCTCTGTAACAGCTGCTAGCTGTATGACCAGATACTTTATTTCATTATGTAAAATACAATGACACTGGTATTACCATCAATCAGTTAAAAATGGACCAAGGCCTGACAGTTTCCAGAAGCACCAAAGAGATTAAGTGCAGGAGTCTTGGACTAACCTCACTGTGATTTTTGAGATAGTTTCAATAAATGTAAGTTGAGAGAGTCGTGTACACTTATTGTTTTGTAAGAGTTCCTTTCCGACTCTAGCAAGCTGATATTACAATAGTTTATTTATTTTCCATAATGGTTTACCACAGGATATTGAATATTGTTCCCTGTGCTATATAGCAGGACCTGTTTGTTTATCCATCCCATATGTAAGATTGCCTCTGCTAATCCCAAACTCCCAGTCCTTCCCCCCCCCACCCTTGGCAATCGCAAATCTGCTCTGTGAGTCTGTTTCTGTTTTGTAGGTAAGTTCATTTGTATTGTATTTTAGATTCCACACAGAAATGATATCATATGGTATTTTGTCTTTCTCTGACTTCACTTAATACGATAATCTCTAGGTCCATCCATGTTGCTGCAAATGACATTATTTCATTCTTTTTAATGGCTGGGTAATATTCCATTGCATGTATGTACCACACCTTTATCCATTCCTCTGTCAGTGGACACTTAGGTTGCTTCCATGTCTTGGCTATTGTAAAAATAATGTCACTTTGTGATGGACCATGATAATGTAAGACAAAAGAATGTATACATGTATGTGTGTCTGGGTCACCTTGCTGTGCAGCAGAAAACTGACAGAACACTGTAAATCAGCTATAATGGAAAAAATAAAAATCATTATAAAAATAGTGCTTCTGTGAGTATAGGGGTGCATATATCTTTTCAAATTATAGTTTTCTCCAGATACATGCTCAGGAGTGAGATAGCTGGGTCATATGGCGCAACTGAATAGGCTAGACTGACAAGATATGTGCAGGTGGTGGCTGGTGAGCATCCCACTAATTCTTGGGGAAAAAAAGAAAGGCTTTTAAACCACATAACTAAATTTCTCATTTTTCTCTTACATATAACGTTCTGGCCTCATCCTGCCTTTTGCAAATTGCCCTTCATTTTGGAGAAAGGAGCCATAATTGCTGGAGCTTCAACCTCCAATAGGAAGAATCATTTTATTTTGGGGGGTTACCAAGGGAACGATAGCACTGAAGCTTCTGGCAGGGAGAAGAAGCCAGCCCTTAGCCCAGAGAGTGCCATAGACATCTTGTCCGGTCTTAATTTTATTATATTTACTATTAGTTGTTTGAATATAAGAGTTATCTGAAGACTTTTGGTTTTGATAGTAAGTGTTGGCACTCTTGCTGCTGAAGCTAAGTGTGCAGCTGCAAATGTGAGTTGCCTGTGTTCCCTTCTGTGTCCTTGCTCAGGTGACCCCACCCTTGAACACACCTTCTGCTTACACTTATCCTGCTGCTAAATTACGGATAAAACTCATCTCCTTTAGGAAGCGTAAAAGTGGCGGTCACTGGTCTCCCTGTTGGGGAGGGCACAGATCTCCCCTACCACCAAATTCCTGGGAAAAAATGTATATATCTTTGCATACGTAAATTTTGCATATTTACATATATTTCGATATGTGCATATATTGAAATATAAAATGTACCTTATATCTATAAACAAACCACAGCTTCAGAAATTGTGCCAGCTGTTGATTTTGTTAAAGGAAACTGTTGAAATTTTTAAGACTAAACCAGTAATGTTTCAAGCCTCCTGAATGGGATTGCATTGGACCGTCTGAATCAGTGGAGACTATTCTGGCAAATGAACATAGATGTAGATCCAGTTGCTTTTGATATTTTAGGAATATAAGTGTTTAAAATATATGAAACAAATGGCAGCGAACTGTGAAACATAAGCCAGGGTTCTGTTGGATTTGTGAACGTGGAAAATTTTCATTTTTTTTCCCCATGGGGATAGGCAAGAAAAACAAAGAAAGTAAAATTGATTGAAAATTATGATCACAAGGAAAATCCTACCATTATCACACTGAAGTAATCCGTGTCCAATTTTTTTAGCCGTGCTACACTTACTCCAAGAAGCCCACCCAGATTAACACCAAACAGCTTATCTCTTACCTTAAATGCTTTGTTCAGAAGTTTATTTCTCTGTCATCCATAGAATAGAAAACATGTAGGCATTGTAAGTATTGACCTTGGCGAGATACCGGCACCCTGTGAGCCTCAGTTTTCTTCATCTGTGAAATGGGAATGCAAGTTCATGATTCCTTTTCCAGAATCTTGGAACAGGTGAGTTTTAGAATTCAGGAGTTTTAAAGAATACTTACTTTAGAAGGATAACTCCATGTGTATAGAAGTGTTATATAACAGCCTCAGCAGGGTCTGGAGCAGCAGCCTGTACTGAAACACATTAGTAATCCTGCAATAAAACGTGCATAGTCACACTTGGTGGGGTTGAAGTATATAAACATAACAGATTTGCCACCAAAACTTGCATTTTTCAGAACTTGTGGGTAAATGAACCTGTGTCAGCCACTACTTTGAGAATGTTTTTGTTCAGCAAATAGCTCTTGCTTCACCAGTGGTAGCTGGTGTTTTTATTTGAGTTAATGACAGATAATGTAGACCTCCTTTCTTACACAAAATGGAATGTGAAATAAAGGAATTCTACTTGACACACTCCCTCTGATCCCCATTGGATTTTATAAAAGACCACTACAGTACTTTCGAAAATTGGAGTTCCTGTCGTGGCTCAGTGGAAACGAATCTGACTGGTATCCATGAGGACGCAGGTTCGATCTTTTGCTCAGTAAGTTAAGGATCCAGCATTGCCGTGAATGGTGGTGTAGGTCACAGATACAGCTCACATCCCGAGTGGTTGTGGCTGTAGTGTAGGCCAGAAGCTATAGCTCCAATTTGACGCCTAGCCTGGGGACCTCCATACGCCACAGGTGCAGCCCTAAAAGGACAAAAAAAAAAAATGATGGTGAACTTCACTCTTCAGAAAAATGTTCACAAGAGGGCATCAATGCTTTCTTCAGTAATTTTAGATCCTCATGTTACTCTGCTCTGAAAGATTGATAAGATCAGAATAATAGATTCAGAGCAGTAAATGAGATTTCCATGTATTACAGTTAAAATTAGTACCATGAAATTTTTAGCTTTCTCTTTTTTCTTTGTCATTATTCTTACTTGGAGGAGATAAAATGAGTCACTTCACTGGTTCAGCTAGTGTCTGAAGGCTCTAAGGTGGTTTATGCTTATGCTTGATGGGACCAAGTTCAGGAGTGCTCAGCTTCCTGGTGTGCCAGGATCCGTGTGAAGCGGCTCGCAAGCGGTTTTGCCAATAATAAAGGAGCAGAGTTTGTAAATAAAGTAAAAATTAGCTAGGTGATTATTTCCTCTGATAATACGTCTCTCACTTTCTTCGGTTCTAATATATTTTATTACATAGAAGAGAAAGAGAGGCTTTGTACAGGAGTGTGTCTTGGACCAATGCTATTCATCATGTACTGGCAGGAGAATTTTCTTCTGAGAACCTTTCTTCTAGAATATCTGCCTGTTAATCAAAGTATGTAGAATCCAATCTTCCTTCCTTCCTTCCTTCCTTCCTTCCTTCCTTCCTTCCTTCCTTCCTTCCTTTTCTTCCTTCCTTCCTTCCTTCCTTCCTTCCTTCCTTTTCTTTCTTTCTTTCTTTCTTTCCTTCCTTCTTTCTTTCTTTCTTCTTTCTTTCCTTCTTCTTTTTAGATCTGCATATGTGGCATACGGAAGTTTCCAGGCTAGGGGTCGAATCCAAGCTGCACTTGCTAGCGTATGTCACAGCATCATGGCATCTGAGCCATGTCTGCAACCTATACCACAGCTCATGGCAACACCAGTTACTTAACCCACTGAGTGAGGCCAGGCATCAAACCCGCATCCTCATCGATACTAGTCCGATTCGTTACTGCTGAGCCATGACGGGAATTCCTTTTTTTTTTTTTTTTTCTTAATGGCCACACCCGTGGCATATAGAAATTACAATTCCCAAGCCAGGGACTGAATCCGAGCTGCAGTTGATACCCACGCCACAGCTGCAGCAATACCATATCCTTTAACCCACTGTGCTGGGCCAGGCATTGAACTCACACCTCCACAGCAACCGGAGTGCTGCAGTCGGATTCTTAACGCACTGCACCAGCAGAAACTCCAGATTCTAATCTTTTTACGGTATATGTTTTGTTTTGTATGGCTGCACTGACATGTGGAAGTTCCCAGGCCAGGGATTGAACCTGTGCCATAGAAACAACCCAAGCTGCTGCAGTGACAACACCAGATCCTTAGCCCGCTGTGCCACAGGAGATCCTTACCTCCACTGTGCCGTATGTTTTATGTTACACTCTGAAAGAGTAAATTTTTTGATGTTTATCCGTTTATTGGAGTGTTGTTGATTTACAGTGTTTGAGGTGTATAGCAAAGTGGTTCAGTTATACAAATCAGTTACACGTGTGCGTGTGTTCTTTTTCAGATTCCTTTCCATTATAGGTTATTACAAATGTTGAATATAGTTCCCTGTGCTATACAGTAGGTCCCTGTTGTTTATCTGTTTCATATGTAGTAGTGTGTATCTGCTAATCCCAAATTCTAAACTCACTCCCGCTACCCTTTCTCTCTTTGGTAACCACAGTTTTGTTTTCTAGGTCTGTGAGTCTTATTTCTGCTTTGTAAATAAGTTCATTTGTATCATTTTTTTTTTTAGATTCCACTTATAAATGATATGATATTTTCTCTGCAGGAGTAATTTTTAGAAATTGTTACTGGCACTTGCTTCATCTTTTTGATAAAATAGACATAACATTAAATTTACCGTTGTAACCATTTTGCCTTTTTTTTTTTTTTAGGGCCACGCCCGTGGCATATGAAGGTTCCCAGGCTAGGGGTCTAACAGGAGCTGTAGCCGCTGGCCTTCGCCACAGCCACAGCAACGCGGAATCCGAGCTGCGTCTGCGACCTACACTGCAGCTCACGGCAACGCCGGATCCTTAACCCACTGAGTGAGGCCAGGGATCGAACCCAGAACCTCATGGTTCCTAGTCGGATTCGTTAACCGCTGCACCGTGACGGGAACTCCCGTTGTAACCATTTTGAAGTGTATAGTTTGATGGCATTCAGTACATTCACATTGTTGTACAACTATCATCACCTTCCACCACCAGAACTTCTTCATCTCTCCCAACTGAAACTCTGTACCCATTAAACAGTTAACTCCCCAGCCCCCACTCCCTTGGCTCCTAGCAACCACCACTCTACTTTCTGTCTCACAGAATTTGACTACTCGCGGTACTTCATATAAGTGGAATCATACAGCACTTGTCCTCTTGTGACTGGCTTATTTCGGTTAGCTTAATGTTTTCGAGATATACCCATGCTGTAGCATCTGTCAGAATTTCCTTTCTTTTTCAGACTGAATAATTTTCTGTTGTATGTGTGTATACTCACGTTGTCTGTCCATTCATCCACGGATGGACACCTGCCTTGCTTCCCCTTTTGGCTGTTGTGAAAAGTCCTGCTCCGAGCATGAGTGGAGACAACAGCCTGATCTTGAATTAATGCAGTTATTACCTGTGTGTTCAGGGATGCTCATATCGTCTTTAAAATAAGTCTGTTAAGGAGTTCCCATCGTGGCTCAGTGGAAACAAATCTGACTAGGATCCTTGAGGACACAGGTTCGATCCCTGGCCTCCCTCAGTGGGTTAAGGATCCTGCGTTACCATAAGGTATGGTGTAGGTCGCAGACACAGCTCAGATCTGGCATTGCTGTAGCTGTGGTGTAGACCAGCGTCTATAGCTCCAATTCGACCCCGAGACTGGGAACCTCCAAATGCCTCGGGTACAGCCCTTAAAAAAAAAAAAAAGGAGAGATACAATAAAATAAGTCTGTTCATATGCTTACTTTGCTTACTGGCTATTTAAAACCTTACTAGCAGAAATTCAGCATAAAGAGAAATTTTAAATTTAAGATTTAACTGTAAAATCCTGATGTTTAACCTGTTGCCCACCTGAAAATTAGTAAGGTGCCATCAGCCTTTATAGGATGAGAGACTTGAAAAGGGTTTTCTAACTAAGGGACCCTGCAAGATAGTTTTCTTATGGCAGACCCTGAAGTCTAATTCTAACCTCAGAATCTAGGATGTTCCAGAAGGAGAAGTGATGGGTTTCCCTGCTGAATTATTTTTGAGTCTGAAACCGTTGCTCTTCTTGTCTTGTGGACTTTTCCTGTGTGACAGTCCCTCAAGTAACCAATCGGGCAGTCTCCTTACCAGGTGGAAATGATGAAGATTTACAAAATAGGGAAAACTACTATTTGCCAAGCTCATGATAGGTTACGAAAATAAGCGTAGCTATGTCTGCTTCAACATTTTGAACCCTAACAAACACAGAGTCAAGACCCAGTGTGTCTTTCACTGGTAAAATGAGGTAACACAGTTAAGTGGAGTGTGGTTGATCGCTCTGTCGGGAAGGCTTCCCAAGATTTCCAGCACATTCAAACCCTTTTATGAGGGCTACAAAATTGTATTTATTCTTTCCTACGACTGCAAGTGCTGTGATGACAAAGGCCGGATCCTGTAGCTATAGGATGAGATAGCATCTAGATCATATTTTCAATTCTAAGAAACATTCTAATTTGCTTTCTTGCCCAGTTTGTATTGTTTTTAATTTCTTTTGGTTTGAGCATGTAAGCCTTTTATTATTTACTTGACTGATTCATGTATTGCCCATTACAGTTTTCTCTTGCCTTATGTTAATTATCCTTTCAGATGCCTAATTGTGAGTGTGTAATGTGTAGGAGGCACGTCCCTTCCCTCTTAGGACCTCCAGGCCACCTCCCCCATCATACACTCCTGCCCTCCCCCTCCTTCTTTCAGCCTGGCTGGAGTAAAACAGTGTCCCGAGAGAGACAGGCCCCTGCTCCCAGAGAGTGTACCATCTTTTAAAGGACAGGGGGACATTAGCAAAATAAGCACACCACATCTGTACCATTGCAACCTGAAATCAGAGCTAGGAAAAAAAGACAGATATTTAAAGAGGAGACTAGACCATGGCGTTACAGACACAGACTCTAAAGCAAAGCCATGGCCACGCCATATTGGAGGCTGAAGCAAAAAGAAGAAAGTCAGTCCTACTGTCTTGTCTTTAGGTATTTCTTCAGATGGCTGTTTTGCATTAATTTGTTCTTCAAAAGCTGCTTTAAGATATGATTTATTTTGATTACTGAGGTTTTTTTGGCACACCCCCCCCCCAAATTTTGCACCTAAGGCCCATGCCTTGCACGTCACCCTAGTCCCAGCCTTGCTCTGAAGCCAAGCTACCAGAGTTTAAGACACTGATTTTGCCACTTACTGGCTGTGTCACGTTGAGCAAGTTGCAACTGTGTGCCTTAGTTTCCTCATCTGTGAAATGGGGATAATAATAGTACTTCATAAGGTTGTTATGAGGATTAAAATAAAGTAGTATTTGTAAAGCAGTAGAGCAGTACCTGGCACAAAGTGTATTTAAGAAGT